>JAEQBA010002166.1:0-69949 GCA_019434445.1 Phalangium opilio
TATACCTTGAGTCGCGTTATGGTGGATCACATTGGAATACTACAACTTGCTTGCACTTAATAATTTATAATATTTTACAAACGTATTATTTGATGAATTTGATTAAAACCTAATCCAACGCGGATTTCCGATATTTTATAACCTGGGATTAAAATACAGAAGTTAAGATATTTATCGATGAACATCTCTTTAAAGACGTGAGGCAGTCTAGACTTTCTACAGCTCAGTTTCATTAAGTCAAAATTACTTTTGTAAGCATAAGTTGAAAATAATTTTAAAAGTATAAGTGATTTTTTTTTGGCGGCTCGAAACTTAAAATATCCAAGTCCTAAAATGCTGACAGGTATTTTTATCAATTTCTTAAGCTCTCCAATATGTATCCTCAAATATAATAGAAATATAATCAAAGTTTGGTTATAATCCCAAATTTGGTTTTTAAGCCGATTTTTGGAAAATCAATGGTTATCTGTATTAATTATAAAATTATTTGAAGTTTGATCTTGTTGAAGGAAGTTTTGTGAGGGTCTATCCCACACTTTTTCGTACAGTTAGCCGGTTTTATTAAAAAAAACTTGGCCCATCCTATTTTGTAAACTGATTTGTAATAATTGTCATTCAACAGTCACTACTTAGCAAAAAATTAAATTAAATAATTATTATTAATTGAAGGTTTTGAAGTTTAAAGAGATATCTTAAACTATCTTTAAAAAGAGGTATTTCTAGCATATAAAGTTATAAAAATTAAAGATTTTAGTGATTGGTTTAAACCCATTATTAGGCAAAAGTATTTTTTATCGAAGGAAGATATTTCGAACACTTTAATCCCAAAGATATATAGTATAAATATTCCTTCATCCTCTACTAATTAAAATGCTTATTATTAAGCTCAAGGTCAAGAAGGCCTTTGCAAGTTTAGTAAATGATCTTCTTTCTATTTTCTTTGAGCTTCCATGTATCAGTTTGAGACTAATCAACGACGTAGCTTTCCCCCAATCATCTCTTAACTGTATATCAGCATGATGATGATAATGGATTAGACTTAGAAGAAGAAGAAAGAAGAAAAATCTGCTTCTTCAAAATTAATTCTCAAGCACTGAATATTTTCATAAATCTTCCTTCCTCTTTAATCCCAATCATCCGAAAGGAGAATATAATGAGAAGAATATCGACGGGTTATCATCCCAGTTTGTTACTGGTTAATAGACGATAACTTAACGATGTACTGTATTCTTAAAGTGAAACGGACGCTTTCAGGGTTCATGCACGTTTAAGAAGAGGTGTAGCTTGAAATTATCTGCGGGTAAATGGAAAGTGACGAGCTCGTTTTCTTCTCCGTTTAATTTTTATATTTTTAAACTATGTCGACTTTTAAAAACCAACATTCATTTTCTCCCTGGAGCCTTATATAGTTTGTCCTTAGAGAAATTACCTCCGGCGTCGTTTTTCATCGCAGATTTCCCATTTTTATAGCAACATGAACACTGGATCCCTAAAGGGACTGGTAAACGGGATAGATTCTCTCTCTGTAGCACGTTTGCTTTGTAAAAAAAATAAGTTTATAAAGAAACACAAGAGACTGGATGGCCTTGAGTGTTCCCAAATTCACATCCCCATCCCTTCCCCGATGCTATGCTAGAGAGAACTCGGTTTGTACAGTGGAAGGCGCCCGTTTTCCGGTCCCTAGCCTAGAGATCTAGCGTTCATGATGGCAGAAAATGTTTGGGTTTAAGTTCTTACTGGATAAATTTTGAAATATAAGTTATAATCGACCGTTTCGGAAGTTACTTATCTTAAACAGGCCATTTTCTGGGCCTTCTGCTTGAAATAAAGGAGAGTAGGGGTAGAAACAATCACACCTGACGTCATACATAATGTATTTTAAATTAGAAACCACGTGACGTTGAAATAGCCAACGTCCTGCACCGTGACCTCCGCGACATATTAACGTCGAACCCAAGAATGTAAACAAATTATCTGAAAGAGTACGCCTAGGATCGACGGGTGTCTTATATATGTGAATAGCCAGTGAAACGCAGGGAAGGGGAAGTGGGTGTTTTAACCAAATTTTAAGCCCTTCCCCTTACCTTCAATCAGATATTACTATGGGGTCAAGGGCCTCTTAAAGATTTCAAGTAGAAGATATGTATGAATTCCAATTAGTATTGATAAACCCTTAACTAAGAAATTGAACTTGCTATATTGAAAGATTTGAAGTATAAAGTCTAAATCTTCGCATGAGAAAAATTATCAGTTGCGAATCGAGTAGGAGAAGCCCATAGGTTAAATTTACTATCTAGATTGAAAATTCTGCTTTTATTAGACTCAAATATTTTGGCACAAGTGTAGTTCAAAAAAAAAAAAGAAAAACTTTATGTATTTAATTATCATTTAAATCTTAACATTTCTATTGCAGAGTATGTTTTTTAAATGTCTAATCAGTCACCCAGCAAAATCAGCATACTGTGTTTAAATGAATCCCAGAGAAGAAAAATATACGCGGCAACTCCTCTTTACTCATCTAAGATATAGCTGGCTCACTAGTTCCCGCTTTGCAAAAACTTCATAAATTAAATGTGACAAGAGAAAAAGAGCGTCCTGGCTGGATGGGGAGAAAAAAAATGAAGTAAAGAAAAAGGTTTAGCAGACTTATTATCTCTAGCAGCGCGTAAAAAACCCAAGCCTTCTCAATCTTTTAGTTTTTAAATATATCTTACCTCGCCATCCTTGGGCCTCCTCAAAGTATATTAGAAAAGTGTCTATTTTGTAATCATTTATAATACGTTTTCTTTTAGCATGTAATCCTTTAGCACGTTGGAAACTACCGTACACTGTATCAAAATTTATATCAGTATCGCGGCAAAATAGTTTAAGGAATCGCCTTCATCGCTTAGAAGTTTGAGGATGAAACTACAATTCTGAAATAGCAAATTCTATAGCGCTATAAGAGATTTGAGTTATATTTTAGTTCATGATGCAATAGACCATGATAGAGTTTGAAACCCAATTTAAAATAAGATTTTTGTGTTGGAAAATCAGTGGTTAACAATATTTTAATTTAAACAAAGATTATGCCTACTTTTAGCGTACCAAAACCGTTTTGAAAATTATGAGCACACCAGTTATGAATTAATATAAACTGTCTTCGTGGACAAAGACTAGAAAAAGTAAATGAAAAGGACCAAAATGAAATGGCTGAAGTAACAGATATTAATTTTCTCAGTTTAAAGACATGATTATACATCATTTATTTGAAAAAATACTTATCTTCGTCTTTTTCACCAAAATTACATTTGGTACTGCCCCCTTAGAATTAGTAACAATAACAAAAGTTCTACATAATTTTAGTACGAAAATACATAATTAAAACTTTATTTAATTGGAATATAACCAGTTAATTTTCACGAGACTTTATCTCTCACGCGTTATAGTGCAAACTTCTTGTGCCCCCTGTAATGCTTTATAGAACTGCCGGTTAGTGGAACTAAAGTTGCAGCCATGATACCTCATAAGTATACCGAATCTCGCGCTAATTACCTACAAAACAACTTGCCTAGGGCCATATGCTTCCTGTACCAGATAATTTTTCAATCTCCGTACTACCTCTAAAATCTAAATGTTTTTTCGTTATTTTCCTGTTGGGTCGATACTCATAAAACACTATTGCATTGCGGGTTAAACATTTCTACAGGGGCTCAATGAAATACCATGGAGGACTTTGCCCCTGTATGTTCTCTCTACCCAAGACACCGATATTATTTTTTAGGTCTTTTAAAATTTGATATTTAGCATTATCGATGTATTTGAAGGTTTCGAATTGTGCCAACTAGATGATAGGTATTTCATGGCAATATTTACGCTTAGATCTTATAACGCAAACGTTTTAATTCGGTAAATACAAATAAGGAAGAATTGTAAAATTCGCATGAAATATTTCAGACCTACTATCGAAACAGCAAAACTTTTTAAATTAAATCACAGATAATGTTTTGGTTAATTTTATCAACCTTTTAAAGGAAAATGAAGTGAATTTTTATCGATTATATTTATAAGACCTATCTTCATAGTGAAACATCCAGTAATTACTTCCGAATGATTTTAAAATCAAGTTAGTTTCGGATTTAATAGATAATTTGGAATTAGTACCAATCGCAATTTTACTCAAATCTCTCTCTAAATTTCTTTCGGCATGGATCGTGCCTTGGGAATTTTGTTAACAAAATGCCAGGTCGTTACGTTATTGGTCGGAGTTGCTAATTTCAAATTACCCATGAAATCTCGAACTAATTTGAATTTTTAAATCATTTGGTGGTATTTCCTGGATGTTTCACTGTGCAGATGAGTCTTTTAAATTGTAGATGAATCGATAAAAATCAATTTATTTTATAATTCAATATCCCTTTAACCCTTCGTACCCAATTTAAGAATTATTTGTACCGATCATTTAAAACTGTACTTGTATCTCAAATTGGTGCCCATTTTACCACAATAACACATAGCGGTAATCTCATCATAAACGATTTAAAAATTCTGACGCATTTCATTTTTTTTCGTTTATAGGAAGTAGGATATTTTGGGGTATACCCCGAAGCTATTTTTAAATTGTTAGGCTTAACCTATCCCCCGCCTCCTTATCCCTATAGCTCCAAATATACCCCAACATCATTGCTAGCTTATTCGTGACTCGGCCGCATTAAATAAAAGGCACGATACGATCGACTTTCGACTCCTTTTAAAGAGGTTTTCACTCCTCACTCGCTAGATACTTCCAATCCTAAGATTAATACGAGACTTCAAACACTCTAAGGGATACTTACGTGTACTACTAGTATCAAAATCACCCAACGTTGCGATTCATAGCATTATTGTTAGTTAAAAGATGGCGCCAATCGAGTCCCAGAAGGCCTAAAGCCCATCTATAGGATCAAGAAGTGATATCTAGTTTACTAGGGAGAAGATATAAATTCGCCACATTTCCCGCTTTATCTCCACTCCAAACGTAGGTCCGAAGTTAATCCTCGCCTCTAAATTACAACCACCATCTCATTGGCTCTTGAATACTCACGTCAGCGCGACGCGAATGACGAAAATTACTGACGACTGAGGAGAGGCGAAATAGCCTGTCCTCCTTTTACGTCCCCCCTTGTATTTTAAAAGGGAGGCTGGGACTATGGCGCGCGAATACTTAGGCATCTTATACCTTCTCCCTAGTAAACTAGATATCACTTCTTCATAGGATTTAGAGAACCAGTGTATTAAATATTAGTGAAATCGGTTGAAACGCCCGGACGTTATTCTATAATGAAAGTTTTTACGTTTTTTTGTCGCCATTTTTCAATATGGCGGCGGATAAGAAAAAGCTTTCATTGTGCGTGTCTACTACTTAAGAGTAACGTACCTGCAAATTTTCAACCTTGTAAGGTAACGCGGTTTGTACTCGACGTTGATTATTAGTTACTTAGAACTTCTACATAGAATAATAAATAGATTATTTTGTCCCTCTAACCTAATAATTGATTAATGAAACAAATTTGCGAATAAAATTGACTTGATATTGGGCATCAAAACATTTGACTCGATTAAGTACAACTTTCGGGATCAAATTCGAATAGAAAATCTGAGAGACCAGTTTTTTGCTAAAAAAGGTGTTTTTGAATCTCATTTAAGCGTATCTTTGAAATAGGTGAATTATGTAGCGCCTATACGTGTGCCTCGCATCACCTAAAGGCGCAAATCTACCTTTCTCAAAAGAGTATGTTTAGATTTAAAAACTATTTCTAAAAATAGACCGTTAAAAGCCCATTTCTGAAAGTGCAAGCGTTACTTCGGAAGCTAATTTAAATTGGTTTTAATTGGACGGCCATTAATCTGTTTTTTACCTTTTTTTATACAATCCTTCAAAATAAAATCTCGCTTTTGTGTGTAGCTTTCATTGAGTCTTGTTTCAGAGTAGTAGTTAAACTATGATTGAGTATTTTTGTTTTATTTGAGGTTTTTATCAAATGAAGTTCGTTTCGAAAAAAATTAATACTGAAAAGTTTAATCTTAATTTAAAAATTTTAAATAAAAATAATTTTTACGAAGGGATAACACACGGCGATTAAAATAATTACTTCATTAAAATTAAAGTAACACGAGCCTTTCGACCCGTGGGTCTTCGTCAGTCCAGATAATAAACAAGTTGGATAAACCAATATTTTACCTCTCCGAGTCAAGAGGACTACTTACAAACTTATTTACCTAGATATAGAAGTCAAAATTTATGAATTATTAAAGCAGTATTCAAAGCTTTGCGAATATACATTAAAGCAGACGACATTTTACATCCAATAGGATAAAGTAATTCATATTTAATTGCCGTGTGGTATCTCTTCATTAAAATTGTTCCTATTTATCAACTCTCCATGGCTAATGAAAAGGTTTTTATTTATTAAAAAAATTACATGAATTTCATAACGAAGTAAAAATTAATAAAGAGTATAGTAAACATTTTGTCTATCCATTTTAATGTTTTACTTAACTATAAACAAGACGCGCTACTCACTATGATAAAAGACCCCAATACTTGAGCCAATACTGCCATATTAGGCGACAGTCATCTAGATATATAAATTTATACAAAATAAATAATTTTTAAAATAATATATTTTACTTAAAGCTGGGGTTATTATACGAAAAATGCTGTTACTTATATAATTTAACGATAATTACCCAAATCGTTACTACACACATAGTGTATTTATTCACTGGCAATAACAATTTTGTGAAATCAAATAATCTTCCAGCTAACTTACATATGCCTTTAAAATATTTTCTTTTCAAGTGAACCGAAATGTACACATTTTAAAAGTATCTTAGAAGAGACATCTCTGATTTTTTTCAAGAGATATATATATAGAAAAGAAAATATTGAATTTACTTGTTTGTCATCTAAGATAAGTTTCTTATGTATTCAGTAGCTTATAGCCTTCGGTGTAACATATGTCACATCTGAAAACGTTTACTGTAATGTATTTGCCTAGGAAGATTTTGCTTGTTTACCAATGTCAAGGTTTGTATAGAGATGGTTTTAAGACTCGAATTTCCTGCCGATAGTGTCAGTTTGGGTCTCACTTTGTCGTAAGGCTGTTGCTGTCGATATTTTCATTGTTTTTAAAATCACAATTTTTCTTCAATTGCCCCTGCGGTATCAGATGCAGCACGGCTCAGTTAAATTTACCTTTCTAGTCATTCCGGCTCCCAAAACCAGTTAAAGAAATAACCAACCCTCGAATGTGTCAAAATAGATAACGAATCCAGAGTTACAGCCCAATTTGCATGCATTTTGAACAAAATTCAAAGCTGTCCAAAACACAATTAACAGCAGTCAGCTCATTTATTTCGAGCCAATCACATTTCGATAAACGTTAAATTGCTGGTTTTTAAGACAAATAAATCTAGCATCACTGAGCACCTCTATATTTTGTTATATACTATACTATATGTAATATTTTGCGCGTTTACCAGAAGAATGCAATACCTCTCTTCAAGAGAAGTGTACGAAAAAGCGGGGTAGTTGTAACATGATTCTTCCCAACATCATTTTACATTTGGATCATGCAAGGTTACGAAACCGAATCACATAAGCGCTGATAGATTAATGATGAGGGAACCATTTATCGCGTAACTATTTGCCAAGGTGGTGCGCTTGTGATTTTTTTGTCTCACATCAAGACGAGGTTTGTGGGTTGATTGCTGAGGATTTAGTACTGCAAACAGTTATAGAATTCACCCCACGGTGCGATGTCCATCTGAAGTTTGATGAGTAGGAGAGTAAACAAAAAGGGTGAGCCTGGGAAGAATCATATTACATAACTAAAGTATTAAGAGTATACAGAGTGTCATCCTTCTTCTATTATCCCTTTCTGATACTACTTAGTTAGATCCAAGAAGTCGAATAGACTACTTGGAAATACCTGCGACATTTGTGCTTCTCAATAACATTAGGTTGGAACATGGTAATCTTTCAATCATCTCTATAAAACCTTGCCAATGAGGGTAATTTTTTAATAGCTCTTTATGATATTTCCGCTTGGTTTAAATTTTTCATAGAGTTTACGTATGCCACTAAACAAATTAACAAAATCTATAATTAAAGTGTATAATTCGGGGTTGGGAAATGGAGATATTTATTTACAAACTTTAAATAGCTAACAGGAGTTTATAAATAAATTTAATATAATATAATATAATATCAATTCTTTTTCATTTAAAATATGAAGAAAGTTAAAATTATGAACCGAAATATGAGCTGAATATCGTTTAAAATAGAGCAATAATTGGTCTAGTGTTGGTGAAACACAAGTTAGGCCCGGCGGAACGGAACTTCCGTCGGACTTGGCATCAAAAAATTCGGTCGAACCAATTTCTACCGCGATTCCGTCGTGTTTTCGGCCAAGTAGCTTTATTATTCTTTATATATTTTTCAGGTATATGGTGAAAATCTACATTTATTTTTTCTAAGTCAATATACATCGGCAGTATTCTGTTTATATAGGTGCTAGTTTCATAAGTTTACTTTTCTACATGCTTGCATACATTTGAATGAGTACTTTACGTAATGTAACTATATAAAATACTATTTAGATACATATAGGCCTACTCATTCCCTAGAATCTATGTTATGATAATGGAAGAATTTACATCCTGGTGCTTCATATTTTGACGAGTATACCTTGTTATACAGGGTGTTTTAGATAAGTTAAGGCGGATGCTCTTTGGACGATATTGAGTCGAAAATGTAACTTTTATCTCAACTTTGACGTCCGGGCCACTGTTTTCGATATATGATTTGAGTATTTTAAGGGTGACCCCTCAATTAAATTAGAAATAATGGTCTTTCAGTTTCTTAATTAAACTTAAGGGGTCATTCGTAAAATACTCTGGCAATCTTAACTCGAAAACAGTGTCCCTGTGGCAAAATAGAGATAGAAGTTACATTTTGGACTCAAAATCGCTAGAAGAACATATCCCTCAATTTATGGTAGACTTATCAGAAACACCCTGTATATTTTATGAGGTCTAATATTAGTGCTTCTACGGTATAGACGTAATGGTACATTTTTATTCTTTTTCTGGCGAATTTTCTTCAATATATAATTTATTTTGCGAATATCAAGAACAATTTTTTATTATTATTTTAGATAAAAGGTAAAGCTACTCTACTAAATTACCAGAAGCAGCATCTGAGATTTGCTTTTTCATATCGGTAAACTATTGAATATTACCTTTTCCGTTTTTACTTTTTTTAAGTTTAAAGAAAATATATTCTTATCTGATCCGTGCACAGTTTGCTGGTTTTTCGAAAATGTTTAAGGATTGGAGAAAATCAAACTTAATCTTAAGTTATAATAGAGTTAATTAAACCATGTTTGACCGAATAAATTTTCGTAAAAATTCACGCTGTTCTAATTAGTTTTAATGAAATGACCGTTTAGCTGTGATTTATAACTAAAATCTTGAATAATTCTGTTCTCCCACCATATGGAGCAACAAACCCCCATTTTTAGGTAAAGGGTCACAAAAGTTCCTTTGAAAAGGAAGTATTTTCAGCTGCTCTTAATTTTTTTTTCAATGCTAGTTGAAAGTGGTAGACAATTTTACAATAATTTATATAACCCCTTCCTTTTTTGGGGTTGTTTGGTGGTTTTGAAGTTATACCTTCATTATAGTTATCACCGAATTGAAGAATGAAGAACCATAGACGTATTAAAAGGATAGACTCACTGTGTAGGCATCGAAAATCTCGTTTTTCACCCCGCTTCCGCTCTCGCTCGAAAACCATGTCTCATAGGGTCAAACCCCAGCGCCATCTATCGTCCCTAACGGAAACTTAAAAATATTTTATTTGGCGCGGGAAAATTGGCGGGAAATACAAATTCAAAACTTTCAAGTATGAAATAGGCTTAACATTGTAATGTGAAACTTAACGATTTTGTATAAAGTAACGTTTTTATCAAGTTGGGAAAACCAAAATATTACCTCTCCGAGTCAAGAGGTCTATTACTACAAACTTTTTTACCTAGATATGGAATTATTTCTCTTTTTTGAAGTAAAATTTACGAAATATTGAAGCAGTATTCCAAGCATAGCGAATATACAGTAAAGCAGACGACATTTTACATCCAATATGGATAAATCTTGGACACATGGAAATCAGTCAATGGGGAAAAGAACAGGAAATGAAGTTTACGCTTCAGCTGTTTACCGCATATACTGATAGCTACATTCACAACTGGTTTGCAGTGTAAACACTGTCGTCTCGTCTCACCTCAACAATATTCTTAGTTTGCCAACATGAATGTTAACGTTAAATAACATCAAAGCTAAATTGTAGCTAGACGCACTAATAGTGAATGCGCACCATAAAGAGAATAAAAAGTCTGTAGCTACTACCCGTTTACCATTAGCCCTTTTACTATTCTAATTGCCACAACGATCTTTTCTTCTTTTAAAAAATCTTAACCTCATTATTTAAGAGTGTATTTAACTTTCGGCTCACTCTGAACCGTTGATGTCTCTTCATTTCAGACACGAAAATCAGAGCCCAAAGTTTGCTTCACCTCAGGCCTCAATGATTTACTCTTTGTTTCACTAAGCCTATTGTGGATAATGCTTGATATACCCGCCGGAATCTAGATCTTAGTATTCTTCATAAAATCACTAAACCAAGGATTATTCTATATACAGTTGTAATATAGCTTAAGTAATATATAAACAGCCATTTCAAATAACAATATTAAAAAAAATCCTTGGAATATCAAAATGAAACAGAGCTTTAAAGCTACAAAAGTACTAAATGCATCGTAATTACGAAAAAGATTTCCACATATTCACTTTATATTATGAAAAAAGTGAATATTAAGGTTCTGTAGGATTTCTTAACACATCAAAACAAAGCGAACTGCTAACTCGGCGCACTAGTGTGATAACGGACAGACAGACACAGACAAAAAATAGACTGCTTTTTAGCTCTTTCCGTATTAATTTTGAATTGAGAAAAGAGATTATCTTAAATATTAAAATAAATATAATTAATATTTAATATTTTCTTCGTTAGTTGTTCGCCTTATTGAGCGTTATATCGTTTTAAAAAAGAATAATTAAACAACCTTGAGAGACTTGACTAATATTGACGTTTGAATTGAAGGATATGACTGTTGTTTCGCTTTACTCAAATAGGTAGTATATAAAGGATTCGAATCGCAGCTGTAGATAAGAACATCGCAATTGCGTGAACCTTGGAGGAAGACCCCTCCATTGGAAGGCTAGACGTTTCTCGTAACCCTAGCCGATCGCCGCGTATATCTTAACCTTAAGGATGATGGTGGTGTTAGAAGCCAGGTGTACAGACTGGTGTCCATGTGGGATGGACAAAAACAAAGACCAGAAGATGGTGGTGTTAGAAGCCAGGTGTACAGACTGGTATCCATGTGGGATGGACAAAAACAAAGACAAGAAGATGGTGATGTTAGAAGCCAGGTGTACAGACTGGTGTCCATGTGGAATGGACAAAGACGAGAAGGTGGTGGTGTTTAGAAGCCAGTAAGTACAGACTGGTGTCCATGTGGAATGGGCGAAAGACTAGAAGATGGTGGTGTTTAGAAGCTAGTAAGTTCAGACTGGTGTTCATGTGGGGTGGACAAATGAACAGAGTTGTTAGACAGGCAATGGAGTAATAGCTTGTAAGTGGAATACACTTTCCGGGACTGTAAATGCGGTCTGGAAATTGAATACACGTTTGCTCCGATTTGCAAACTGCGAACGCGGTCACGTGGGTGTAACAACGGACAGACAGACACACAGACAGACAGACACACACACAGACAGACAGACACACAGACACGTCGAAATTAGAACCTCTCCGTGACATACGTCACTCGGAGAGGTAATAAAAAAGTAAAAGTTTATACCGTTTTGAAATACCTTTTTCGTTAATGTAATTAGTTACCAAATATTAAAAATGGTGAAATCTTGCATAGTTTCGAAGTGTAAAAATCGTTCTACGACCCATAAGATTGCATTTCACAGGTATACTAATACGAAAATGTTTGTATATTTATCAAGGTATAGGTTTAATACCCTAGTTAACTTGAATATTAAAAGGTTTCCGGTGTCTAAACCTTCATTGTGCGCGAAATGGCTAGACGCGATTAATCAGTCGAATCTCCATCCGGGAAAAAACCGTTTTGTATGTGAAAACCATTTTAAAGTAACTGATTATCGGGTCTCGTCCAAGCGGAAAACTCTAAAGGACAACGCAATTCCTTCGGTTTTTGTGGAAATAGACAGGGCTAGTGATATTTTCGCGGAAATAGATGGGACAAGTGATACATTGGTGGAAATGGACGGGACAAGCGATACTGTCGTGGAAGTTATTGAAAAAAATCCTTTTTTAGAATTTAATAAAACTGGAACCAAAGTATTTATTCCGTTTCTAATATTTTACATCCAGTTCAACATGTGATTAACTTATGTTATAGAAAACTTATGGTCGTTGTGAGATAGAATTTCCATCTTGTACAGCTGCTTCTTCATCATGCGTAGAAAGTCTTACACGCGAAACCCAAGATTCAGTACAGGGTGTTGTTCCTATGGATTTTTCTGAAACCATTGAGGACTCGGATGACCGTCAGTCCTTTGAAAATATTAACAAAAACATAATGCAAGATCATGTATGAAATATCTTGGTTAAAGTTTGACACCACATTTTACTACATTTTCATGCACTTCCACAGACATGCTCCTTCTTATAAAGGATAACGGGGGACTTTGCCATCCTTCCCCCAGTGTCGTCAATCTTTGCAGTTTGACAGAAAAAGTGATTCGCAATTTCGGAGAAATTAAAAGCTCGGCTAAAAACATCAACCTTAAAATTGAGTGCTTAGTTTTAAGGCAGTTACTTAACATAGATATTTTCCCAACACTTACTACTCACATGTATGATGATGAACTCGGTTGCCAACACCATGTCAACATTTTGACCAAAAAAATCATCAAAATATATACAAACATTCGCATGAATAAAATAAGCAAAGAAATTAACATCGAAATGAAAAAGACGGCAATTCGAAACAAACTTACGAACTAATCCTTTTCCAAGGGCAATAGAGTAATAACAGAGTAAACAAACTTCTTGAGCATAGCCCTAAGTGATTGAGCCATTGTCATAAGACTTTGACAGCACAACAAATATTTAAAATAAAAATAAAGTATAATAATACAAGTTTAAATATGTTTACTTACTTCTTAACTCGACAACGGTTCATGTTTAAAGTTCAACCATTTTTTAATTAACCCATCCTAGGCAAATAACAACAGCTGTTCGAATTTTCGCATTATATTATGCCCCTATATTTTTCATACCTTTTTAGTTCTCCATTCAGCTCATAGATGGCGCTGATGTTTGACCCTATGAGACATGGTTTTCGAGGGAGAAAGGAAGCAGGGTGAAGGTCGGCAATTCAACCGTGGTTCTAAGACTCATATATTGTTCTATTTCTATGTGAAGAACCAAAGTATATTGTAGTGAACACTATTCGTTATACTTCTTTGCGAAGCACTGGGGTCTACCTCTATTGGACGAATCTATCAGGTGGTACTAGCCGTTCAATAGAGGTACTCTGCAGTGATATGCGGCAGGGTTAAAAAAACCCGGGTTTTTTTTAAAATAGCCCAGGCCACCGGGTTTTATTGGGTTTTTCTGGGTTTCATTGGGTACTTGGCTTAATTGCTATAATCATTATTTAATTCTAGCTTGATGGAAACTTAGAAGTAGCAAATACTTGCTTAGAAAAATATTTTAAATCAGCTGCTATACCTTTCAGAAAGATGAAAAAACTTAAAGAAAAACCTCCGTTAAATTTAAAACTAGTTGACTGAAATTTAAATTACTGACTTTCATTATTGTCTCTACTCTCGATGGCCTTTTATATTTTTGGTTTCAATTTGCCTTCCATGAATATCTCAAGGTTTACCCAGGCGACAAAGATCCCATTTTGCTATTAACTGTAATAAAATTTGTTAGTTCTCAAGGTAAATTTGTCTTTTCATTGTTATTGCTCTTGTGTTTCTTGATACAGTTTACGGAAATGACCAAAAAGAGTTCCGTAATTCATTTAATAACAATAATATTACAGAAAGTACGTGTACAGATATAAATACAATGAGCCAAGGTATTTCTGTTGAAATCCAACCGTTTTTCTTTTACGTACGTTAGATGGAACTTAGACCCTCTTTGGGTCAGCATGAGTTTTTCTTTCGTGACTATAGCCATTTACGAAAATAAAGCACGAACTTCGTAATAAAAATGTATTTCCCAAGCCCTGCACTCTAGCCTGCAAGTAAGATCGTGAAAAACTCTATGCCATGCGCCAAGTTTGGTTTCATACTTTGTGTCAAAAGTTCATTGCACGAGGTATTACACCGGAAATGTTTTTTTTTATTTAATTTATGTAAATAATATCAAATAACATAATTTATCAAATCCTGTATTACTATAAAAAGTAACTATGTTATGTTGTAGTACAGGATCCAAAAATAAACACACAATTCAATATTTTGAATTCCGTGACCTGCTGAAAACAGTGTCCCCTTACTGTTAGGTTCCAAAAAATTTTCACTTTCATAAAATACAGAAGATTGTTTGCAAATTTTCAATTGTTACCCATCAAATGTACAAAGTCGTAAACACATGCGTTAAATTTTCATACATGCTTGATTTTCAGCTCAAAAATGTGCTTCACATCTGAGGATTACCAGCTCAATATATTGAATTGACCGTGAAAAAAGTTCACCTTTGATGGTAGCATTAAAAAATCCCTTACACAAAAAGATATGTATGTGGGAACAGGAATAGATTTAATTTTAGAAGTAGGAATGGAGAACGGTTAGTATTTACTTCAGTCCGAATCATAGCCCAGTATAGAGGTCCTCCCTCCAACACGTAAAGAAAAGTTCAAATTATCTTATTGGCTCATTTAAACTACGTTTTGATGACGTTGCTGACGAGGATGGCGAAAAATACGTAATTCCTTATAACCTCTGTCGCTATGACCCGCCTCTTCTTTCATACCTCCCCTCGTCCCGTGGAAGGCATGCAGCTGGGACTTTAACGCGCCCAGATTACTCTGTTCTCCATTCCTACTTCTAAAATTAAAATTATCCCTGTTGGGAATTTCGTTGTTAATTAACAGTTGAAAAGATTTAAAATTAAGATTAAAATTAGATTAACAATTATAAAGCTCGAAAGTTCCCCTGCAGTATGCACTTTTCATTCAGATCTGCCGAGAACTGCCGGTTTAATTGGCCTTGTTTCAAGTAGAATAAATGGGTCATAGAGATGAAGTAGTTACTACACTTCACGTAACAGACATCCGTGACATCATAGCTAACTTGGCTAGCTTGCTGGTACGCTATAGCTATTTCAGGTTAAAATCCAAGCTTTTGCAAAATAAAAAAGAATGAAAAAAAGTACAGCTTTACCCGTTTTAAGACACTCTGAACCTATAGCGCAGTTCAACGAAGCTGCATTTTTTATTTTCAAAGAGTCTTCTCGGCTATGCTATACAGGGTGTTTGTGATAAGTCTGCCATAAATTAAACGAAATAGTGTGTTTTTAGGGTCAAACTGAGTGAACTGTGTCAAAGAACATATAGTTACGGAGATATAGGCTCCCAAACTTTGAATATCCCCTAAAACTAGGCAAAAAGTTGTAAGTATAGTGGAAATGATGATGGGCAACCAGCAGCAATGAAAGTATCCCAGCGTACCTTGCGCACACCCCTACCTTTCGTTAGTCGATTCTTAAGTGTTGCCGTGTAGAGCCACTGGGTTTCTATGAGAACTAGATTTTCTTTAAGACACAGAGGGCATCCTCTACGTTTTCGTACTATACGACCCTACCGAACCACTGAGCTTGCTGGGAGGACTTCGTACATGAGGGGACAGCCCAGTCTGGGAAATAAGGGTATTTTTTAAACTAGTCCTTGGAACCAGTGACTCTCCCTAGTGTCCGAAATAATAAAATGGTTCTCCTATAGATTTGCAAGGACCAGTAACCCCCACTTCGTGAATTTAAAAACTAGTCCAAGCGCTTAATAAACTATTCTTGCAATAGGGGAATTGTGCTATTTCCCATATTGGCTCAGCCTTTTACGTTATGGGTATGGTGATTACCACTCCATCCCTCTCTCCTTCAAGCTAAATCAAGGAAATAATCACCATGCATGTGGGGTGGGACATGATATTAGCCATCAACAGTCTTCAATCTAAGAACGTTCTTGAACCTTTATCAAATTGGTAGAAGTGTGAGTACACTGGTAAAGTAAAGCTAATTACTTCACTTGTCACTATTCCTAATTACTTCACTTGTCACTATTCCTAATTACTTCACTTGTCACTATTCCTAATTACTTCACTTGTCACTATTCCTAATTACTTCACTTGTCACTATTTTCTTGATTATGGAGCCCATGTTTGGAAGCTACTAGATGTTGAAGAACCCACAAAGAACTCATCCTTGAAACTATGGCAGACTTATCAAAAACACCTTGTATAGTCGCTGTGGATATTGTTTTGAAGGGTGTAAAATCGTAAAAATGCCGTTATACCAATCACGGACCTACGAACTGTAAAAGTTACTGAGGGACTTCGAAGAAACGATCCGGCAGCCTGGAAATTTCCAGCGATCTAGGTCGATAAATTTTCTCTCTGCACATAGTGACGTTTTTTCTCGCGAGATATACGTGCCAATCTTTTAAGTAATACTCTTCTAGCCGCTTTTAAGTTAAGTTTGCAACCTTAAAAAGACTCGGAATAGAGACGTAAAGGGCTATAGTTCTTTTACTGACTAAAGAAAGAGGTTTATTATATGGATTTACTGTACTACTATCGGGGAGGAGATCAAGTTCCACCATTGTTAACTCGTGGGTATCAGATAAAATTTATAGCGAGGTATTGATGCGATTGCGATCCGCGTGAAACCGATTGAAATATTAACGATTTCAAAAGAACGAATTAACAATATTGTGAATGGATTTAGCTAAAAGAAGCGTGACAGTTTCAAAACCTTTTTTTTTCGAAAGTGTTTTTCTGCATTTATTTTCAAACTTATGAATTTTATTTATTTATTATTAAATTTTACCTAACTTCTTTTCACATTAAATCTAAATTGCCTTTGACACCAAAATATGCACCGATTTCTATTCGTGTATTTGACATACTTCAAAAATACCCTGCCCATCGGGTTTTATTGGGGCTTTTTTGGGTTTTACTGGGCTTTATTGGGTTTTTTATATTTAGCAGTTTCGTGACTCGTACAAATTGTCATTCAAAATTCACTGCTTAGTAAAGAAAGTTTATAAAGTTTTTAGTGAAAATAATAAATAATACTTTTCAAGTTGAATCAATAGAATGAATTTTATAAAATAATACTTCTGAAGTTGAAACAATAAATATTATTAAATAATACTTTTCAAGTTGAATCAATAGAATGAATTTTATAAAATAATACTTCTGAAGTTGAAACAATAAATATTATTAAATAATACTTTTCAAGTTGAAACAATAAATAACCTAATTATTTTAGCATTTAAATGAATCGAAATTGAAGAGTTTAGTGATGGGTTTAATTAAGCGGGTTTTTGAATTTAATCCCTTGTCTATGACAAGTGCAATTAACATAGATTTCGTAGACGTGTAATTTCTCAGTTTGTAAAACTACGTGCATTTTAACGATGTTAAAGGTAACTGCATATGAGTAACGTAGGAATTCATTGCTACTAGTCTAAATTAACTCTATGACTAACTAACATTCCTAAAATAGCTTAAGTTAACCATTCTCCTAAACCTGTAGCGCGTGAAATCTACAAACCCGGCAACCTCCTTAAAAAACGACAAAAAATATAACTATACTCATTGTTTTTTAATTAAACAAACAAACCAATTGAAATGTGTGTAAGCCCGGGGTAAACCCTCGTTAAATGAATGACAAAAGATACTTTGTTAAGTATACGTTAATATACGGTACATTGCCACGCCGGGACCTCGCGTTCGTCGATAGCATCTTCAGGAACCTCTAAATTAAACCCCCAAAGTCCTCCTCGATCCTCAAACATAATATTGCCAGCATCACGCTCAGATTCTGATAAAAAGCAGGCAAGAAAATAAAAGAAGAAGAAAAGGACTCCAGAGAGCTCTTCGTGTAGTTCCCATTTCCGAGAGGGTTAAAATAGACCATCCACGCGATAGAACCAGAAAAAATAATGGCACGTTCTTTTTTTTTCTGGGTCTTGCATTCGCCTCACAAACCGAGGGAGAAGCCACTTCGGAAACGTGATGCAACAGACTGAAATTGTTGTGATTTTGAAGTGTAAGAAGTTACAGATATCGAAAATCCTAATTCAAAACATTTTAAAATGTCAATTGACCTTTTTGAAATTTCAGACTTATTCTTCAAGGATAATCTCCTAATAGATATTTGTCTTGAGTTTAGTTCACTTCAATATCCATGGATTAATTCTTCAATCGTCTTCAGTCTAGATTCCTTTAATTTACATAGATAATTCCTTCAACCGTGTTGAGTTTCATTTCATTTATTTACCATGGATTAATCCTTCAACCGTGTTGAGTTTAATTTCATTTATTTACCATGGATTAATCCTTCAACCGTGTTGAGTTTAATTTCATTTATTTACCATGAATTAATCCTTCAACCGTGTTGAGTTTAATTTCATTTATTTACCATGAATTAATCCTTCAACCGTGTTGAGTTTAATTTCATTTAATTACCACGGATTAATCCTTCAACCGTGTTGATTTTAATTTCATTTAATTACCACGGATTAATCCTTCAACCGTGTTGAGTTTAATTTCATTTAATTACCACGGATTAATCCTTCAACAGTGTTGAGTTTTATTTCATTTAATTACCACGGATTAATCCTTCAACCGTGTTGAGTTTTATTTCATTTAATTACCACGGATTAATCCTTCAACCGTGTTGAGTTTAATTTCATTTAATTACCACGGATTAATCCTTCAACCGTGTTGAGTTTAATTTCATTTAATTACCACGGATTAATCCTTCAACCGTGTTGAGTTTAATTTCATTTAATTACCACGGGTTAATCCCTCAATCATCTTTTATTTATTTTCATTTAATTACCATGGATTAATCCTTCAATCATCTTTTATTTATTTTCATTTAATTACCACGGATTAATCCTTCAATCATCTTTATTTATTTTCATTTAATTACCACGGATTAATCCTTCAATCATCTTTATTTATTTTCATTTAATTACCACGGATTAATCCTTCAATCATCTTTATTTATTTTAATTTAATTACAACGGATTAATCCTTCAATCATCTTTATTTATTTTCATTTAATTACAACGGATTAATCCCTCAATCATCTTTATTTATTTTCATTTAATTACCACGGATTAATCCCTCAATCATCTTTATTTATTTTCATTTAATTACCACGGATTAATCCTTCAATCATCTTTATTTATTTTCATTTAATTACCACGGATTAATCCTTCAATCATCTTTATTTATTTTCATTTAATTACCACGGATTAATCCTTCAATCATCTTTATTTATTTTCATTTAATTTCCATGGGTTAATCCCTCAATCATCTTTATTTACTTTCATTTAATTTCCATGGCTTAATCCTTCAATCATCTTTATTTATTTTTATTTAATTACCATGGCTTAATCCTTCAATCATCTTTATTTATTTTCATTTAATTGCCATGGATTAATCCTTCAATCATCTTTATTTATCTTCATTAAATTACCATGGATTAATCCCTCAATCATCTTTGTTTGGTTTCCTTTAATTTCCATGGATTAATCATTCAATCGTCTTCAGTTTAGGTTTATTTAATTTCCATGAATTAAACTTTAGGTTCCTTTAATTTCCATGGATTAACTAATGGAACGGTTTCAAGATTTTCCAAACTTTTTGAAAAAATGAAAAAAAAAAAAGATTTCTTGAGATTTCTTTGTTTTAAACGAAATTCAGAGGCATATTTGCATAAAATTACATGAATTGGTGAAAGTATACTTAGTTAAAGTGTCCTTTAATTTTGATTTTATTTTTTCAATCTTTTTTAAAAAGATATAAAATAATAATTTGAGGGATATGTTATAACAATCTCCAAATCGTTTAAAGAATAACAGTGACTTTATAATTCATTCAATTTTTTACCCAAAAGAAGTGTAACACAAAGCCTTCATTGTAAAGAAAGCATAGGATATTTAACCAAGCTCACGAGTATTTAAGATTAGGAAGTATATAGAGATATGAAAGGTTATTGTATGAACTGACCAGTCTTTCAGATCCCAAAACGTAAATATAAAAACTGGACTAAAATCATATGTTCACGTTGGTGAAGTCACTTTGCTAGCTTAATTAGAATGTTCATACGTGTCAATTTTAAATTTTCTCGTCCATTGTCGAGATGTAAGCAACTCGTTAGCCATAGCTTACTCGATTATGCCTTACTGCGCATGATAGAGTGGGCTATGATTAGCAGGCAAAATATGAAGTTTTAGGATTCCTGGAGCGTCTTGGTTGAAAAATCAACATATTCTATATATGCGATTCCATTAAAATCGTCTGCTCTCACTTCTGAACAGGGAAATTAACGTACAGAAATTAACAATTAAGACGACCGATTGGAACGCTAGATTTACTCTAGCCTGAATGGGCTTTATAGCCGTTTATTTTGTTAAAACAAAAAGTGGTTACCCCCTCTTCGGGTAACTCTCGGAAAACGCGAAAAAGATGTTGGTTCTGGTTTGAAGTTGTTGCCAGAAACGTGAAGAAACATGTACCCCGCTGCAATTCCTTTTTGTTTTCTTGAAGAAGACACGAGAGTTTTCTAACTCGGTTATAGAGTTTGGGAGGAAAATGGGAGGAGAGGTTAGATGGAGAAGGCAAAGGGGAAAAAGTCTTCGGAGTCTCTCCACATTCCTAGCGTATGTACTTGTTAGAAAATCGCGTACTCTAGAATTGTCAGTTCGCACGATTAAGACAATGGAAAATTCAGGTACCCCACTCTGACTCGCGAAGATCCGACCTATAGCCGCCAACGCCCGCCACGGTTGCTTCCGTTGTGGTGTTTATAAAGGGAGGGTGTTTTAAACCCTTAAGTTATAACCATCCATCGCTTTAGTTGATGAACGTGTTACCTTCCCTTTAATAATAATGTTAATTCAGTTCTGTTTTCTCACTGTTTATTTGTTATCACGCATTTTTAACTATTATATGTAACACAAATCATAAGTTCATAAGACTGGAGCTTGTCATGAAGTGATGTAGGCGAAACGTCATAGATTCTCGTGAAACGACGCCTGGTGAGCCGCTGTCAAAGGCTTAGTACAGACTAAATAGGAAGATAGACTGCAAAATTAACCGAGTGTAGTCAATTCTCGCTTGTCGTTCTCGAACTAGCTCTCATTAAGTCTCTAGCATTCCGAAACATAGGAAGTGTCATACTTCTGGAACATACCTTATAAACTTATGATTCAATTGATATCATTACTGTTGGTCGAAGTACAATAGCATTTCAATATTGTCACTGAAAACTTTCACGATATAATTCGTTAAATGCCTTTGAAGAAAAAAAAATTAAGGTTTTAATCTCCCTTTAAGATGAACAAGTTAAAGAATGAGGCACGATGGGATTGACCGTATTGTCTGGGCCTATTTCCTATTTTACTCCCGCTGCCAACCCAGAAGACAGTATAAACCAAGCGAGAAAATATAAATGACTTTTTTGTGTTGGAATCTAATTGCCCGTACCCCTTAAGCCTGGTTTTCACGAAGCTGATATTTTGGCAAAACGGAGCGGAAACTTGCCGCCAGCGGAAAACTTTCCTCCGGTCGAAACGAAAAGTATCTTTTTGCGGGACAGGGAACGAGTCCTAATTTTCAGCAGCCAAAATGTTAAAAAATGATGAAACGTCTCTATACATAAGTAGAATAGTATATTGTTCATTTCACCCATGGCCTAAAGCAGACGACATTTATTTATTCCTTGAGAGTAGAGATATCTCAGAAGCCTTAGTGTGACGTCACCCATGCTATTCGCCCATAGAACTAAATCGGTACCAAACATGGCCGCCCACTGCCAAGGTGAGCCCGTGACATTTTATCTAGGCACTGACGTCACAACTTAGATAGCTCTATTCTAGTGTAAACAAGCGGAAGATTGAGCAGACTTCAATTAAGACCGTATTAAGGTTGATCTGGACATAAATGTTCTGCTTCGGCACACCGATTTCCCTTGCCGTTGCAAAGACATATTTTAGTGGCAGGAAAGCGGTGTTTTCACTTCATAAATCGGTATCATGAAAACCGTCCTTTATTTCTTTTCTCTCCGCAGCTAGAAATGTTAGTTATTTCTTTAGCAAAGGTTTCTTCGCATTCATGGCGGAAGCTCGAGACCTTCTTTTTCTATCTCGGTGTATTTCGCTATAAAGGTTACCTCGATTCAACCTTAAAAAGAATTTGAGGAATACACGCTTGATTCCAAAATCCAACCGCATGTGCCGGAGGTAGTCCCCGCCAAACTATGCGCTATTTGACGCTTGGTATTGCGTCAAGAAGTAAATCCCTCTTCGGGCAGGTGCACAACGGAGTACACTTGGTATTACGAAATTATTTCAGGATTGTACCAGATCTATACGTATCATAAGTTCATAAGATATGTTCCAAAAGTATGACACTTCCTACACTTCGTAATGCCAGAGAACAACGGGAGAATTGACTACACTCGGATTTGCAGATCATCATCCTATTTAGTCTGTACCAAGCCTTTGACGGCGCCTCAACAGGCGTCGCTTTACGATAATCTATGACGTTTCACCTACGTCACTTCATGGCAAGCTCTCAGTAACCAGTGACAAACTTATGGAACACATCTTAGGAACTTATGATGTATTACTACAAGTTTAGAAATTGACTCAAACAAACAGGTACCGGAAACTTGTAGCAAACCTAGAAATTCTGCACTGTAATTTCTTTAAAGGCATCAAGAAACTATGTTTGTTAAAGGCAATTAAGATTTAAGCTAAAATTTTCTCTTAATTTGAAAAGTTAATATGTGTTCAAATAAACTCATATGGATTTTAAAGCAAAAAATATATTGCGAAAACTTCTCTTAAATGACTGAAAGAAAAAAAATTAATTTCAGTAACTACTTCAATATATGAACCTTCAATAATATCGCAAAATTTTTCTTGAAATGCTTCTTTCTTTTATCGTTGAAAACAATTTCTCCTCACTTAAAAGTATTATTTTTTTCTTCGAAAAATCATTTTCTCTAAGCTTAAAAATTCGCCTCTCAAGCTTCGAACCAATAATGACGACTAAAGTTTGCTTTCTTTAAATCATAAATAACTCCCCAAACCAATTTTTAGTGTCGGGAGCAGTTCGCATATTTCTCCAAATCCCCGATCCCTCCACTCACTGTTAAAAGCTTTACCTCTGGTCTATCGGCTTGAAACAAATATAAAACGAAGGAACGTCAGAGAGTATATTAAGAACTAGCGAAGTTTCCCGCTCTTTGCTACCGATATTTGTACTAAATTTAAATGGTTATGCGTGAAAAAAAGTAAAGCAACATGACTCGGTATAAATAGGTTTGTGCTACAGTTAATGATAAAAATCTCTAGTGTATTTTAAACCAGAGAGAATTTTACATATAGGTGTGGAAGGCAAAGCTATATTATTTTGTGGTTTCTACATCCGGTTATCTGTGACTGACTGAATCAAAAAGTCTCTCATTAAATGAGATGTCGTCTGATTTATCGTTAAGGCACGGAATTTCTGGTTGTTTGAAAATATGTTACGTGTGTACGTAACTAATTAAGCTGCACAAAATGACGATTCTGAATTACAAAAAATTGTAAAATTCTACAATGATCTAATAATGTATAAATTTTGCTCAATTACCGAACTCTGAACTATGCCCTATGTTTAAATTTTGCTCAATTACTGAACTCTGAACTATGCCCTATGTTTAAATTTTGCTCAATTACTGAACTCTGAACTATGCCCTATGTTTAAATTTTGCTCAATTACTGAACTCTGAACTATGCCCTATGTTTACTGAACTTTGCTCAATTACTGAACTCTGAACTATGACCTATGTTTAAATTTTGCTCAATTACTGAACTCTGAACTATGCCCTATGTTTAAATTTTGCTCAATTACTGAACTCTGAACTATGCCCTATGTTTAAATTTTGCTCAATTACTGAACTCTGAACTATGCCCTATGTTTAAATTTTGCTCAATTACTGAACTCTGAACTATGCCCTATGTTTAAATTTTGCTCAATTACTGAACTCTGAACTATGCCCTATGTTTAAATTTTGCTCAATTTCTGAACTCTGAACTATGCCCTATGTTCAAAGTTTGCTTAATTACTGAACTCTGAACTATGCCCTATGTTCAAATTTTGCTCAATTACTGAACTCTGAACTATGCCCTATGTTCAAATTTTGCTCAATTACTCAACTCTGAACTATGCCCTATGTTTAAATTTTGCTCAATTACTCAACTCTGAACTATGCCCTATGTTTAAATTTTGCTCAATTACTGAACTCTGAACTATGCCCTATGTTTAAATTTTGCTCAATTACTGAACTCTGAACTATGCCCTATGTTTTAATTTTGCTCAATTACTGAACTCTGAACTATGCCCTATGTTTAAATTTTGCTCAATTACTGAACTCTGAACTATGCCCTATGTTTAAATTTTGCTCAATTATCGAATTCAGAACCATGTCCTAATAATGTCTAAATTTTGGTAAATTAACGGATTCTGCTTCAATAGAATCTAAAAGTTGTTAAATTACTTAGTTCTGAACTGTGTTCATGGAAAATAAGATTCAGTAGTTCAGCTGTTCAGACTGACAAAACACTTGTATTATACGGTTCAAAATTCGATAAGTTTGCAAAATTGTTAAAAAGTTTAAAAGTTCCCAGGTTCCCTATCTTTTGTAATTTTCAAAATTCATTCATTATTTTATAGTACGAATTACACTATTTTTAGCAATTCCGACTTTCACATATTCTGCATATTAGTTAGTCCCAGTGAAGATAACAATGAAGTCAAAGCACCGGAAATAGTTTCCACTTATACACTTTCACTACTTCTATGTTAAAAAGTATCCTTCAATCCTTATATTCTTTAGAATACCATGTTTCATGATCTACTCCATTATTGAAGCGAACATTTTCTTATGAACTTCCCGCGATACAATTAACTTTAAACAATTTTTCACTTTATACTTTTAGTTGAAAATCAGGCAATGATAAGATGTATAACCACCGTTATATTCGGTTCCCTCTCTTAAGCCTGTAGGTATAAATAAGAAACTATAAATTCTAGCACGTATAACGTATAGTGGAGGGCGAGAATGGCCTCTTATAAATCAACTCCCAAAACCTCTTTGTACCCCACTGAAAGTATGAAATGTTAAGGTAAAGCTAGTTCCCCATCCCATCCCTTCTCGGCCATTTATAGGTCTATATCCATCCTTATGGCTAGTATCTGCCGCTGGTATCCAATATTAGTCGAACTTTGACAAAGTGTAACGGTAAGCCTCGACGTACCCCGAGACTTATAATTTTCCAGCACTTACCAGAGATGAGTTCCGCGCTCTGGAAGAGGAGAGAGAGAGACTAAAGAGAGATGCCAGAGGATTGGGGATGTGAAGGCGGTATAGAACGATTGCCTATCCCTTAAGATGAGATTGTTGGAATGTAGTTATGGTAACCAAATAGGCTTATATTTAAACTTTTAAGTGTAGATTCGGAAGCCATTTGGGTATATGATCGAACCCCTTATATTAAGTTAGGTTTCCTTTAATAGGAGTTACTTTGTGATCATAGTGTACTTTTTCATTTGTTTCATCACAAAGTTATTATATTGACAATCGCTGAAATATGACTGACTTACCCACAAACCAGTCAATTCAGTAAATTTTCTTATTATGAGGGTGATATGTTTAATTTTGATCTCATAATTTCTACCAAAAAGGTGCTGCGATTAAATGATCGTCACCTCTCAATTGTTATAATTGAAATCTATTTTCTTTACCATTTTCCACAACTTCATGTTGAACAAAGTATACCATTGTAACCTGTATGTCCTGGTTTTACCGTAGGCATGTGTGTTCAATATCAGTTTTATTTTTGGTAGAACCTGTTATTCAAAATGTGTTTGAACAACATGTTACGGCATCAGTATAACATCCTTGATTTTTTTTGTTTATCAATTTCTTAAACTATCTATTTCCAAACTTACAATATTTTTACTCTCAGCAACTTTTCCCAGTTAACGACATCTTTTCCCTTAGTACTCTTACATTTGTCGTGGTTTTTTTTAGCAAACTAAAGCTACCTAGCCTGGGAGCCTTTGGGAAAGAAGAAGCTTGTAAACAAAGTTTTTGTGAAACGCGTTGCGCTGCTGATGGATTTGCAAACAAAACAAAGAAAATAAAAGTAAGGAATGGAAACTGTGGCCAAGCGCGTCTCACTGCGTTAGTTTGTCTCAAGACTTGCAATGGAAAGCGGCAGCAGATACTGTTTCCATTTGTTATTTGAGGTCCTTCCTTAAAATGCTGATTTCTAATAGTTAATTACGATGGAACTTAAGAGAACAAGATTAAGATATACCCTCCACTTCCTCAAAAACGGAAACTAATCCTTTTAAGCAGGAAACCATGGAGAAAGTCCAGTTCTAAACAAATTTCTCAAGGACTGGGCCAGTACCTTTTTGAAAGGGTGAAGGGGGTCTCCGTCTATTTATGCTCACTGGTACCAAGAACCAAAGGTTAAAATTACATTTAACGTTTTCCTCGAGTTTATCATCTCATCTTCCATATTATATGGGCAAAGAGATGAACGGGAAAGCAACGATTTTTGGGAGGCTGGATTCAAAGGAGAGGTGGGCCGGGCAGGGCCTTGCTTGGGCGTCTGACGGAGGATACGGGTGGGCGAATCAACGCCTGGATTGTCAGCTGCAATCGACAGTTTTATACGTCATCACTATTCTTTCCGCTGCGGGATGGTAGAAAGGGAAAAGCTGTGCCTACGGAAAAAAAAAGAATATCGAATATACGCTAAGCCTTGGTTATACCATCTATAGCAGTTAAGTGAAGGAGAAAGAGTTAAAAGCGATTGCCATCCCGATTCCCTCCCTGCCTTCGCTTGAGAGCCAAATTATATGCCTCGCTTTCCTAATGCGAGACTTCCTTTGTAATTCCAATTGGTTCTGAAGTTGTTCTTTTTTTATAATAGGAATTGCATTGCGTGATTTGAGTTAAACATTAATTTTAAGCGTTAAGTAAAGTTGAAAATATTATAGATTAGAGACATCGTTCGCGTGGAATAGCAGTCAAAGAAACTGCTAATTCAAATAAAGAAACGTTGAAATTATCCCACGGAAACGTTCAGAATAAATAATTAATAATTAACCTCATCGTCACGCAAACAACAAAATCGGAATAGCAAAGCATAAAAAAACGGACAGAACGGCAGTCCAAGAAAAAGTGTTCTGAAAATTTAAGCTAATCGGACTTAATATGTACCTCGGTGCAAACTAGATGAGCTTAGAGCTGAAAACACTTATAGCGACCCAGTGCAAAGGTTTTTATTATGAGGGCATGAAAAAGTGCTGTTGCTATTCATAAGTTCTAAATTTTTATGGCTTTTTGATGAAACCTATTACATGTGTTATTCTTTGACGAAGTAGATCCCTACGTAAAATTTAGAAAGATAACCATCAAAAATGTTCTTTTTTGTTCAACAATACATGAAACATTGAGGCGGTTAAACGAACAGTGCTAATTAATTTACAAAAACGTATGGAAGAAAATAGTGTTCGTGAAGTGTGGTTGGCTGAACAGTGTGCAGTTCAGGAACTTATTTGCGTTATATCACAAGTTCATGTGAAATGTTCCATAAGGTTGTCACTGGTTACTGACAGCTTGTCATGAAGTGACGTAGGAAGAGGGACTGCTAAACCGAGTGTAGTCAATTCTCGTGTCGTTCTCGAACTAGCTTTCATTAAGTCTTTATCATTACGAAGTATAGTAAGTGTCATACTTATTGAACATAACTTATAAACTTTTGGTAATATTAAGGCAAACCATAAAATTTGGTTAAGTCCTTCAACTATATGCATACATAATCTGTTAGATAAACTCTCTGTTTTAGTTTATTTTTTGTTCATAAATCCATGTTCAATATATTTGAGCACGTAAAGATAAGAAATTTTGGGCGTGAAGTGGGCTTACCCGCGCTCTATCAAGGTAAAAACATCCCACCACGTTTTCCTCTGTTACTAATGTTAGATATAATATAGTTCTATGATCGTAAGAAACGCATTAGCGTAGCTTTGACTGTACTGTAAAATCGAACTGAATTTTGAAGTCCTTTTTCATAACGCTTGTTATACATAAAAGTAAATAGAGAAAAAAGTTATGTGTGTAAGAACTACCTGAGGGAATTACTGATACATTATTCAAATCCAGGAGCAAATTCCCCAGTAGGATAACAACCGTCAAGTTGTCAAAACTTTTGCCCGTGATAAATTCATTTTACATTACAGATGCGTCCCCTTCCCAAAAACCCAGCCTTGCGAATACCCCAAAGCTAAGAAAAAGACATTTCTTTAAAAAAATATTAGTCAAAACAAAAAATTCTTAAATAATGTCATTTTGCGTTTCTTGCCAAAATCTTCTGTTTTCAAAATGGTGTTAATATTAGTATAACTTAAGTGAAGCGTGTCGCCTTACATAAAGGCTCGACGCTCATATTTAAGTATATTTAAATTCTTCGAAGTTGCAAATATGGGGGCTGAGAGCGTAAGAATGTCATATTGACCATAAGTATGATTATCATAGGTGAACTAACATCCTTATTAAAACGTAGATTAGCGTCTCGTGGCGGTGTATTTCTCGTTGAAGTTGTTCTAATTGTTCCGGATTTTACGGACACAAAACTAAATCCTGGTAACATGTCTATCTCTAACCGTAACCTCACTAAACCAAAGAAAAAAATCATGGTTCTGATTTGCGGATAGGCCTGTAGATTTCGATAAAATATGGACCTGCAATCTGATTTAATTAATTCCGGCACTATAAGCCCTCAATTATACCTATTTTTGCATTTTAGGATATCAGTTCAGTATACGTAACTTTAGTCGTAATTCTACCTAATATCGTTCGAAATAATTGTTAATATTATATTATATAGACTTACATCGGGTACCATCCATCATCGATATGATCGCATTTTCATCGTTTTTCTTTTAAGATAAGTTAATTTAGCTTTCTTCAATTTGTGTCAGCAAACACGAGAAAGATTTGCGATAGGAAAATGTTGGCGTTAGGTAGTGTACAAATTTATGCATATTTAAGGTATCTTATTGAAAATGTATACCGAGTTTATTTATCGGAGCTAACGTGAGAGACTTTCATATTCAAAATGTAAGTGTAGATGCGACACCAGAAATGTTTGAGAATTTGTATAAAACATACTGGCAAATCTTTTACTCCAGCCATCGTGTATTAACGTAAAAGTTTCAAGTTTCAAGCTTTAGAAAGTCGTGATTCGTATAAATATGAGCATAAGTTCATGTGATATGTTCCAAAAGTTGGTCATGAAGTGACGTAGGTCATAGATTCTAATAAAGCGTCGCCTGGTGAGGCGCTGTCAAAGGCTTAGTACAGACTAAATAGGAAGATGGACTGCAAAACCGAGTTTAGTCAATTCACGCGTCGGTCTCGAACCAGCTCTTAGTAAGTCTCTAGCATTACGAAGTATAGGTAGTGTCACACTTTTGGAACATATCTAATGAACTTATGATATTAGAGAAGCGTGGTTGTGGCAAAGTTAGATTAATGTTATGTTACCAAAAATAACTTATGCTTCTCAGCTTGTTCTTCCCTCTTAAAAGTTCTTAAAACAATATAACATTAAATGTACCACGTGATAGCAGTTATGACGTACTTTTATCAAGAACGAATGATTCATTAGCTGAATATGGACGTTTTCATTAGAGATCAATGACATTTCACGCGCAATTTCTCGCGGAAGCACTTGAAATCTTTTCGTCTGCTTCCACTTGCAGTCCTGAGTAGCAAGGGAAATCAGACGAGTCGTGGAAAGATGAGTGTATATTCGGAAGGGATGCGATGTTATGTAAGAGAGAGAGAGAGAGAGAGTTCTCTTTCTAAAATGCAACAAGCAAAGATGATGTAGCTATAGTCAAAAAGATGCTCGCAGTATATACGGATCTGAACGGGGCACGCCAATTACCGTGTTTCTTGGCACCAGTATCTCCCCCGCAAAACTTGTACAAAACCCCAAAAATACTCTTTTGAATCGCTTCCAGATCAGTTTTTTTTTCTTACCTCTAAGTTTTATTTTTTACGTTTTCTACTCACTTTTTCTTTGATTCTCGAGATCTTTTTCTTATCTTTTTCTCCTTCTCTCTCACTGCGAATGTAGTATTCTTAATAAAGACGCGGAACTAACTCTTAACTTGCAGAACATCTGATACAAACATCACGTGATATTTCTCGGGTTGTACAAAGATGTACCGCGAGCACACCTATCCCCTTTACATTACGAGAATTTTTGTATTCGCCTAGGCCTAGTTTTTTTTCTCGTTCTAAATCTGAGAGTTCAAATTCCCTAGTTTCGTACAGTTTTAAACAGGAGTGGAATTAATACTTTTATAAATGCCACGTCAGATTGAAGATTTGACTTAACTTAACTGCGAAATGCCATATGCGAGGAAAGGAAAGGTAACAAATTTGCTGTCTCACACCTAACTGGCAAACACTTTTAGTTTTACGCTCTATTTACTCTATTAAAAGAATGAGCTCTTATTTTTAAATAAATATACCTACAACCACAAAACTGCAAAATGTGAGCAAATTAATGGTTTTGTTATTTTAGAGACCAGGAAAATAGTTTTTAGGGTTCGGTGTTCTTTTTATGCCTATATTTCATAATTGTTGAATTTTCTCACAAACTGACTGATCACCGTTTCTCCGGAATTCCTTTTACACGCTATACTTATATGTTTAGTGAAATTGATCATAAGTACTAGATTCTCGCTAAGAATGATTTTTAATTGAAGTCCAGACAAGTTACTGAAACTTCGTTTATATACTCAGTTAAAAATTCAATATAAATGTTTTTTAACCATTCTTTATTCATTGTCTTGAAATATGTTAAAGATTTTTATCATTTACTAAACACTAAATAGTTTTAGCACACCCATAAGAAATATGGGCATGATAATGTTTTCACAACTTTGAAATGCAATAGGACGTTCTTTTTAGGCTTAATGGCAAGGGGTTCGCGCACCCAACCTTGAGGAACCGAAACAACTCAATTCTAAAACCTTCCCTGGTGTTACTGATTGATATTAATTCGGTAATGAATTGTGACGAGGCATAACCACTTTCACATAGAATTTTACATTTCACTTTAGACTTTTTACTAAAATTATTTTTAGACAAGTAGGGTTATTGTAAATTTATAAATAGTTGAAAATCAATACGGCTTATGAGATGTTTCAGTGTACAGGCTACACTATACGCTATAACCATTAGAACACGCAATTTATGATTCTGTGGATTTAGAAAATGAATTGCATTAACTGTTATTTACAAAATATTTGGAAAGTCTTATCCACCTTTTATAATCACGATATAAATTTTGATTATGAATAAAAATATGGCGTCATATTATAAAGTCACGTTATATTTCATATAGCTCGAATTATGAGTTAATATAGAAAGTGCATGGCTTCATGCACCACACCACAATCTCCGTATATACCTTTATTTTTCGCCATCATACACTACATTAATCTTATTTAACTTCGATAACAAAGGGCTTAACCGGCGCGAAGGTCTAATGCCTGGAGATCTAAAATGAGGTAATCGGATAGTTTCCTTTATATCTAGCCGTCGCTCCGTATTTTAAGGGGAATTTCGAGTCAGCTGACGGAACAAATGGTCGAGCGCTTACGGCCAAATTGCTCCCTTCCTTTACACACTCCTCTTTTGAGAAATGACCAGCCTAAATATAGAGGAACCATCAGTGCTTTCTGAAGTCCATTCCGTATAAAAATTAAGTGGACAAAAGCCCATAATTAGATGTAAACTTCAGAGTACTTTTATTTGGCTATTGAGTATCTATAGAAAGAGTAGAGTCACTTGGCCCAAAATGACGTCAAAGTCACGTTTTCTGGGATATGAAATGTGGAACTCGTCACGTTACCTACCACTTATTGGCTATAGGTGGCGCTATTTTAAACGGTATATGCTCGCGTGGTTCATAGAACCTGATTCGCGACTGAGTTGGAGAGACTAATAGCGCCACATATAGGCAATCAGCGGAAGCATGGCGCGTTTCACATTTCTTGCTAAAAAAAATAGAGCGTTGACATCTTTTTTGACCTATTGACGCTACTCGGTCTATTGATACTCTAATTAAAGATACATGATGATAAAATAATGCTGAAAAGACTTAACAAATATACATGCTTTTACCTGAAGCGCAACTCGCATGCATAGATAGGTACATACAATCGATAGCATTTTTTGTTCATCAGTTTGAAAATAGGTTTGGAAACTTTTTTATGTTGGAATGTTAATATTTTCTATATATTTTGCATTCCGAGTTATGCGCACAATTATCCGTTAAATTTAGACGTTGGCATTGTATATGGCAACCTTTGACCTTAACTATATTAGGCCAAAGAAATGATTTTTTTAAATATGACTTCGTCATAACGCAGAACCTTAAAAAGTTTTTTAATAAAAAATAATTATTGTAAAGAGTGAAATCCGCGCGGAGAAAGAACGTTATCGACATTATCACATTTAATCCAACCCGAAAATCGCTCCGAATTTGCCAGTATCGCTGACCCTGAAAAAAGTTAATCTGTACTAGATGTTTTGTAGGTAACCTAATTTAATGCTTGATTATAATAGTAAGAATTGCATTATTTTATAATTTAAATAGTCCCTTGGCTATGGAATTATAATCATCACAAATAATTCTAAATGTTTTAATCACCTTGTGCCATGAGACTTAATCCGAGATCGTAATACGCAATATTTTTCATGGCGCTTAATTGCAAATAAAATTAAATATCAAATAATAATATTAGGCAGTATTTGTGATATTTGCCATTGCCCTTGACACTGAAATTAAAGCTTTTATATTGGGTGTTTCTGATAAGTCTGCCATAAAATTAAAGGGTTTGTTCTTTGGGTCAAAGGGTTATGGGCTCCCAAACATTGATTGGCCCCTAAAACCAGATATAATCGAACATGTGGGGTTAAAGATATCAGCGTTCAAAAGTCTCCAATTTAAGGCCAACATTTAACCTTTGTGTAGCAGAAGTATTACTATGAAATGGAAAGAATTATTGCCATGTAAAGCTAATTACTCCACATGTGTTCTTTGTTTTAGGGGCCTGGCCAATTAATGTTTGCAAGCTCATATCTCCGCAACTAAAAGCCATTAATTTATGGTAGACTTATCATTAACACCCTGTATAAATATTTGCTATACCTAACTTGCACCAAAACCGCAGTCGGGGGGAACTGTTATTGCTTCTCTTAAACTTGTAACGAGAGAATGAAGGAAGCGTTTAATTTTCTTTTTGCAAAATTTAATAAGATACAAAGTAGCGTTACTACTTGTAACCTTGTGTATATATAATGTAATAAGTGGTTCGTAACTCATAGCACCAAATCCTTCAAGATGTGTTTATGTCACCTTTATGAAGCGCGTGAAACCTACCTAGAAGGGGTCTTCGCACTTCCCAAAAATATGAAATCCAAAAATAAATTTTTTTGACGCAACATTTTTTTTAATTGAAAGGTTGCCAAATTAATCATCCTCGGATTTTTTTTGACCAATTTTATAATTGATGAGCTAAGATTTTTATTTTCTCTGTTGCAGGTGTACGACGACTAGTGAACTGGAACAAGACAATTTGGCCGATTTGGTGGCCAATGTTTCAGATCTGCTCAATACATTATTGGCCGAAGAGACTTACGATCGACAAATAAGACCTGGATTTGGAGGTTCGTCCATTTATTTTTAGATTACTGTTAACTTTATCATAAGGGAAAAATTAAGTGTAGTCATGTTTGTGCTAAGGAGAGAGAGAGAGGTGAATTGCCAAAAAAAAGACGTCATATAATCATAAGTTTTGATATCTAAGCGCGTTTATATCAACATAATTTTATCTTAATTATAAAATTCCCAATTTTCATCTTAAATTTAAGAATTTTGGCAATGTAATTTTGCAATTCGCACTTCACAAACGCCAATTAACGATAAGACCACTTTAGTCAACACAAGTGATTTTATTTTAATTTTCTTCGTTTTTTTATACACAAGTGCCATTTCACTAACTCCATACTGCGTTAATTCTTATATGATGAACACTGTGTTAAAGCATCTCATCATGATGTTCGTGAGTTGCAGTTGTTTATGACATTTTAAAGTATGCAAAACTAAGACTAAAAATGGACCGTGTAATTCGGATTTACATACTATTTCCTTACTCCATGTGTTGCAATGCGAAATTCCGCCAAATCTTGGGTGTTAAGTTCCGTGACGTTTCAGTCACGAGACCATAAGTTCATAAGATATGTTCCATAAGTTTGTCACTGGTTTCTGAGAGCTTGTCATAAGTGACGTAGGTGAAACGTCATAGATTCTCGTAAAGCGACGCCTCGTGAGGCGTTGTCAAAGGCTTAGTACAGACTAAATAGGAAGATGGACTGCAAAACCGAATGAAGTCAATTCTCGCTTGTCTTTCTCGAACTAGATCTCAGTAAGTCTATAGCTTTACGAAGTAAAGGTTGTGTTAATTTCTCTGGGATGATTATTTCATTCTGATTGGCCACCCTTCGTAATATTGAAAAAAAAATAACTCGATTACACTTCATGATAAAACTAAATATTGAGTGGGTTACTAGTGCTCTCATTTGAAGCTGCTGTGTGAAAAATTTTGAAAATAATTTAAGCGTGGACTCGAATCAAATTCACCAACACTGTGGTTCAAGAACGTCAGGGGCGATATTTTTAGAGCCAATTTCTTACAAAATAGCTCCACTCAAATTAATTTTCCACGCGTACAAAGGTACACGATTTAAAAATAGATTTCTCAGAAGAAATTCTGAGGAGTGAAGGGATATGAACGTAGTAGACAACAGCATCAGTAGACAGAGCAAAAGTTGGCTCGCATGGATAGGTTTTTTATTCAGTTATTTTAAAGAAATAGTTCAAATAACAGCAGCTACGGCATAATAGATGAGACAAGCACTATACGCTAAAGTTCCTGAAAAACATTTTTTCTATTCCAAAGCTCTAGGAAATTCTATCACCGTAAACTAAGTTTGTTCCATCTAAGATATCGCATTTTTCGGGGTCCATATTTCGCGGCTCAAATCCCGTTTAGTTACGCTTCATCACTGGCATCGTGGTATGTCGTGTGTTATTTCTTAAAAGAGAGATATCATCTTTTTATCTACTCCCATCTGCACTTAGCTTGGCATTTTTCTGTTGAAGAAGCTACCATTGTTTAAGGCAAGGTTAACCATTTTTAAACCACTTAAAACAGCACTTTGGCTTGGTTGTTATAAAGTAGACTTTAAATATGAAAAAAGATATAGAAGAAGAAAAACGAGGGGTGGGAATTTATTTTTATTTAAGGATAACGTTAAGAAATATTCTTGACAACAGTTCATATAAATACGTTATTGTGATGAAAATGATTATATCTTTGTCGGTTGGTAAAAATAAGAATACATAGATCTCTTTTACTCGGAATCTTTAAGAAGCCATAGATCCCATCATAGATCCCATCCTAATATCTGATAGGAGTTAAAGGGAGGGGCTTAAAACTTTGTTAAACCGCCCTCTCCTCGTTCTTCGCGTTTCATTGGCTAGTCACATATATATAGGACAACCGTTGACCCCTATCTCTACTCGTTCGGAACACGCAACGGGAGCTTGTTTACATTTGGGTTTTTGGCGCTTATTGGTCGATAGCTACCTTGATGTCACTCGACTTCTAAGTTCAAATACATTAGGTATGACGTCAGGTGTGACTGTTTGTACGCCTCCTCCCCTTTTAGTTCAAGCAGAAAGGCCCACAAAATAACACGTTATAGATTCCAAGTAATATAAATTTATGTGTTCTTGGTTAAAATTTTAAAATCTTTCTCAGATCTAGTGCATCAGCAAGTTTCACGCTTTGATGCGTGAAAAAGTGTAACGCTGGGTTTATAAAGAGTAAAGATAAAACTAATTTCAAGTGCCCGACCCCTTTTTGAATCGTCAACTCTTTTTTTTCGGACAAGAAATTCCCCTTAGCTTACGTTGAGAGATTTCTTATCTTTCGATCAAATATGACGCCGTGCACCATCTATTTTTAACTATATTGGTGCCTTCCCTAGTTTAGCTGACATTATTAAGTTCACCCACCGTTCATTTTCTTAACCGTTATTGAAGAGTGCATTTGACTTATGAGATAAAATATTTTTTATAAAAACTATATTTATTAAGGGCAACGTCAATGGTAATTTTAAGGCATGATTAATATAAGCTTTATGGTCTTTACAAGATCAAGTTTGAGATAAAGTAAACCAAATTTATAGAGACGTTGTCTCTGCGTCTTTGAAAACCATTTTTGACACGCATTTTTTGAATCTAGCTAAGTCTTAATAGAATCAGAAGGGGATAATATAAGAAGTTTGACAGTCTGTATCCTCTTAATACTTAGTTATGTAATATTGTTCTTCCCTGGCTAACCCTTTTGGTTTGCTCTCCTGCTCATCAAACTTAATTCAGATGGGCACCGCACCTTGGGTGAATTCTGTAACTGTTTGGTACTAAATCCTTAGCAAACAACCCACAAACTTTGTTTTGCTGTGGGACAAAAATCGACAAGCGCATGTTTGCGCCTTGGCAAATAGTTTTAAGCGCTAATTGAGTAATGATGAGGGTGCAATTTATATTATTAATATTCGTATGTTGCGAAGAATCATGTTGCAGTTACCCCGCTTTGTGGTACGCTTCTTGCGAATAGAAGTATCATATACTTCTGATATAATTAATATAAAACCATTACTGTCCTTGGAAATTATCTCAACTAAGGGACATATTAAACAGGTTATGATTAGAGTGTTTTACGGATTACCCTTTAAATTTAACAAAAAGGCTCAAAGATAAAATTAAGGGATCATTGGTAATACCAGGGATCGATTTAATTTTAGAAGTAGGAATGGAGAACAGAGTAAATGTGGGCGCGCGTCAAAGTCCCGGACCCCCTTCCACGGGACGGAGGGGTATGAAAGAAGAGGCGGGTCATAGTGACAGGCGAAAAGGAATTAAGTATTTTTCGCCATCCCCGTCAGCAACGTCATTGAAACGTAGTTTAAGTGAGCCAATAAGATAATTTAAACTTTTCGTTACGTGTTGGAGGGAGGGGCTCTATACTGGGCTATGAGTTGGACTCAAGTAAATACTAACCGTTCTCCATTCCTACTACTAAATTTAATCTATCCCTGGTAATACACTAAAGAAAATAACTTGTCAACAGTGCACCAGACGGTAAATTGTTATAGAACATTTTCGACTCAAATCTTCCATAGAACCTGCTGCTGTACCTCGCTCCTACCATCCTTTCAGAAACACAACGTATAAAATTGTGAAGGAGAATTAGTTAATACCGCTAATTAAGAAATAAAAAATTCTAATCTCTTTTAAGAAAACTAGAAAACCGAAATTAAAAATTACGCATAAGTCTCCCATTAGATACTTGGGTTGTTTAAATAATTATCTGAAAATGAGGCCATTTAGATTCACTTCCATCAAAATAAAAAATAAATAATAAATCTCTACAGCTCACTCATAAAAAATTATTAAAAGCGATTTAATTAAATAAAGAAATACGCTTTGCCATCCTTGAAGAGATGAAAATCAATATTGATCGGGTGCGGAGTAATTAGCGAGTCGGTTCCTTTTATTTTGGAGAGTGCTCGAATCTATATCCCAAGCAAGCAAGCGCCCACCCTTCCCCATTTTCTCGCCATTAATCGGTTCGATGGCTTCAATGACCTGTACCCACACCAAGTCAGTATCAAGGGTTTAGTTTAAAAATCTAAAAAAAAGAAAAAAAGATGTTGCAAAAACCTTTCGATCGATGAGACAATTACCTAGGAAATATTTTTAATTAAGCTGGGGGTGAGATTTGGAATAAATATTAAAGGATTATTTCTTAATCTGTGAGAGTAATTATCTCAGTGGTCAAAAGCGAAATTATCACGCGGTAAAATAGGGCCAATAATTATTTTTGTGTTTCACAAGAATTGTGTAATTTTGTTCTTCGAAAAAAGTGTATAGGTACAGCCTTGTTCGTCAGCTCATCGTGACATCTTTTTTCTCTCCGGGCCGCCATTTTTAAAGATGGCTGCAAATCGAAACTCGAGTCAGTGTACCAATTATTACTGAAATCTGTTGAATCGCGCGAACGTTATTTGTTCAGCCTTTTAATTTATAGCGGTTTTGGGTTCAGCGTTGATTGTCAGTAATTACCGAAACTTCGTCTCGAAAGGTAAACATTGGAATTTAGTGCAGTTGCTTTTCTACATCGACCGAGTGTGTCATCAGAAACGGCTGATATTTCAGCAGCTGCCTAGAATATTCGCAGCGGCACACTATAACTCGATGAGGACGAAGGCATAGCCCTAAGTTAACCAATCTTGAGGGGAAATAAGTTTGACCAAGAAGTGATATCTAGTTTATTAGTCCCAGATCCCCTTTCAAAATACAAGGGGGGACGTGAAAGGAGGCCGGGCTATTTCGCTTCTCCTCAGTCGGAAAGTACACAATTTTCGTTATTCGCGTCGCGCTTACGTGTGTTTTCAAGAACCAATAAGATGCTGGTTGTAATTTAGAGGCGGGGATAACTCCGGACCTACGTTTGGACTGGAAATAAATCTGGAAATGTGGCGAATCTATTCCTTCTCCCTAGTAAACTAGATATCATTTCTTGGTTTGACTTTATAGGAAAACTTTATACAAATAGCGTTATGTATGAATGCGATTTTTTATTTATTCCCTTCAAAATGCATTCATTCGTCAATAGGAAATTATGTCAAATTCTATCTATCTCAGTATCTCTATATTTACAGGCATACATAGAGCTAATAGAGATCAGTGTGTTTCCATAAATTTTCTCAACGTATCTAGGAGGATTTTGTGGGAAGAGCAAGACTTATCGTTATGTACTCAAGCCCGGCCCATAAAACTAGCATAGAAGTTAACATGGCATGGGCGCTGAAAAATTCCTATTACCTGTATGTATTCCTGAGATGTAATATAATTATTATTACCATTCGACCCTTTTAAATCCAAGAAAGCTAATTTTTCAATCCGATAGCTGAGGAGTAAGTCATTACGAATGAGTTTCATATTCGTAATCTTCCAGGATCATACTTCTTTTTCAAATTTTCTAATACAAAATACACGAAGCAAATTTAAATATAACTAATGATGAGAAATTTAAAACCATTAAACATAAAGATGTTTCTCGCTTATTTTCGTGTTTAAAAGCCCGTATCTTTTAAAGCTAGTACACTTGAATATAGCTATCTTAAATTTCCCAAAATTTAGCCTCGTTGCTTCGTATGTTAAAAAACAGTGAGCAAAGTTCCATTAATAACCACCTCTAGTAGTTCTCTGGCGTTCATGGCTTTTTCTTGGTTGACTAATTCCAATGCTCCCTGCACCGTAACTTAATATGGAAAGAGAGGTGTTTTTTATTTATCTTTAATAAAAAAATTCCCCTTTAAACTACATTACAAAAAATGTTGGTATATTATAAGATAAGGGATTGAATTTCCTGCTTTAAACTTGAAGATGGCTTGAGCAGTTGCTAAACTAGAAATCGCTTCCGGTTCAACATTCATTCATTAAGTTGTAACGCGAGGAAAGCGCCTTGTTTGCTGCCATACCAACTTCAAAAATCTTGATATTTTTAAGTTTTACGTTCCATAATTTTGTCAGTTGTTGTTTAAGATTTAGAAAGAAACGCCTACTTTTAAAATAGTGGTTTAAATTTTCTGAAGTTCGTGATTTAAATAAATGCCCTCGTTTACGTCATCTCGTGGGCCAATTTATAAACTGGGCTGTAAAATTTCGAGTGGTCTTGCTTGGTTCAATGATTTTGTAGCACAAGATCCTCCTTTTTTGTTAAAGGAAAAGTTCAGATAACGTAACATTATACCTTAAAAGAACGGCCTTTTTCTAAATATAAAAGAAAAAATTTGAAAATAAAATAAATGATCTCTTATTACAAAATAATTAGCTTTTAATTAGTACTTAAAACGAGGACTACTGTGCCGCCATTGGTTTAGTGGCGTCTGCGACTGCTAAACCGAATCCCTTAGCCCTACGGGATTGGTTGAATTCCCACTGGCTTGGTAGGACAGTGGTCCTCGTTTTTAAGACTACTTTAATACTAATTCTTTTGCACTAATAGATCCTTTTTTAATATTTTTCTTTTTATGTTTAGAAAAAGGCCGTTATTTTAAGGTACGATGTTATGTTATTTCAATTTTTTCTTCAATATTTCCGAGGAGGCGTTTAGAATATACATTCTATGGCTTTATTGATCTCCCCACTCGCCTCGTATTCAGTAGATATGAAAACATCTTGTGACCATTTGCTCTTCCACCGTTTTACGGTCATAAAAACCAACAGTCAAAGACGATTGGCTCATTCTAAGCGATATGTATAATTTCATAAAATATCTGGAAAGTCTTGCAATTTAGACGTTCCCATTCTGCCTCAGTTCATGACCTATTACCAAACATTTCAATACATGTGCTCTAGACATATCTTAAAGCTGAATTACCTACTTTAGGTTCTAAGCTTCATTCCTCGTGCTGCCTGGAACTCGTGAATCGGATGTGCAGCTAGCTATGCACGACGATATGTAAGGGATCACACCATGGCAGGGAAGTCAAGGTAGCAGACTCGTTGTCAAAGGAATTACTATATAGTTGTAGAGTGATGCTTATAGCTTACGCAGTGTAGAGATCATCGATAGGACCTCTGCTAGTGGCGCAAACTAAGATGTTACGTTTTTAGAATGAAGACCTTTGATGTGTCGCGACGCATTTGAAGATTAGCTCCGGCTCTGTTGAGCAGCTCAAATTGAAATATAACTTTCAGATACAGTGCACGCGTGGGAAGCGTTACTTTTACTTCTGAGCTAAATATATTGCCTCTGTACAAAAACATGATGTAACTTCGATCTTTCCTCAAGGACTTAAAGGGTACCATTTACTAGTCTAATACGTTAAACGTTGGTTAAGTTATAGCGTATGTTCATAAGATCTGTTCCATAAGTTTGTGACTGCTTATTGAGAGCTGATGAAACGTCATAGATTCTCATAAAGTGACACCTGGTGAGCCGCTGTCAAAGCCTTAGTACAGACTAAATAGGAAGATGGATTGCTAAACCGCGTTTAGTCAATTCTTGGGTCGTTTTTGAACTAGTTCTCAGTAAGTCACAAAGTGTAGGAAGTGTCATCAAACTTGTGCAACATTTTTTTTAAACTAATGGTAGTAGTGAAATGATTTGAGGCATAAAATTCTATTCGACGACTTGACACTCTACATTACGTTAGTTCGTATCTTTTTTAATATTGAAGATGTTAAGTGGTCAAATTGCAATGTGAAATATTTGTTATTTTGTAAGCACTTCGAAATAAAACGGAAAATATTACAATTTGCTTTTCTTTGGAAATGCAAATACGCTTTTATTTTTCAGGGACAGAATGGTATTGGTTTTCTTACTGACTCTTTTTAAAGTGATTCATCACTCTAGCACTATTTTTATTTTCCATTTTTAAAAACGATTCCTTTCAGTTGACAAAGGAAACTCCAAAAAATGAAATATTTCTTTTATTGTTGTTGCCAAACGCTGTTCTTTAACAAAAATGAAGCAATAATCGCAAATAAACTGTGTTCTTGGTTTTAACTCTATTTGCCTAGTGTATTAGACTTGGCAAGGAATTAACAAGCTCTTCAACGGAGCGCCGCCGCGGTTTTTCAACCGTGTATCTCGGAAGTTCGCTTGTGTTGAAACCTTTTTTTTTTCTTTACTGGAGTCGGTGTATCTAAATTTAGAGTTAGATCCCCATCCGACTCTAGGCCTAATTTCGTATTTAGTCCTAGGCTTTACTTCACGCTCTTCATTTAAAAACTAGGTGATTCTGTAATACCTATCTCTTCCGATTTACTTCCTCTAAAGATGTCGGATACTTCCTAAAAAATAATGCTCAAAATGGTGGAAGGAAATTTATTACAAGGAACGTTTGCAAAAATAAATTGGAACTACAAATTTAAATTTATGGCATTCTTGAGTATGATTAGAATTGTTGTTGGAAATGCACTTTTTATTTTGTCCAGCTAAGTAGTAAATATTTCGTAGATTCGATTTTTCACCTTCGCAATGATACACTAATCCTTTAGGCAAAAACGTCAAGTGTCCCTTCTCTTGGTTTCTCTGCAAATAACTCGGGCGGTTCGCTCATCTAGATCTACGGAAATAATAAAATGGTCTACCCGACAAACTAGATAATTTTAAGATAATAAGGGACTTGGTCGGAAGTTTAATGGCATTTTAATAGCACTCGTTGCTTAAAGATAAGTCGTACTGACAAAAAAATATCAGTTCCTGATTCAGGTTAATTAGTGTTTAGTGGTGGTGTTAGCAGGCAGAAATAATTTGAAACTATTTTAATTGTATTAATCTTTGTTTTTGTTTATTTTCTAGGTAGACCGACAACTATCTTAACAGACATTGAAATTAGAAGTTTCGGGCCGCTTTCAGAGAATGACATGGTGAGTTAAAATTAATTAGGTCTTTAACCTAGCGATCGTGTAATAGTTGTACATCACTTAGAATAAGTGTTGAAAAACGAGTGAGAAAATAAACAAATTGTGTATGATCAGATAAACAAGCGGAAACGCAAACAAATCCTGAGTTAATTTGTTGAATTCATTAAAGAACTATTTTAGCGAGCGGTGTATAAATAAACATCGTATATCAACGTGATCACAGATTTAATTTCTGCATTATAAAGCTCCATTACTGTAGTTAGTGTTCGTATGGGGACCCCGACCCCGAAAACCACGGATCCCAGTACCTAAGATGTAAAATGTAGTCGGGATGTTTCTTGGGGTTTAGATTTTGGAACTAGGAAATTATTGGAAAATGGTGGATGTAAAAACTTACTATATTTTAATTTTTGTTAAAGGTGTATTCCATGGATTGTTATTTTCGGCAAACGTGGTGGGACGAGCGTTTAAAGTTCTCTCGGGGAGGCATGGAAGTTTTATCTATGGACTGGAAGTTCTTACAAAAAGTTTGGATTCCAGACACTTATTTTTTCAACGGGAAAAGTTCGCATCTCCACAAAGTGACAGTTCCCAACAAATTCATCAGAGTTAGAAACGACGGACAGTTAAAATACTCCATGAGGTAAGAACGCCATACTTATTAAATTTCATTTTGTACTTACGCAAAAATTATTCGTACAAATTTCCATTGTTATTAAAATGATAATTTGTAAAGGCATAATTAACTGGAAAATAATGAGGGGAACTTATGCCGACGAAACATGGTCGGTAGGGTAAATATTTTCCATTTATTAGTTGATATTTCGAGAGAGTCCACAATATTTTTGACAGGTCAGCTGGGAATTAGCACTGGGCTAACGACAGAAAGGCTTAGTCAAATTTCCCTTTGCATCGCCGTTGCTTGAAAACCCCTCGTAGGGATGACAGATTCTTAATTAACACTATATTAAACAACATGAGGGTATACGTGATATATTAAAAGTAAAACATAAAGGCTATGTTTATTTAGATAAAATGTAACCTTTCCTACAAACTGATGGCTTTTATAAATAAGTACTGTTGTTTTATAACAACACAGAAATTGACAGACGCGATATGTTAAAAGTAAAACATAAAGGTTATCTTCATTAAGCTAAATGAAATGTCACCTTTCGTAGAAAATGAAGACTTGAATCACCAATTATTGTTGATTAATAACAACAAAAGAGAAATTGACAGCGTTGTTGAATGTAGATAGTTACAAGAGTACACACGTGACCCAAAAATATCTAACGCCAAACTCAAAATTCAGTCTTAGATTGAACGGTCTACCGTCAATATTTTTCGGTCTATATTGGATCGTTGAGATATATTTTTACGAAAACGTTATGGGCTAAAAATATTTAAGAGGTAGTTACAAAAATTTTAAAGTACTAAGCAGGGTGTGAAATAAGGTGTTGGCCCAACTTGACCCTGGACAAATGTCCACTTTAAAAATTAGCCAGGCCAGTTAAAAATTAAATGCTTTTGGGTCTACTGGCCCTGTGGCCACTTAATTAATTAAAAACTTTCCAAGGTTTCACCATTTTAAGTGGTCAATGTCCAGTTTTTTTTTAAATAAAAGTGATTTGGTTCTACTTGCCAAATAAACAGTTTAAAAAAATCCTTATTTCTCAGCCTGAAGTACTGTATGAAGCGGATGACACGCCAGTAATCCGAATACTGTACCGCTCTCGGCACCGTTTGCCTAAATGCGCATTCTACAGTGCATGTGCGGGAAAATGTTAATTTATAACAATGGTCTATAACACCATTACCTATAGTAAGAGCTTATAAAAAGTACTACGAAGTTTGCAATAAATTAAAGTCAAATCTCATGCCATATTTGACTGATCGTTCAAGTCACACCTACTAATTTCCTACAGTTTCCTCAATGACCGTAAACGCATATACGCGTTAACAAAAAGTCAATAACTTTAAGCCCTTTTAGCAGGGCGTTATTTTTGTTAATCATAGACCAAAAATATAAGTTGGTTTGTCCCAGCCCAAAGCATGTTTTCTTACAATCGTGCAAGACTCTTTGAAACACAAAATCTCACAGGTGCCTTAAAGGTGCGACTCGTGGGATGGTTTGAAGGCGTGTACACTCGTGTGTTCTTTTTTCGTTGAGCATACGAAGGTATGCTTTTTTTCTCTTTCTCTCGAAGAGTAAATGAGTGTTTGGCGTGATCCCAAGAAACATTAGCGAAAAACTTGGGATGAGTGACAGCCCATATATCGAACACTTGCTTTTTTGTCGGCATCGATTTCGTTTGAAAATCGTCTCTCTCTCAGTTCTTTTACCGCTCACGGATACGGCGTTGGCACAGCTCTCCTTTGACTTTACTGTTTAAAATACGCGTGTTTATCTAACATACACTGTTACTCTTCGCCGTTCTGTAGGGTAGGAATCGCTTAAAGAAACAAGGGTACTTACTCAGTATCTTTTCTACAGACTACTTCGAGGCAGACAATGAATTTAATTTATTTCAACCAGAGTTTTTCGCTTATTGTGAAACTGGAAATTTCTATCCACGGTCGGAAGAGAAAAGCAAAAAGTGAAAGAGTTAAAGAAATAGTAACTTTTAATTACGACTAATGTGAAAATTGATCTTAATAACTTAATATTTGTATGCCATCGAAGAAATTCCAAAAACATGTAGTTTAATAGCTGTACATAACCTGCCATTTTTGACGTCATAACTATGTTTGGTGGATAATACCTGCATGTTCCAATCCAACATTTATTGATTGATGTGTACACTATTTTCCCTTTAACAATTGCAATTAGTGAGCAATTCGAAAATTAAAATCTTCGTTTACGCATGGATATGTATAAATACTGCGTAAAATGGATTTCCATCTCTTACCTTCCACAGGGCATTTCGTTTAGTCGCCGTTCAGCAGATAAAAAAATAAGACTTCCAACCCTCTAACCTGGTGAGGGAGAGGGTAATTTCTATTTTTTTTCTCTGTGCATGTTCGAAATTTCAAACCCACCACTATGGATTCTGCGGAGAGCTACAGTTCCTTTCCCCCAAGTGACCTAGCTACTTCCGATTCAATTTAGAGCCACCTCGCATCCGCGAGTGTATCGCATATTTAGTAGATCCTTTTGGCCTAGTTAAGAATCCATTATACCTAGTATTTATACATATCCATGGTTTAAGGCTGATAATTCAAAAATATGTGGCAATGAATCTTATTTTTGCTATTCTAACGTTGCTGCTTCCTAGATAATCAATATAGCGTTCAACGTATTATAGCAACTTGCATTGTTCATTATTCGTGAGACATTGAAATAAACTCCTGATAGATTTTAAGAGTGAGAGAAGAGGCAGATTTCAAAGCGAGATATCTATGCATGAATGAGTAAAAACCTTTTAGCGACTGCAGCTAGAGTATCCCTACCCAGAACAGACAACAGATTGGCACTGTCGACATGTGTCAAGCTAGGGATAAGAGCTCCCTTTTGAGATTTGGAAAGGGTGGAAAGTGAAAAGCTATAGATACTTAGTGATATCTCTCTCTGACTTCTATTTGTCAGATCGTTGTCTATTTCAATACCTTCCTCCGCGGGTGGTTAGTAAAAGTCAAAGCCCACGTTGTGAGTTCTGTCACAGCTTAATCTTTCTAAATGTAATTTATTTAAATCGTTTATAGGCCCTGTAAGACTCCATGATATACTTTATACCCATAAAGCCAGACACGGTTAAATCAAAACAAGCCTTCATAACATTGAACTTGATACATTTAACAGTCTCTTATATCTCGCTTTAAATTTACAAAATGGTTCAACGGAGGAATTTTGATCTATTTTTAAAACTAAAATTAAAAACAAATACATTTTGACACGACATGCACTCTTTCTAAAATAATTAATTCGTTTAAATGGCATCTAGTTACCCTTATTATTTAAAAACACGCTCCTTTTGCTATTGTAGCTAACAAAGGAGTTAAATTTTTCCAGCGCTTTTTCGGTTAAGTGTGTTCCTTCCTCAATTCTAAACTTTGCTCTCCAAGTTTTTTAAAAGTTTTATTTTCACTGGCAATATTGTTGTCACTCTTATTGCAGTTGGTGAGAAAGTTAGGTTAGTTTTAGATTCTCACTGGAAACTTTTTCTATCGGTTAAAGATCACATTTTTATTAGCCTGACTCATATCCTTTTTGTAGGCACGGTTAGGCCTATGCCCTACTTATATTTGAAACATACAAAACTTAAACATACAAAAGTAAAGGTAAATAAAAAGGTTCAAGCTTTAAATAATGACATTTGTTGAAACGTAAAAGCGTAGGAAAGATTTAAAATAGAAGTCAACTTACAGGGCAATGACATCCATAGTTTTTGAATGAGCGCCTGTAAAACGTTAAACCCGCAATGCATGCAAGCAAGTATTTTCATGTGAACACTATGTGGAAACATCTAATCGTTAAATATTGAAAAGCTACGAATGGTTATAAAATTCATGACCTTTGTCTCAACAAGAGAACAGGTAATGAGACTATATCAAAAAATTTGGAGTTTAGACACAAATGCCCCAATGAACAAATGCAGTGAGAAAAGAGCTAGAAGTTGAGGCAGTCTTATTCATTGGATCTGAGTCCCCAGTGTATTGCATTGCCCAGGGACCTGTAACGCCACTGCCAAAGGTGCATAGTATACTCAGGGTGCACTTGATATGATACGTTTGTGCTGAGCAATCAGAACCATGCAAGAGACGCCACTGAAGGGAATAAGCCCAAAAAGATTATCTACTAAACCCCTACTTTTAATGGCTGCTAATTGGGATAAGAAACTTCTGAACTTTTTCTGTGACGTACCTCTCATTACCTAATGACACCCAAAGCCCTAAAAGGCAAAAATCAGTCTGTTGCAATCAGTTAGCCACTATGATAGATACCGGTGATACCGTCTTCGCAAGATTGTAACTCTTCTTTTATCCTCCTTTGCCAAAAAAAGGAAAATGTATGAAAGGGGTCCCTAATGCGTAACGCGTTTTGACTCTTTAAACTCTATATCCCCCTCTTTTCCCCCATTTAAATGAAATTTCCTACAAAAGATTTTCTTTTATGCGGGCCTAAACCCCTCTTCCCCTTTTCGACGAAAACTTGGACAAAAGGGACGGGACGGAAATCCTGATACCCGACTTTTCTGCAAGGTCCAAAAAGAGAAGAAGAAAAAAATGTTGGAAGAGCTAGGCTTAGAAGGAAAAAAAATGGTCCAAAAGGAAACGATCCGTAATTTGAATCGGGCGATTATCGTCGCGATTTGCTCCAATTAACAAAGAAAATCTCATTTGTTCTCTTAGACCCTAAGGGTCATTTGCCCTCTTCTTATTTTGTGGACAATTACCGAATAGGTTTATGCCTTTGCACTTGCGTGTCATGTAAAATGACTTTTGAATTACCGATGTTTGAGTTATATTGAAATTCTCGTTCCAATCATAGCCGTGTAAAACTCGCAATAAGTACGGGGCTTACATAGTTTATATTGACGGCATTTCGCCATATTTGTTTGAAGGTTTCTCTTTCAAAAAGGGAAGAGAATAGTGGCACTATATCTACTGTGGTTTTAATACCTGGTCAAGTTAGGTTACGGACATAGTTGTAGATCAGGCAGTAGGTTTGTTTAAGTTAAATTCTAAGCCAAGAGACTATCATGTCCCTTTTTTTAAAGATTCATCCTATTAGCGCCCATAATAGACCTTTTCAACGTAATAAAAGGGGGTAGGAAACACTCAGTATCGGGACATACAAGTGGGGCTCATACATTGCTGTCTCTCATGATGCAAAAAGGTGCCAAAAAGCAAAATGGAGGACAAAGTTTTATCCCCGTGTCTTTCCATCATACTTACATCAAAATGGTCTATTGCAGAGTAGTGTAGAGTTATGCTTTAACCTATGCACCAAGGAAACAAACTGTCTGCAAATCATTCGGCGAAAACCTCTATATTTTGTGAAACTTCCTTGTACAGTCTAAACCCTTTCACAAGCTCTTGGTAGTTTAATGAAAGTGGACTTTTAATTTGGGAAATTTCTATACAGTGTTACCGTAATCACTTAGTATATAGTTCCGTAAAGCAAATCTCATTATTCATTTATAATTTACTCGAAAGCTAATTAACTAAAAATAAAGTCAAAATATCATAAAAATATAATCATAATAGTATGAAATTGGTTCAGGTAATTCTTCCACATATTTGAATGCAAATGAGGTAAAATTAGACTAAATACCCTAATTACCTTACAAAAACTGCCTTATGCAATGAAACCTTAATCGCTGGAAATTTTCCTATTTCCCATGGCACCCGTCACGCGCTGGCTATCACGAACGTCTCAAAGTCTCTAATTACGTTTATAAATATAATGCATCTGGATATAGCCAATGATTACATCCGTTTTATTTTTATTGCTGAAAAAATTGGCAATTAAAACACTCACCGCAAATTAACTATGAGAATGCTTTCATTTATATGGGTGTGGTTATGGTGATTTCTTTTCCTTACAGAAATTGAAGGGAACATGTCGAATAGTTAATTTTTTCTGCTCTCCAAATCAGAAATTTGTTTTTCTGTTTTTCAAGTATATGAAGGGCTAGTCTCATGAAATATTTCTGTATCCAGTCAGAGGTAATGCAATCCTGAAATTATGGGAGATGATAGGATGATCCAAATATGTTGTTAAATTTAGGAAAATCAGAGAAGCTTAGCTTTATTACTTTTGAAGGATGCAGTTGGTGTAATATTTAAACTTTTTATCGACGGAAAATTTAAAATATTTATTTCAGTTAACTGGACAGTTATTTTAAAGTCTTTTTACCTCTCCGTGTGACGTAGTCCAGGAGAGGTTCTGTAACGGCCGTGTCTGTCTGTCTGTCTGTGTGTCTGTCTGTCCGTTGTTACACCCACGTGACCGCGTTCGCAGTTTGCGCATCGAAGCAAACGTGTTCGCCATTTCCGAACTGCTTTCACAGTCACGGAAATGGCTCCTCTACTTGAGTTCTCACACCACCATCTTCTGGTCTTTGTCCATCCCACACGAACACCAGTCTGTACTTACTGGCTTCTAATCACCCCACCATCTTCTGGTCTTCGTCCATTCCACTTGGACACCAGTTTGTACATACTGACTTCTAATCACCACCATCTTCTGCTGGTCTTTGTCCATCCCACTTGGACACCAGTCTGTACATACTGGCTCCTAAACACCACCATCAACTGGTCTTCCGTCTACTCCACATAGACACCAATCTGTATCATTGGCTTCTAACACCACCATCCACTGGTCTTCCGTCTATTCCACATAGACACCAATCTGTATCATTGGCTTCTACTCCATTATCATCGTTTGGTTTTAGGATATACGCGGCGATCAGCTAGGGTTACGAGAAACGTCTAGCCTCCCTAAGGTGGGATCGCCACCAAAGGTTTTCGCAATTGCGCTTTTTCCTTACTATTATAATGGAAACGAATCGTATATATACCCCAAAATCTGAAGAAAGCGGGCAAGAGGGGTACCCTTCACTTTAAACGTCAATATTAGCAAAGTTTGAGATGATAATAGGTATAACTTTATTTTAAACGATTTAACTATTATTAATGTTAATTATTGAAGATTAAAATAATTAAAAATAATTATATTTATTTAATTATTAAAGATAAACCTCTCGTGCAAAGAGAGAGATTATCATTGCCTCCTATATCTACCAAGGCCCGTGCATGCGATATATTTACTTCATTGCCTCCTATATCTTTCAAGGCCCGTGCATTGTGATATATTTCATTCATTGCCTCCTATATCTATCAAGGCCCGTGCATTGTGATATATTTCATTCATTGCCTCCTTTATCTATCAAGGCCCGTGCATTGCGATATATTTTTCAAAACAACAACAAAAATGGGAAGCTCCTCTCAGAAACATAATAATTTCTTTTCTCTGTATATGAAATGAAAATATGGATAATATTGCGCTCCTTCTTTAACGGTATGAATCCTTGCCTGTCTATTAATATTTTACGTAGGAGTAATACGTTTTTAGCGAAGTCTAGAGAGGATAAACATAAGCGAAATTGTTTCGAAAAAAAAAATACTGCTTCCACTAATGGGTTTATACTCCTTGTTACTGTTGTATAGAGTAATCATGATAAAAGCTTAAAAAATACGAGAGGACAGACCATTTTTATCCTCTTGTTTTATTCTTAATAAGAATATAAAACATTTATTTTTTGATGCTAAGATTGCTTTAAAAAAATCCAAACGGTTAGGCATTGGTAAAAAAGACAAATGATATTTTTCAAATCTAATGAGATAACGCCCACCTAGTTGAAAATTGGCCTTTTTTTCCGCGGGAGCCATTCTTAATGAGAACTTCGATGCTAGTAGGTTGTCAATTAAACTACCGGTATATTATTGTTGTTGGAAATTGGATATTAAGTCAAATTAAGTGGTTGTAAAGAGCCAGCAGGTTTTTGCCACTTCTTTTTGTGAGTATTTGATTTTTGTGTGTAAAATGGAGGAAGATAATGTTGAGAGTAAGGATGAAATGCGGAAGCGCAAAGCGCGGGAAAGGAAGAGGGAAAAAAGGTCGACGTTTTCATTGGATACTTAAGTTTATATAATCTTCTCGACACGGAGAGGTAATATTTTGGTTTTCCCAACTTGTTTATTAGTTAAAATAATGGCATTTGAAGACAAAAATAGCGCCTAATGTTTATTTGCGTTTTGCTTTTTGCTTTTTCAATTAGAAAATATGAAAGAGCTGCCTGGGGTTTTATAGAGTACTACCCACCATAAAATAGCACTTAATTAAATACATCTTTAAAATCTTCAATTTGGATCAATTTAATTGCTAAAACCATTTCTTTTTAAAGCGCCCGTGTTTAAGCTATTTATGCTTTCATCTTCAAAAGCATTATTTAGTTATATTCATTTTCTATGAAACCGTTTAAGAATTTTTGAATGACAGTTACTACAATTCAGGCAACTGCTAAATATACAAACCCAAAAAAGCCCGGTCTTCTGGGTTTTTTTGAACCGTGAGAGAACAGTGTCATATGAAATAAATTGGTTTAAAAACAAGGTTTCTTAAAGTATAGAAGCAAGTAAGATAAAGTCTATTAATTGAAATTACACTAGTCAGTAAATTATTGTGATAAGATTTATAAAGAACAAATTTTTCTACGACGTGTTTAATTCAAACTGAACAGATTTCTGAGTTGCAGACGCCTCTTTTAAAGAAAACTAATATCAAAACCCCAAACAATTCATTATCTAGCCCACCTATACTAGACTATCCCTTATTCCAAGTATAGAAACTCTGTAACTTCTTGGCATGTAATAGGCGTAGGCCTTGTTGGTATGAATAAAATTACGACATAATTTTTTTATCTACAATGACGGATGATACCCAATTTTATCCGAGAGAAAAGGTGTAGCGCTAAACCCAGTAGTATACTAACCCGAAATTTACAAATTGATGTCTGCCTTTAATACTTCTCGAAACCATTTCAATTTGTGAAACAATTTTTTATTGCACGATTGAGAAAAAGAAATTCCATTACAACATAGAGCAGTCAAATTCAGTTGAATCGTACTGTATTTAATCCAATGAGATTCAAAAGCGTCTTTATCAAAATTTCTATTGCAAATCGGATATAAGTTGAATTTTATCGAGTTTGTTAGAAAATTTATTTTGGTTAATGAAATGTCTTATTCTGATTTAATTTAACTAAAATGTGATTCAAGTTTGAAATAATTTCATGGTCACTTAGTTTTTATCACAATTTATTGGCATATGTTTCCCCATTTTTTATCTGGTCAATACATATTACTTCGTTATTGTCTTTTGTAATTATTCAGCAAGTGCAGATGTCTTGGCAAACTACTGGTAATATTTCTATCTCGATAGACTTTGCTGCCTTAAACTGATAGCTTATCTTAATTTAGAATCTTTAATAGTGATAACGTTGATTTAATCTATTTCTGGCAAAAGTTAATATATCACATACGATTTAATTCATACGAGGTCGCGAAACATGGAATTTTTACGTCACGCCATTAAATTGTACGTAACGGAAGTGAAACCGAGGTTCATTTCCGGCTTCTAGAGGAAGTAAAATTGGACAGAGGGGCGGGGTAATTTCGCAGGAAGTGGCGAGGCGAGTGCCGCTTCGTTTTCTAGGACTTCGTAATCAAAATCATTACTTTTTTCGATTAGCATTTTGGGGAAACCGCGTACCTCCCCCCCTCTTTTCACGATTTAAGGTGGTACCTCGCTTTCCCCCTCCCCACTTTCTAGTTTAATTTGGTGTTCTAAAAATAATCCACCTTCACTGAAAGCAACGGAACGTGACTCTTAGTTGTACTTTGATTCAGGGTGAAATTAGTAAAAACTTTATTTCCCAAGCTAGTTTAAATGTACTGCGAAAATCGTGTAATTCGAGGTGTAATTGCTTTTAAACTTAGTTTGAAATGCAAACTACTTTAGAGAAAATAGCCCTGTTAATACCAAAAGTATACAGGGTGTTTGTGAAAAGTCCATCAATAATGAAAGGGCGTATTTATTGGGCCATTTTGAGTCGAAAATGTTCTATGACATTTTGCCGTCCGAGCCACGGTTTTCGAGTTATGATTTGAATATTTTAGGGATGACCCCTTCATTAAATTAGCGCTGTCTTTCAATTTCTTAATTAAATTTAAGGGGTCATCCGTAAATTACTCCAATCATAACTTGAAAACAGTGGCCCGAACGGAAAAATGTCATAGAACATTTTCGACTCAAAATGGCCCAATAAATACGCCCTTTCATTATTGATGGACCTTTCACAAACACCCTGTATATGCATTATAACAAAAGTCTTGTTTTCTACTCTTTGTATGTGGTTGCCACTTACACTAAACACTTTGAGACCGGTTTCAATCATTTGGAAAAGTCAAAATGCAAATATTTTAAAATTTTCTATTCACTATTCACCACAGTGATCTTTCATGAAAAATTGTGTTTATAATTTGCAATTGCAAAAACGATAAAACGCTTTAAAATTGTCTAATTTTTCTTTTCAATTATTTACTGTTAAATATAATGAGCCTGCCTTTTTTCTACTTTAAGTTTTAATGCCAAATATGCGTGTCGTGTCGTGGTGGGAAGTTTTCAAAGTTTTAAATGTAACTTTTTACCGAAGTTTTAATGTGTTTATCTCGTGATTTGATTGGAAGTTCTCAGATTTTAAATACTTGGATATTATCTGTTGGTCTACTGAATGCGAGTTTTGAAAATCGTTTGAATAGATACGCTTTTGTTAACTTCATAAATATATCCGATTGAACTGGTTTGGTCACTTGATTCTTTATTTGCGTGACGAAAGAGGCCTATTGACATTTGAGAGATTGATTGATATCAAAATTATAGTAGTTTGATTGTGTAAAGTACTATTATTAAGATAAATCTTGGAATATCATAAAATAATTTTGGTTCAATTATTTCTCTTCGACCCTTCATTTTATTTTTGGTCTAAACCTAACCCTAATGAATAGAATTTGCCAAAAGTATTTTTACTTCAAATGAAATACTTCGATTTAACTCGTCGTTTTTGGTTTAAAAACAATCTGGTGTTTTGCTTTTAAAATAAATTCTGGTTTATTTTTAGGCTTAGTGTTTCGAAATACGTGTGTAAAAAATTGTTTCAAGTTTTAAATAAATTCATTTGTTGAAACGCAAAAGCATAGAATATTCAAAAATTGAGGATTCTAGAGTGAAGCTAGCTTACAGGGGCAAAAGCATCCATAGTTTTTGAATGAGCGCCTGTAAATGTTTAGCCCGCAATGCTTCCGTGTATTAGATATACGGACACTATACTTGGAAATATCTAATACATTTAATAATTAAATTTCTCTACAACAATTTATTTTATTTTACGTCTAAAACTAACTCTAATAAATAGCATTTGCAAAAAATACTTTAATTTAAATGTAAACCATCGATTTAACATAAGCTGGAATTTTTTGTACATATCTAGTATTAGCGGAATGCCAAATTCTTAAATGTTTTTGAAAACTTCATATGTACTGGTCTTTGTAATATTTGCGTATTTAATAGAAAAACTTGAGTAAAGTCATACTGTTTCTATTGCGTTTTGGAGTGTGCCAAACGTTATTGAAACTCATTACTCACTTTTATTTAAAACTGGCTTAAGTAATTAGAAACCCGAAAGACGTTTCTGTCTATAAAAAAAACTAAACACTAAATAGATTTTGGGACCACCCAAATGAAATATGTGGATTAAGTTGTTTTATAAGGAAACTATTTTAAAAATTGAATTTAACAACGCTTAGATAAGGGCAATTCATAAAGCTAAAAGGTTACGGGCCTAAGAAGGCCGTTCATATCCTCACAGGCTTAATTACTAGTGGTTCGCAAACCCCACCTTGAGGAACTCAACCAAACTACTTCTCAAATCTTCCTCTAGCACTCACTGAAAAACCATGGAGATGCCCCTCTCCTCTGGATTTCAACAATATTTGTTATTGATTAACAAATATCAGTTGACTCGTAATTGCGTCATTGTGAGATAAGTTTGATCGATATGTAATCTCTTAATGTTCCAGAACAATATAATTTCCTAATTCAAAGCTTGAACACATTTTTTTAAAACACAATTCAAAGCAAAAGGATTATGTACATTTGTGCCTTAATAGTTAGGGTGATATGTCCCATTTTAATAAATTATCCAAGTATTGCATGACAGAAATATGACCGTAATATAACATTGAACAAAACAAAAATGTTTTGAAGAACCTTTTTTATTTTAGAGTTTCATCATTTAATTCTAGAAACTTTTAATTCGTATTTATATAAGAGCGGTGACGCGTACGTCTTTCAACTTCAACAACCCTTTGAAGCATCTGTGATAAAAAAAATATATGTAGATCAAGCTGCTAGAACAATAAAATAACATCACGGGGAACTCGATATCTCGTATATAAATATCTGATATACACACTAAAAGGCATATAAGAAATGTGCATGCCAGAGAGGTTAAAGGGGAAGGAAAGAAAAACGTCCAGTCGAGTATACGGGGCTTATCTAACAGACGAGGATCTTCTTTGTCACCGCACTGACCCCCGCACGTTCTTACTAGAGTAAATTGACTTTCCTTGCTCCAAATAACAAACAAGTCAACGCGAGCTAGCAGAAAATCAGCCCCCAACACCGTTAAATATTTCCAAATGAAAGATAAGCACCTTTTCCTCGAACCTTTCGCTGTGAAATACAATCAAATGTTAATTTTTACCTGTACCTTGGGCTGTTGGGAGATTTCTACAGTGAATGCAAAAACTGTCAAAATTTCTATTCTCGTTCAGAGCCAGATGTATTACTATTTCAGATTAATTTAGTAAAATTCGATAAGGAAACAATTTACTAGTGGTAATAAATTTCAACCTAAATGCATAATTAATATAAGAACTTCAATTTTGCCATATACGTGTGGAATTTGCATACAGGGTGTGTCTGGCAAGTCTGTCAGAAATTATGGGGATGTTCTTTGGACGGTTTTGAGTCGAAAATGTTCTATGACCTTTTGCCGTCCGGGCCATCGTTTTCGAGTTATGTTTGTAGTGTTTTAGGGACAAACCCTTACATAAATAGCATTGTCTTTCAGTTTCTTAGTTAATTATGAGGGTTATTCATAAAATCCTACAAGGAAAAAATCATAGAACATTTTCGACTCGAAATCGTTCAAAGCACAACATGTATATTATCTAAGCTGTGCTATTTTCTGTGAAAATTGTCTTCGAATATCGTTTTCTTTCAGTTTATAATTTTGATAAGGGCGTCAAAAAGTTAAAATCAATCTTTCGGTTTTTTACCTTTTTACTACGAAATCAAAAGTAATTTTGACCGTAATTTACTACAGAAGAGAGAGTAAACTTAGATTACCCCAGAATTTTACTGCTTTTGAACTCTTCTCCAAGTAAGCAATGACTATAGGCCATCTCAAACCAAAGATTCAATCGAAACTTTCATAAATCGATATGAGTACAAAACTAGAAGTAAAGGCCCGTTTTCAATCAAGATTTTCTTGATCAAAAATTAAGCTTTGCGTCAAAAGAAGCAGCCAAAAGCCAAAAATAAAGATGTTTTTAAACCAGTTTAAATTCAGCTTTTAGTCTTTTCATACTTTAAACCTTCGAGAAGCAGATATCTAAATGAATTTGATATTTGCTTCTCATTTTCTTTAAGCTTTTGCCGCTCTTAGTAAAAGCAATCGAGTTACCCCATCTTTAATCAATTTTATTAATTTGAAGCATGTTTGAAAGCGATCTGTTTTATTTTTTTTGAAGAGCTCGCGTCTAAAGCCACAGCCAAAATTTTGAAAAACTTGATTGAAAATGGGTCTTAACATCTGAGAAAATGTGAAACATTTCGCTAGTCGTATTTCCATATGTTCAAAATACGTTATGCCATCACTCCATTAACTCGCTGAGCGGCATCTAGACTATTTCCGTACTCTCGCGTGCCTTGACAGTGACAAACAAACAGAGCAGACCACATAAGAGATCCATTACGGTGGGAAATATAAAGACCAAAAACAAACGTGTATAAAAATATTCCGTTCCATTCCCCGCGTAGTATACATTCTGCTAGTATATATATATATATCTCTATTAAGATACAGCCACTCGAGTATTAGAGTGTACATTGTTCCCTTGTGCAAACAAGACTGGTAATCCTTCACAATATCCTACCGGAGGGATCAAAGAAAGTTGTCACCGCGAGAACTAAAAGAATACTAGGAATTATCGAAGCAGAACCCATAGCAGACCAAATAAATTGCGACCAGACTGCATTAGTTTTGTGGAAAATAATGGGATACACCATAAGTTTATAAGATATGTTCCATAAGTATGACATTTAACATAATTCGTAATGCTAGAGACTTACAGCTCCAGCTAGTTCGAGAACGACAAGCGAGAATTAACTACACGCGGTTAATTTTGCAGTCCATCTTCCAACTTAGTCTGTACTAAGCCTTTGACAGCGACTCAACAGGCGTTGCTTTACGAAAATCTATGACCTACAGCACGACAAGGTCTAAGTAACCATTGACAAACTTATGGAACATACCTTATGAACTTATGGATACATGAACATGAGAGGCCTATATGCTAAGATAATATCTTTAAGCGTGCGATTCGTGACTAACAACACTCGTATTTTGCAAAACGATGTTTACTTATAATTGTTTATATTAAGAAAATAATTATTCCAATTAACATAACCAGTGATTTCTCGCAAAACTGAAATTGTATTCTGTTTTATTAGCTCAGTCTCGCAATTTTTGTTCAATCCGAAACGTTTCTAAAAAGGCGCTCTTTAATTAGTGTGCAATTGGAAGATTAGCTCAAATTTATCACTAATAAAACGTGTAAATACTACAATCTCTCATTAAAAATAATTACCTTTTAATTAGGCTTAAAAACGCTGACTACTGGGACGGGATTGGTTGAATTCTCACAGGCTGAGAGAGGCAAGGTAGGGGAGGGGTAGGAGGTTCGGTGTAGCAGACGCCACTAAACCAATGGCGTCCCAGTAGTCCTCGTTTTTAAGACTAATTAAACACTAATTATTTTTTAATAAGAGATAATTTATTTTTTAATATTGTTCCTTTTATATTTAGAAAAATAAAACCCGTTCTTTTAAGGTATAATCAAGAAGCGATATCTAGATTACTAGGGAGAAGTTATAAGATGCCTAAGTTTTCGCACGGCGTAGTCCCGATCCCTTTTCAAAATACAAGGGGGAGCTGTTGAAAGGCCGGGCTATTTCGCCTCTCCTCAGTCGGACGACGTGAGTTTTCAAGAACCAATGGGGTGCTGGTTGTAATTTAGAGGCGGGGATTAACTCCGGACCTACGTTTGAACTGGAGATAAAGCTAGAATGTGGCAAATTTATACCTTCTCCCTAGTAAAATAGATATCTTTCTTGGTATGTTACCTGAACTTTACCATAAAAATCGGTTCCGTTTATGTTATCAAAGAAATCTTTCTACTAAACCGCCCTGATTCTTGGAAATGCCCGAAACCGAGGCTTCATTACGATCAATATCAAAACTTAATTCCGTGTTAAATACTAATTAGTATATATATTTCTACGGAATGGGAAAAATACATTACTTTTAACGCTTTCTCCGCATTTGTAAATATAGCGTATTTCACGAGCAATAAAATAGCACGCGCGAATTATTTTACCTAAGCCTATTAACTCTCTTCCCTGCGATATTGTACAGGGTGGAAACATTCCCCGTTGACCAAATACCTGTCTGTATTCGTAAATCGTAGGTGGTTGTCAGGGCATCTTTAATTAGGTTTTTTGACGTAAATCTTGTAACCTGGTATTTTCCGTCACCCAAAGTGATCAAAATTGTTCGCCAAATTACCTGACACCCTAATTTAGCAACATTTTCTTAATTTATTTTTTCAGAGTGACTATCAAAGCCCAGTGTCCTATGCATTTAAGGAAGTATCCATTGGATACCCAAGCTTGCCCACTCGAAATAGGAAGCTGTAAGTTTTAAATCTTTTTGTTTTTACTTACATTAAAAATCGCTCGGAAAAATTGTACTTAAGACAAAGTTCCACTGACTTCGAAACGAATCTTGCTTTTTTGGTTAGTTAATTTGATTTTAGAAAATAAAACTGTCCATAGGGAGCTGTGTGGCTTAATATGGCTCTTCCCTTTCCCACCAAAATGGCGTCAAACTTGACAGTCAAAGGCTAGTGGGGAAGGCTCCTGATTGGCTATGTGAGGGTCCGATGCTTAGTAGGGGAGATTTTCACCTCTTTGTCCACTCTCTATAACACATGATATTTTAATCTCCATTGATCGTTACTATGACGTCATGTCCTAGGCTAATTTTAATGTCCGGTTTGAGTTCTGGCAACTCCCTACCAATCTTTTACGTCACTTCCGGTGGGATTCAGTTGCTTTCTTAAATTCAAGTTTCATATAATCATTTCAAGATTACTATGACCCCTCAGGTTTAAGAATTAATATGTTTTTAAAAAACTCGTAAAAGGAAAGGGTTAGGGGTTAGACTTGAGGTGCGACTACCTCTTTCAATGCCAGTAAGAGCTTATATTTCATTGTTGAGACTTGAAAGTGTGTAATAGTGCATAGAATGACCCCCTACTTTTGGAGAATGAAACAAGGTTACTCTATTATTTATTTATGTTGGAATCGTGATATTTTGTCGGTGCCCCAGAATGCGGATAGCTCCAATAAAATACCAAATTCAACCCAAACACTGCTTCCCCGCACTAGAGGCAAGATTCCATTGCTTCATGAGATACCTACGTGTCTTTGAAATCTTACCCGAAAAACTTCTTAAACCGTTCAAGAAAATTGGAACAGTTTAAAGCATAGCGAGCAAATTAGTTTGAAACATTTATTTCTTTAGTCAGTGTAAAGATTGCTTTTTGCCCCCTTCAAATACAAATACTAGAGCAACAGACAATACACTTTTTAACGAGTTAAAAATAAGTAATTTTTATATTTAGAAAGGTCATAAGTTTCATGAATTGGCTATACATATATTTAATTCTTAATTTAGCAATTAAAACGGAAAATGTAGAGCTATCTGTAAAAGTAAAAATATTGACTGATAATCAACGCCCAGCCGAAACCACCTTTCATAGAAAGTTAATAATTTGAAAGGATGTTAACTAAGAAATATTTTTTCCAATCCATGGCCATCTTGAAAAATGGCCTTGGTAATTTAGCCGTCACAATTCTGGTAAACTTGGAGTAATTTTTCTAAATGAATTTACAATTTTTAGTACTTAAATATAACAAGCTAATTTTTACAAAATTTAGCGACAAAAGCATAATTTATTTCTTTCTTAAAATTTACTCTTTAAATTAATTAATCATTTAAAAAGAACGCTGTTTTCCTCATCTCTAATTGAGGGACGAAGGTATATTTATTAAAATTTTGAATTTACCCGCATGACAATTTTGACCTACTCTCTCTGATGAATAACGTGTTAGAAATGAGTTAAAATTATATCAAAGTAATTCTGAGGTTATTTAACCCTCTGTAAAAGTATGTAGCTTGCCATTGATGCTTTTAGAGCCAACTCTCTTCCTATTTTTACCACGTAGAGGGAGAATATTTTGTGAATTTATGTGCTGAAACAGAATTTCTTAATTTTGAACGTCGCCAACATATTTTTCTAATTAACCTAGACATTAATAATATCATATCTGTCTTCAACGTGGGATTCGCTCTTATCGACATTGAAATGACACATGAGTCAAGTTATTAATATGATTTTACCATAAGTTTATCAGATATGTTCCATAAGTATGACACTTAACATAATTCGTAATGTTAGAGACTTAAGGCCCTTTCAGACGTTACAACGTTTTGATTCATTTAGATGAGCCAACTTCAGTTGAGTAAACTATTTAGATGTGTGAACAGAGATTGGACAAGTTGAATCACCAAATTAAAAATTGATCACTGACAGATTTTTGCTGACTCAACTATTTGACCCATCTAATTGAGTCTGAAGTTGTATCGTCTGAAAAGGCCTTTACTGAGAGCTAGTTCGAGTCCATCTTCCAATTTAGTCTGTACTAAGCCTTTGATACCGCCTCACCAGGCGTCGCTTTACGAGAATCTATGACGTTTCGCCGACATCACTTCATGACAAGCTCTCAGAAACCATTGACATACTTATGGAACATATCTTATGATGTTACGTAAAATTCCTGGAATAATTTTAACCAAGTGATTTATTATAAGGCTCATTAAAAGACTTTATTAAGGTTGAGATTTTAAAATTAATTGTAGCCTATTTATCATCATTTCTTACAAGTTAGCGTTTAAAAACCATTAAATTTGATAATCGGAGTTCTTAAACACTGATCGCTTTTTTAAGTAAAATTTGGATTGAAACGAGAGATTTGAGGAATAGGTAAAATTTCGGATCAGCGAAAGTTGAAAATAATCTAAATGATTGAAATAAACTTATCACTGTATCTCTGGTTTGCAGGGAACTTTGATCTTAATGAATGATCGCTATTTTAATGAAATAGGTTGATTGTAACGAATGATTTGCGGAATTCGTTGAGTTTTGGGTTCTTGAAAGTTTAAATTAAACTCATTCCAATTTATAGGGAACTTTATGTTCGGTACTCTATGTTAAGTATGAAAAGTGTGTCAATTCGTGGAAGTATTGGAAAATGGATGGCAGATACGTTACAAAAACCTCCGCTACGATAACTACCATAAATATTTGGCTTATATTGTTAGTTAAACAACATCATTAAAATCATTCGATTGTGGAAAGTTGATTAATTGCTATACTGTATCAAATCAAAAAAATCGATCAAGCAGCTAGGCTAAAGGGTGCGAGACTTTTTGTTAAAATATACATATGCTTTTGATTTTTCATAAATTTTCCTTAAATAATTTTGATAATCGTCTTTCTAGTCTAATACTGTACATTCGAGATTCTAATATTAACAATGATGCATTCACTTCCTTTTTTAAATCTTGCCCTTCAAGTAGCTTTCTTTGTTTCTAATCTTTATTACATATGACTATTTATGTAAAGCACCATGATTTCGCAAGTCTCAAATTTCTTGAAATTTCATACATAATTTTACTTTTCAAGTTTATCATTTAAATAATACTGAAGAATGGATATTAAAATGCATATTATCTTACGTAAAAGCAGAAGTAATTAGAATAAATTGTCTTCCACCCTGACAGTAAACCAAGGCGAATAAACGTTATGCCAATTTGGTTTTGTAACAGCCCTGAGTATTCATAATTAAGGACCGACGAAAATTTTAGTAGAAAATATGCTCCATGGCAGGGCCGGAAATAAGAAAAATTTCTTATAGGACATTAGGACATGTGTCCAGTGACCCCCTCCCACCTTTAACTGGAAATTTTATAGGACATCGTCCACCGGAGTGTGCAAAAAAAGGTGTCGCATCTTAATAGTCAAGCTATCAATTAAACTTAGTAAAACATTATTGGTAAAAATGTCCTGTGACCTCCTAAGTTTTTAATAAAATTATTTTTATTGGACAATGTCCAGTGTCCCGTGCTTATTTCCGGCCCTGGTCCATGGTTTTTAAGAATGCTTTTCTGTTTGCTTTAATATGGCATTCGTTTTGATTTAAAATGATGTAACAATCAAGTTCAAAACCGCAGAACTTGTAATGCCAAATGTTATGCCATGTTTGGATGTTTATTTTTAATAACGGTACACAAAATGGAAAACTTTCGTTTTCGAGTGTGTAAAGCCTCAGTTGGAAATTCATATTATCGCTCCATTCTTGATAAAGCATTCATCAAAAATGCATCAATTAAAATCCCTGTCAAATCCGATTCACATTTACATAACTTACATTTTTTTCTATCTTTCTTAGTCCCTCACTAAAACTGGGTGGAAATATAAAGAAAGTTCTTTATCCCCAAAAAAATATTTTCTCTCACTCTTAGAAATCAAAAAGTGTTCCCCTCAAGCCACGGAATCAAATTTGCGAGTTTCATCTCGAATTCGTTGCCATTTCACCCTCTCGCGGTGAGCGGCAAAAATGTTAAAAATTAAATCTAAATTCTAAATCTGCGACGTTTAAGATTCCTGGAAAGGAACCAATTTCTATTTCGGTGCGGTTTGAGTTTGTTGGTAGTGTGACGACTATACGAGATATATGTACACAGAAACCTATCACTTGAAGTTTGTGATTATAAATTGCAAAATTTTACGTGCGGGAGTATTGTAAGCTCTTACAGTCTGGTAACACCATAAGTTCATAAGACATGTTCCGTTCTTTTGATACTGGTTACAAACTGGAGCTTGCCATGAAGTGACGTAGGTCATAGATCCGAGCGACGCCTGGTGCATGAGGTGCTGTCAAAGGCTTAGTACAGACTAAATAGGAAGATTGACTGCAAAACAGAGTGTAGTCAATTCTCGCTTGTCGTTTTCGAACTAGCTCTCAGTAAGTCTCTATATCATTACGAAGTATATGTAGTGTCATTCTTATGGGGCATAGCCTATGAAATTATGGTAACACGAATTTATAAGTTATTTTTGAGGGAAATTTGATGAGTTAACTAATGTGGAGACTTTATTGATGCCGATGTCGAGCGAAAATGTTTGCCGTCCGGGCCATCGTTTTCAACTTATGTTTGCTGTATTTTACAGGTGAAACCTTAATTAAATTAGCATTGATTTGATTTTTATTATTAAGTTTAATTAAGGAGTCATCCTTAAAATACTCCGAACATAACTTGAAACTCAAAATCGCCCAAAGAACATGCCTCTTAATTTCTGACAGACCTTTTCAGAATCACCCTGTATATGTTTGTCGCTTGGAAATTTTGTGAATACATCTGTAACTTCCCAAAATAGTAACTACAAATTTGTCAAATAATTTTATAGTTAAATTACCGTTCTTGAAAATTATGGTAATTTTTTTATCTTAAAACGTGGTATTTTTAGATACAGTTAAACGTCAAGGAACGACATCTTTTATTTTATTTACTTTAGCATTTTCACTAAAATATTCTGAGTAGATTACTGAAAAGTGTGCAAATCTGCATGGGGAAATAAAGCAGGATGGAGTTCATTTATTTCTTCAATTTATGGACTACTGTTTGAACCAATGTCGCGCGTTTAAAAGCCCCCCAGGTTTACGACTTTATAAAAAAATGATTTTTTCCCTCGCCAATAAAATTTGCTTAAAAATTCATTGAAAAGCGCTCCCGGAAAAATAGACATAGGTACTGTATGTACCTTCATCACTTTTGATTCAATGGCTTGAAAGATAGGAAAAGGAAGAGTTTGGAAAGACCCGTATATAAATTTTCTACTTCCTACACCCAACATCAATTCATTTGCAAAAATAAGTAGATTTTAGTTTTAAATTTCTTTTTTTTTTCAATTTCTTAAGTATATTTTCAATACTAGAGTACTGTGGGAGTGCCATGTGTTTACGTTAAATACGCAACCAAATGCAGTAATTACAAAAAACTCCAGATCTTTATGAGTAAATCTTCGATGGAGCAGAAGTCTCTATATACCCAAAGCGTTGCAGTCTGTACCCCCATCTACGGAACGGCAACGAAGTCCCCCCAGCATGCTCAGCGTTTCGGTAGGGTCCTACCAAGAAGCAATATCTAGTTTACCAGGGAGAAAGTATAAATACGTCACATTTCTATCTTTATCTCCGGTTCAAACGTAGGTCCGGAGTTAAACCCCGCCTCTAAATTACAACCAGCATCGCATTGGTTCTTGAAAACTCACGTCAGCGAGACGCGAATGACGAAAGTTACGTATTTTGCGACTGAGGAGAGGTGAAATAGCCCGGCCTCCTTTTACTCCCCCCCTTTGTATTTTGAAAGAGGGACTGGGACTATGGCGCGCGAATACTTAGGCATCTTATACCTCCCTGTGTCTTAAAAAGGTTCTCAAACACAGTGGCGCTAGGCGGCAGCACTTAAAAATCTCCTACGGAAGGGTAGGGGCTTTCTCAAGGTACATTAGGAGACTATCATTGCCCTATCATCATTTTTGCTCCATCTTACCTCTTGACTCCCTGCTCCCACCAACCATTTTTATAAAAGCCAAGTTGAATTTTTTGATAAAGTATTCTGTAACTCTTTAATAGACCAATATTACCTCTTAAACGACGTCTTTCGATGAAACCTTTCCGAAAACGTTGTTTTAATTTCCTTAAAACTCTCAGGAAGTTTTTTTAACAGAAATTGTTAGGAGCTGATGTACCAACATGCAACAGAAACATTAAGAGACATAAATGAATGCTTAATTATGCGCGTGTTTCTTGTGCTTTGTGCTAATTTAATTGCAACTCAACAATAGATATGTGTTGGATTTCATCGCAGAATTTGAAGGAAGCCGAATAGAAAGAATTCAAATTTTTGGTGGAAGTTAGATGAGTCGTGTCAGATCATTTGGAATTTTAACATTGTCAGGTAGAAAAGACAGATGCTTCGTTTCTCGTGTCGGTTGAGAATAAAACAAATTTGTTGTTGCATAGTTTTATTTATATTTTTCGGCAGCATGTACTAAACACTGCCAGAACGATTACGAATTCATGGTATCAATTCATTTAAAATTTTATAATTTTAATAACGCTTTACACCTTTTTGGAACGGGGCTAAGTCACAATATGATTTGTATTATCTTGGGATGTGAGTTGGTAATTTACCAATTATCGCGGTAAATTACGGAACGCAAAAAAAAATCTTAAAACCACGGTTTTAATACGTTTTGGGTAATTACCGAGTAGTTTTTACTCAATTACACATTGACAAATTGACAATGGCAAACCATTCGTTCGTTCATGAGTTAATAATATGTTAGCTCCCCATAAGTTACTCAGGCAATTAATTTTTATACTCCAGCGTTTTCTCCCGCGCCGCCAGCGTCCCAATTATATGTGACGCTCTGCGGCCGCCACGTGAACGACAATCTTATTTACTCTTCTTTCCGGTTTTTACCCGGAAGCACGTGTAGTGGAAGCTAGCCAATGATATCGGAGCTATTTAAGCAGCCGAATATTTTGCTCAGTAGCCTCGGTTAAAAAACAGTCAGAAAAAGAGATCAGTGGATTGGATTTAGCTCAGTTGTATATTTTTCTGGTTTCAAGTCACAATAACAACTCTTATCTTTAGCATTCTTTATCAATTTCGGCAAGTTGCATTGAGTTCCTGCACTTTTTTGTCTCAGTAAAGACACAAACGCCATGATTTAATGTTTAATTGTTAAAACATAAACATTCACGATTAAACATTCCCTTGGTGAAAAAGCAGCCGACGACTCGAGGTCGAGGAGCCGTGCGAGCGGGATTTTTTTTCGACAAGAGAGGGCGCAACATTCGGATTTTTTCCCGCGCGGGCGAAATGGGAAGAAATCGCTGGATACATTACGCCTATGGAGACTGAGTAACTTATAGGGAGCTAACATATTATTAACTCATGGTTCGTTTGATATCAAACTATATAACCGTTTATCGTGTTTCAAGTTCAAGATTTTAGAGGAATTGTTACGGTAAGCTACCGGTAAATTACGTTTTTGTCAGATACGGTATTTTTACATCCCTAGGTGTTATCCTTACCATCAAGCTATTCTCACGTTACTACGTACTCGTTTTGTCAATCTATTTACAACGACCATTAAATAGCGTCTAATTAACGTTTAGGAAAGCTTTTATCCGTTATAAGGGCTTTCCTTTCAGTGACGAGTCATATGGGAAATCGTATATAAAACTGCCAAGTCGATTGTTGTCTTAAGGAAGTTGCGCGTTCTTGACACCCCAATGGCAATTTCTTTAGTTGAGAAAAGAGAAAAAAATGGATTTTTCCTTTGGCTGCAGACTGCGTTTTTCTAACTCTTAGTTTTGCCGCCCAGTAAGCATTGGGCGGTAAAAACTAAGAGCTGAACGTAAAAATGAATTATGGTCGAATATATAGGAATTATCTTCCAGGAGTTCTTGGTTGTTTATGTTCGTTTTAGCTCGGATTGCCGATAAAAATCATAGTTGTTTTTAGATAGAAGTTGGCAAGGAATCTTGCCTTTTAACTTAAGTGGGTTTATGTGGGTTTTGCAATTTTGAATTTTGCAGATATAGCAAATAGTTTTGCCAGTATGTCTCATCTTATGCAAATACAGCGTGTTCCATAAATGGTATTAGAACCGAGGTATACTGGGTTCTATGGGCATTTTATAGTCGAAAATGTAACTAATATGACACTTTGCACAAAGGACACCGTAAATTAAGACCATTACACACGTGGATGGAATGGACACGCGCGCGTGGGACTTTAGGCAGCGCCACCCCGATCTATGAGTCGAAAGGTTTCGGGATTCTCCTGCGCTAGGGTCAACGACAAGCGATGACATTAGAAGAACGGGGTATTCCAGTCCATCTGTTTAATGGTCTTAGCCGTAAACAACTTAATTAGATAAGCATCGTCTTTCATTTTCTCATGTTAATTTTAAGGGGTCATTCGTACAACATTCTATTCATTAATTGTTAAAGGTACCTTTGGGAAATATTCATTGAACATTTTCGAATATACATCGCCCATAAAACTCACTACGCGTTTGCCCTACCACCCTTTATTTAACTCCCTGTATATTTAGTTCATGTTTGAACCACACAGTAAGGAAAACGTTTCTTACATAATTTTGACACTTAAGTAAAAGAATGACAAGTGAGATCTTCCAAACGTTGCAAAACGTTCTGTTAACATTTATCCTATAAGTGATTTGGTCTGTGCAACTCTATCTGCTATGAGCCTGTTGTTACTAAGGCTTTCAAACGTTTTTTAAAGAATTTTTAAGACAATTATGGTCTAAATTAATCTCAATTAACCAGAATGTGAACACAAATTACACAAAGACGTACATTTTAAAGGAATAGCGACCTGATTTAAAAATTATCTCAAATCTAAAGAAAACCTTACTTTTTGAGAGTTTAAACTTTTCTGATTCCAAAAATATGCTTGATAAATATTTAAATATGAGGGAAAGCACAGAAAAAACACTTCAAAAACTTGAAATTTGGGGGCAAAAGCAAATTTGCGGAGAAGATTCTTGGCTGGTTTTTCTCCTTGCTACGTCACTCACGGCATTTCGCGGAAAAGTCAAGCGCGCGACGCCCGAGCCTACTAATTCCGCGCGAATCTGAATAAAATAGGCTTAACGCGGTGCTGAGACACTAACAGGCGCCACGTGAGCAACATCTAGAGTGAAAATTTCTCCTTACTACGTCATCAAACGAAGAAAATCTTAAGTAGACCTTTCCAAACACAATACTTTGATTGCAATTTTATAAATTGCTACGAAACCAAATAAAAAAGTAAACAATCATAATAAAGTAGATTTTCAAGGATATTTTTCGCATTTTAAGTTTGTGGATGACGAAAATTATGGCACTAACACTTTAAGTCTCAGACTAATTATTTTGAGTACCATTTTATTTGACAACCCTTGGCATTCGGATGTCATAGCTACCCACAGCATAACACTGTCAAACCTAATTCATGATTGAAAGAAATGGACGTGACTCCATAAAATGTTGTGTCAGTCTATTACGATTATCATGAATCTTGTTGACAACGTTCGATATCTCCAAACAGTCCATCGGCATTTTATTAATACCTTGACAGAAGTGGATTACATGAAGTATTTAACTCTCATTTATGATAATTCCCATCTACGATATTAAAGGGATGCACAATGTGTTATGTATCAAGCTTATCTTCCATCAAATAGAGCTCTAATTGGCATGCATGAATTTCGTAGTGCTAACAGTGCATTGGGAATTTGCGTCGAAATTTCCGTTGAGTCTATCGTCAAGTCGTTTTAAAACGCGTAGCCCAATCACTACTCCATGAAATAGTAAGACTACTTCAATATAGTTCTACATAACGCATTGTACATCCCTTTATTTCGGAAGCTGTCTTTTTCATCCCAGAATGCTCACAGCAACTAAATAGCATAATGTTGTTTATATTTTGATACGGCATAGTGTAAGTAAATAGTCCTCTGGCATATGAATCAAAATATCAGATAACACTCTGCCAAGTGAATATAAAATTTTCTTGGTATTCCTGACTCGGTCATATCAAAACTACTAAAATAATCACCTCAAGTGATCTACTTCAGGGCTCCTCTTGCGCCGCAAAACTCCCTTATGTCATCATAAATTTGAGAACCGTGGGAATACAGTATGGGATATCGTGATCCCGATGAGATCCATAATATCTTATGGCTTACACGTGTTTATTGGGAGCTCTGATTGTTTTACTCTATCAGAAATTTGG
>JAEQBA010002167.1:0-367726 GCA_019434445.1 Phalangium opilio
ATACACAATTTAACATAATAATCACGTCGTTGTAAGGTTTATTTCACGTCGTACAATTCTCGTATTATTTCATTAAAAGAAAATCCGTGACACAAACTTGTTAAAACAAAAATAACGTGTCCCCCGCATGTAAATGAACTGTTCGGTTGTATTGACAATTATTGTAATACCAATTGGAAGCGTAGCTTGATAGATAAAAACGTAATAACTAGGGTCTTTACCGTACGAGCAAAGAAATAACCGTTATCGTTAGTATCGATATAGACTCCTAACCAATGCAATCCTTCGTTTGAGGATGGTTCCGAATTGACTACGAAACAATAGGGTTTCCGTCCTGTTGGGTCGGGTAAAATATCTTTCGGGAACACTCCTATGAAGTAGGGTCTCGTTCGAGGATCTGTGCTTAAAAAAGGTTTAATTCTTCCGTGTTCATTTAGCAACTTTTGTAATTCCGGCTCGTAGAATGATCCTTTTATTATTTCGTCGTTTTCGTCTTTTATTATGTAAGCAGTTGGAGTACGTAGTAGTACTTTATGTACGACAAAAATTTCATTCGTCCAATATCCAGTGTATCCTGGACAAAGGCGCCTTTGTCAGACGTAATTCTCACCAAATCACCCTTTCGTAATTTTGGCTTGTTGCTTGTACGTTTCTTCTTATAGTATAATCGTTTCCATATTAAATGTTCGTTATTTATATTTACGTTTTTCGGAGCTATACCGATTGTGGAATGAACAGTGGCGTTATATCCATTTACAATTTTTGTAAATGTTTCGTGTAATTATAATTCTTATTTCTCGTCATTAATCGAAACATTCTAGTTTTCAATGTTCTATTCCATCTTTCTATCATGGCGCATTTTAAATTACCGTAACTAGCGTACCAATGGATATCCCTTACTTTTAAGATAGGCTTGCACTTTTTTGTTTTTAAACTCGCTTCCTTCGTCAGAATTTAACCTCGAAGGTGTACGTTGTTTAAAGATTGTACCGAGAGCTTTTATAATTTCTTTCGCCCCCTTTGTTTTTAACGGAAAAGCCCACGCGTATCTCGACAAGACGTCAATGACGGTTAGAATATAACGATATTTGTTATTGTATTTGGATAATTGGGGTAAATCAATTAAATCGCATTGGAAAACCTCGTTCATACTAGTGACGTACGTTTGATTTCTAGGATATATTTCTTCTGGGTTTATGTTTCGTATACGCGGGCTGGGAAATCAACCATTGTTCGATATCTTCCTTTGCTACATTTGGTAGAGCTTTTTGTAATTTTCTCACCGATCCTAAACTCGCGGGATGTTGCGGATCGTAATATATATTTTCGATTTTACGCGCTATTCGTTTACTAACCATCTTTGAAGGTATTTGGGTAATAAAGAAAAAAACCATCTGTGAATAAGCTTTTTATTTATCAAACGTAATTGTAAAAAACATCTCTTTTCAATTCCGTTACATTGTCGGTAATAATATGAAATAATTGATCCAAATTTTCGTTCTTCTCTCCAAATCGTTTTTCAAACTCATTCTTCAGGTTCGTCTTATTTAACATCGATATCGCTTGTAGGACATTCAAGTCAGTATTCGAATTTAAGGTGCAGGATACGTGGTGCTCGATTTCCCCTTGGCAATTAAGATTACTGCAGCAGTTGGTCTTTTCCAGTAAACTTTCGGCAATGTCTCGCAAAATCATTGTTCTGAATAATTCCTTGGCATTAGCTTTTATTTCCAATTGCCGGTCCAATTCCGGTTTTATTTGTTTCAATCGGTTCCACGTGGTTTTATTTAAACAAAATCCTTTACACGTAGCCATCCACAGTAAATCGTAACGGTGAATATTCGAATTTTCGCATACGTATTGTCGAATGTCGATATACTTTGTTCCGGTTCCAGATACGTAACCTTCAACTTGAAAATTTTCCGGTAGGGTACTGTGGAAGCGGGGTAAGACGTCTTGGAAAAACAAGTTTATATAATCTACCAGCAACCATAAGTTTTGATATACTTTGTTACTAATAGTGACCATATACTCCGTTCTCGCATTATCGGAAATGGAAATAATTAGATCTTCGCCAGCTTCGGCTATCTCGTTAGTTTGTTTATCGGAGAGATTGTACTGTTGTTGTTTCATGATTTTCACGCGATCATTTGACGCTAATTCGTTGGAGACGTTTAATTTTATATTTCTTTCAACACCTTTTTAATTTCCTTAAAATCCCAACAATTACCGACGATAGTTACGTGTCTTTTGTTATTTCTAACTGTTACGAGAAGATTATTATCTTTTCGAGTTGGAAAATAAACGTACTCGTCCATACTCTCACTCTAGTTTGTACAAAACGTTACGATCCCTCGTTATTAATAACTCGTTTTCGAACTCGGCGTATACTATGGCTGTTACCGCAAACGTGAGTGCTTTGTTAAAACGTATAGTCAACCTTAAACTACCGTGTTTTTCTAAAGAACAATGCTCGGCACTAGCCTGCTCTTCCGGAGTAAAATCAACAGCGTATAAAGTGTTCCCTCTAGGATAATCAAAAAGACTAATGTAGTTTCCTTTATTTTTCCCATACATATCTAGAGCCGTAAATAAGGAAGCGTATTCCCTACAGTAATGATCACGAGCAAAATCCGGTGTGAAAGGTTGATCTGGATAATTTTTATTCCCTACTGTAACTGATAAAAAGTTCAAATCTAGGTGTTCGAAATAAAATGGATTTTGAGATATACGCCCATTGAAGGCTGATGTTTTAACGAACCCGATAATCATTCGATTAGGAATTCTACCCAAAAATAAGTTTTCTTTAATCGTGTCACTGTTCCCGGTTTCGATACTAAAATACTTTGCCACAGTTTGATTAATGGGATACACACACGGTGTTTTTTCCAAAACCAAAGCATGCGCTAGCATAATTTCAGAGTTTGGTTTTATTTTCCGTACAAATAAAGAAGCTGATTTAATAACGATTTTATAATTAGTAATTGGATCAGCAGCAGCAGCGCCAGGTTGGTATATTATTGGAAAAGTATCCGCTGATCTAATAAAATTAAACTTAATATCAACGTTGTTCAATAAGAACTTGTTCATCTTACATACATCAACGTGTAATCTCCCTATCATTTCAAATATTTTAGATGCTCCGGTTCTGGTTCTTCTAGATTTCATTCCGTTATTATCAGCATGGTGTGAATCGGCATTTGTTAGTTTTGTATCTTTGTAAAACATTTCTAACCCCAATTGCGTTTCTTTAGCTTCTTTCCCATAATTTAACATTGTTTCGAAATAAGCGATATATGGGGCTAAATTATTCACTACTTAAACCTGAGTATCGTTAAACATAACTTCTATTTGATCAAATAAACTCCATAAGGTTAAATTAACCGGTCCGAGTTTATCGTTTCCCGCGATAGCTTTCCATGTATTATCAGTTGTATCAAATCCTAATATTTGAGCCTTAACGTACAGTTTAATTTTTGAAGTGTCTATATAACTATCGGGAGTTCCGGGAATAAAAAATTCCAATGGCCCACCATCCGTTATAGCATTAACAGTTTGCAGTTGTATGTCGTTACTGGCCACAATATTCAAATTAGAGACGGGTTTAGCGAACAAATCTAATTCTGACATCATTCCTTCCATTTTGAATACCTTTATTTGTCACTGTTTAAGCGTAAACTAATTATTACTCGTGTAAATTCCCTACTTTTATACCCCCCTTTGATTTTTAAGGGTTCTTCTTTATGCTAAAAAATCAGACTTCTTCCTTATTCTTTTCACTTTTCTCTTTCCTAATTTACTGGTTCTTTTTCTTCTTTTACGTCTTCCACTCCCAAATTGCGCTTCCCCTATTTTATCACCCGCTTTATGTAATAAATTAGACCCCGCAATTTTAATATTCTTTTTGAAAGAGCTTTTAGGATCTGCTCCCGTTGATATGTCGCCGAACCATCTACTTCCAACACCTATCGCTTCTCGTCCAACAGCTTTTGCTGCTGGTTTGAGTATGGGGGTTATGAAGCGAACTAAACTCTTAAATATAGATCCCAAACCATTTCCTCTTGAAATACTGGCCCCACAAACGCCTCGCCCGATTGTTGTAAATAATAATTATAATATCTATTCCGAACAGACATTATTAGTGATTACGGATCCTTCTAAAATGTAAAGTCGTAACGGTTTTTCCGAGTTTGAATGGGATTTTCGTTCCCGAATCTGTTGTTATATCTATCTCAACTAAATTAAAATTGGGTGTACGTACTGGATAATAATTAATTGGATTGAATGTTAACACGTGAGGTTTATTATCTCGACTGTTTTCAGGTCTTGGAATTGTACGTAAAAGCCCACCCCAAGAGTCACCTATTACCTGGGGGTATATGAGACTCGTATAAACGAATAAGGTTTGTACACCTCTATTTATATCTCCGAGATGTTTACTTTCCGTATTGTTCCTCAACGGAGTGTCTACTTGACTCTTATCAAACCCTAACATGTAACCTAATCCGGGATTATCTTTTGGAAATGTAATTGAAAAATAATCCATATATTTCGCCTCATTTTTGGTAATTTTATGCCATGGGGTATTCTCTTTAACAATTCCAACCCCGCATTTGATTGTTACTGTTCCTGTTTTATTATACACTAAATCAAAATATTTTCGTTTCGATTCGGGTAAAACCATTTTCATTGCTTCGAGTACGGTATCTATACTTTCATACGTTCCGTGAGGTATCGTATAAGATTTCGTTTCGATTGATGCTTTATTAACATCTTTATTAACGTCAACGGCTCTATTTCGATCCCTTGGAACAAATTGTTTGACTTCGAATTTACCCAAATTTCTCGTATCTAATTGATCCCGTGCAGTGTCTAAAGGATTACTAGCTATATATGTTTCCCGAAAAATCCATCGATCCCAATCTAATTCCGCTATTCCGAGTACTTTTCCATATTCTTTAGGAAACTTAATAGCCCTTTGTTTGTCTCCGCTAATTTTAATTTGCATAAATGTCATTCCCTCTTTCGTTATTGTTTCAAAATTTATATCATCCCCAGCTTTTGTTGTTATTGACTGTTTAAACGTTTCGAATAATTTTTGGTATATACTAGTAGGTTCGTCGTTCGGACCCCTAACTATATTACCCAATTTACCACAACCCCCTTCCCCAATTTCGTACTCGTAATCAAGATCCACCGATCTAACGACAAATTCATCAAAACAATCAGTTATGTTATCCCACTTTGAAGGCATATTTATTTCCGACAATCCAACCTCCCAATTTCCCTCCGATAAATTATACGTTGTAGGTAGTTCCGTGCTATAACTTGTTTTAGTATTTTCAGGATATAATTGCATGGAGGCATTACTAGGTAAAGTAATGTAAAAGGAATCGTAAGCGGGTGCTAACATTGCCATGTTTACTTGTCGAGTTATTTATTGCTAATGACTTATTCATCAATGTACTAATTGCTTTTATTAACTATTTTGATTGATAGGTGTGATACGGCTCATTTGCATGGTTTAAGGTATGGATTTCTGAATTATGCAAATTTTGATCATTTTTGGCAAATTTGCATAGTTAAAAGTGGGATTTCTGAATTATGCAAATTTTGATAATTTTTACCTCATTTGCATAGTCAAAAGTGGGGTAACATACTACTGACATTAACGGCAGAGAGAATTTATAATAGGGAGTGGAAACTGAGGAATATTATGTAGCTCAAAAAATCACGTGATCAACAAAACTGGCCAGGTCTATTTCCGGTACTATTTTTTGTGGCCCCTCCCTCTAGGGTGGGCCCTTATAAAAAAAACACCTGGAACCATTAGCTTTCCAATAGGATCCAATTGGTAGTCTAGTGGTACCATCTGGTGGTCTAATGGAGAGTTCTGGGAACCTAATGGGAAGGTCTGGGAACCTAATGGGAAGGTCTGGGAACCTAATGGGAAGGTCTGGGAGCCTAATGGGAAGGTCTGGGAGCCTAATGGAGAGGTCTGGGAGCCTAATGGAGAGGTCTGGGAGCCTAATGGAGAGGTCTGGGAGCCTAATGGAGAGGTCTGGGAGCCTAATGGGAAGGTCTGGGAGCCTAATGGGAAGGTCTTGGAAGATTAATGGGAAGATCTGGGAGCCTAATGGAAAGTCTGGGAGCCTAATGGAAACGTCTGTGAGTATAATGGAAAGGTCTGGGAGCCTAATGGAAAGGTCTGGGAGCCTAATGGAAAGGTCTGGGGAGCCTAATGGGAAGATCTGGGAGCCTAATGGAGAGGTCTGGGAACCTAATGGGAAGGTCTGGGAGCCTAATGGAAACGTCTGGGAGCCTAATGGAAACGTCTGGGAGCCTAATGGAAACGTCTGGGAGCCTAATGGAAACGTCTGGGAGCCTAATGGGAAGGTCTGGGAGTATAATGGAAAGGTCTGGGAGCCTAATGAGAAAGTCTGGGAGCCTAATGGGAACGAGTGTTGGGCTTATCGACCAAATGGTGGGTGAAGGGAATGTATGGTGGCCTTATGATAGCTGCAATTACGTCTTTATCGTGTATCGGATAAATAAATATATTATATTAAAAAAAATTTAATTGACATTTTACATCCTTTAAGTTTCACCTATCTTAGTTTGTACAAAAGTGAACACTGACAATTTAATAGTGCAATAATGTTTACATGATGCCACCATTTTCATATATATTTGGTGCTTGTGTAATGAAGCACTTTTCATTTACTTTTACTTCGAGTAAAATTCTTGAAATATTAATAGCCGAAATATTTTCGGTCTGAACTCCAATTTTAACATGCGGTATTTTGAAATTACACGGAAAATGATTAAAATGTTGCAAAACTAGTATGCAAGTATCCTCAAGTTGATTTAGCTTAATGAAATACAATATCATACCATAATTTATTCGAGAGCCTTGTAAATAGGAAATCATAGCATTATTTTTTTTTTGAGCTCGAGTGTAAGATGTTCCATGAAAGATTTTTCCATTATAAATTACCCTTTTGTAAATTTCATGGTATTCACTTCTATCGTAAATAATTTCGCTTAAGTCGTTTAAATAGTTGATTTCAAAACAATTTAATTGCCTAATCCCAGGTTTGCCTAAAAATTCGGTTTTGTCACGGCGTTTTTCTAATTAAAAACAAACTTTCTCAATAAGGTTTTTGATTCGATGAGCGTGTTTTGTTGGTAATTTTTAACTAAAAGGTTAAAGCTTTGCATTTGCAAGTATTTTTTACAAATCTGTGTTGGAACAAAATTTACAAGTTTACCATTTTCAGTTTCAAACGTAAAAGCTGAGTGTGCCCATAATGGTCCAAAATTGTACACACTTTGGGTTAGGTGAAGCAAAAAATGAATATTTGCAACCATGGCTGTTTCACCATATAAAATTTGATACTCATAAACAAATCTTAAGATATCATTGCTGACAACATTTAACTGTTCCGTTTCCATTGAACCTTGGAGAAGGATAAACACGGCTTTTGATAGTAAACTGAAGTGTTTTAAAAACTTGCAAGGTAAAATTCCTTCAAGACATGGGATAGCGTAAAAAAGAAGCCAGTTTCGCCATTCATTAGCTTTCCACAAAGCTCTTTCATTTATTGATCGCGGTCTCCTAACTATTTCCTAGGGTGGTTTAATGCTGGTTAGTCGTTTATTAATTTGCTCAAGGTTTTTAGGCGTGCCAATATAATAATCCTGGCCAAATGTAGATAAAAATCTTTCGGTTGTTGTTTTGGTAACGCCTAGCAATACAACATGCATATAGTCAGGCACTAACCCATCGACAATGTTAAACAATGGTAATTTTGTTATAATAGAGGGACCTTTAATGCCTTTTACTTTCTGTTCTTTATCTAAAGCAAGCTCCATGTTTTTGAGAGTCGACTGTTCAGATCGGTTTTTGTAGTTTTTTTCAGTTTCGGTATACCTTACAATAAATTTTTGTTTCTGTTTAGAATTTTTGGGAGTCCTTATTCGGTGACCTGGGTGTAAACACCAACTGCATCCAAAATAGCCATTGAATTGGGTTGAGTTTTGTAATAATGGCCTGGCTACAGAATCGGGACAACTACATATTGCAATAACTTTACTATTAACATATATCCCATTTCTTTTCCACATTAATCCAACATTATATAATTTTCTTAACTCTTCTACAAATGGTTCCAGAAATACCTCCATTTTTGGGTCGCCTCGACCACACCATAAACCAACAAGCATTACATTATTAACCCCATCTCTTGGTGGTAGCTCATTTATCATTACAAATATAGGCCAGATACACAGTCTACTAGACTTGAAAACAGAAGCACCATCAGTAAAGAATGTCAGCGACAAATTATTTCGATTGCTGAGGTGTTTTCCTTCCTTTGTAAAACTCTTGTATATTTCACCATCATAAATGTCTTCTATGGTATTAATGCTACCTTTTTTAACTCTATTGAACCTATAATAAATTTTCTCAGAAAATTCACCATTGTTGAGAAGGCCTTCAATTTGCGGACGAAGTTGTAAAGTGAAAAAAGTAGCAGGAACATTATTTTCTTCGTAACGTTTGAAGCAATTTGGGCACTTAAGGTCGTCATCCAGTATTTCGGAACATTCCTTGTTGCATAAATAATGTTTTTCAGTCTTCGTGTTCTCAAAGTATTTCTTAAAATGGTAATTCGACGAAGGAACAGCATCAGATCCAAACAAGGTATTTATTAGATGTAAAATATCATCCACTGCTAACTCAGTCAACCTATGTCTGAGAGCATACGCTTGTATGGTAAACCTAGTACAATTGCTTCCCTTCGGGTTACTGACTTTCCAACTTTTAGCTTATGATCTATACAACAGTCGACCATAAATAAAGACTCGTCAACCTGTCAATACATCAAAATATTAGCAAACCTGTTATTCATTATTAAAATAAATCAAATATTAAATTTAGTTACAGCGTCATGCATGGTTTGTGACTCTACATCACTATCTCGTCCGCTTTGCTCCACTTCACTGGGTTCTTCTTCATCTGACGCATCATTTTCATAACGAAACATATCCCCTGATAAACTCTCTCTTTCGGATTGACTATTATCAGAAGAAAATAGGGGAAGTACGTATTCGTACCTTTAGCTAGTGCAAGTCGTCCTTCTCTCCCAGAAACAAGCTATCGCTTTAAATTGGCCAATCAGAGATAATCAGAGAACCGATAGAAATTTTTGAAGGTGCGCCACCATACCGTGAGAAACCGAACTACAGAGTATAGACGACGATTTCCGTCCTTCTTTCGCCCGGGTAGATTGACATTGAAAGTTATCGTTCAATTAAGAGTTAAAAATGGATAGTTCTGTCCAGTGAAATTTAGTATATCGTGAAACTAGTGACAAGAAAAGCCAGACAAGTTTTAAAGGCAAAACTAAAGGTATTCAAGTAGAATTTTCGCCAAATTCGAGTGACTCGTTAAGCCTCGGCCATAGTAAACTCAAGAAGTCGGGTACCATAACAAAATCAGCATTCAGCTGGATAGCAGACGAACCTTCGAAGAAAATAGTTTCTTGTATTCATCCGCGGTTTCCCGCCAAAAAAAGCGGATATTCAGTGGCGCGAAAAAACCGATAAAGTGACGTCTCGCGAAATAGCTAAGAATACGTACTTCCCCTATTTTCTTCTGCTATTATCTTCAAAGTTATTGCCAGGTTCATCACTCTTTGATCCATTATTCTGGTTTGGAATATTCGTCACATTCTCAATGCCTTGTGGTTCATCTGTTGATGTGTAAGCTGCTTGTTCCAACTGCATTTCAAATTGTATATTTTCCTGAAGCTGCTCGGTTGAATTTGAACAACCTTCCTCTCTACAGAATGCATTTACCTATAAATTGAGGAATAGATAAATACTTCAGATCAAATTAAACCATTCATCAAATGAAGAAGAACATTACCATTTTACGAACCTTATTCACTCTCATCTTTTTGTTATAGGCTGTAGTTCTAGGAGTGTTATATGGCTCCCCTGGTTCCATATACAATTTATATCTCCTTTTCTTATGTAAATTGCAATCATTTTCGAATTCTACAGCAGAGACGTCCATTTTCAAAGATACTCAACCGCCACACAGTGTTGCCACTTGCCAATGTTGGACTTGGATAGCGAATTCTCCCTTGGTTAAGCAAAGGCTTAGAAGGCTAAGCTATTAGCTTATTGCTCTTGTCTTGTCAATGTTTCTTCATCAGAATCCTTGCTTACTAAAAAGTTTCTGTTTTTCAATGAAATTAAATTATAACCCCTTGTCACAAAGACATATAACTGAAAATTATAATATTAGAAAAAATTTCTCACATAAAATCCAGAAAAGACACTCAGGGCAAGAAATTTCTTTACGGGGAAGTTAAGACGCTCGTCTTCTTGTTCGCTGAATCGCTTTGTTAAGCCAAAGAGAATATAGGGGAGGAGTGGAACCTACCCCGCTCCACAAGCGTAAATGGTTATGTTACGCCTAAATTACACTAGTGGTACGAGGGAGTTTCTGGCTCAGTCGCGCCACCTACGATACCGTTTAATGCCGTACCACAAAATCGTAAGGCTTGCTTGTACGTTACTAGTCCAAATAAATAAATACTGTGTTTAATCAGTTGACCCTCCTTGTTATTATCCTCCTTGGTTAGGAAGAATGCTAGACCATAGAAAGACAGAAACGGACATAAGCAAATTTTATAATTGATCTCAAAAATGTTATAGGGTAGAGAGAATCGATTTAAGACATTAACTAATAGGTTGTGGTCTTTCAAAACTCAATATTGGTTAAATTTGTAGTGATCCCTCTAATTTTGTATATCGTTAGCGGACATTTCACAGTGTCTTGTTATGTCCAGCCCTGAACTTAGCCGTCACGTGAGGCTGGGACGGACGGGTTTTGACCGTTTTTGTGAGGCATGAACTTGACGTCGCCATTTTGTTTTTTCTCAATCTCATTCTTTCCTGATCAGCAGAGAGATCGAGATAGATACACGAGCCGTGTTTTGGTCCTTAGCAAAAGTAAGTGAATTAGTTGGAATTTTTAGGCTGTTTTATTGTTAATAATTACTTCAAATTCTTTTTAAAGAATGAAGAAAAAGCTAGTGAATAAAATAAGAAGTTCAAGCTTTGAGGCTGTAAAGATGGGTTCTCCTACCAACCAGAAGGGATTACCCATTGATAGTGAAATAGTTCCTAGGTTCGCTTTAGTAAAATTATTGAAACGTGGCCAAAATGAAGTCGTTCCTTTAACGATGATCAGAAATTTCAAACCAATAAATATGGACGATTACCAGCCCACTATTAAATATAGTCTTGTATCTGATGATAACAAAGGAGAATCAATAAGTATTTTGAAGTTGGCCAGTAAGTTTATTCTCTTCATTGTTTCAACATTAAGCCAGCTTTAAAACTATTTTCTATTAACATAGCAACTAGCGAAGAATTTAGTCAATGTGTCAGAAGAGTGAGGGTTCCCAACCCAAAATATTTACGTACACCAGAGGTTGAAAAAAAGAGGGCTAAACGTAGGACTAAAAGATCATTTGGACAAAATATGAAGAGCGTTCTCAGGAAGAAAGCAAAACGAAAGCAAAATCCCTACACTCAGGTAACTTAACCTTGTTTTAGGCTGTTTTTAACGTTTATTTCAGTGTATTATCGGAAGCAAAATAACCCATACGAAGTGATTTTCTATAATAGTTTGAATATAGGTCCTTCTGATGTGTAGAGATTTACGTTAAAGGGGTGAGAGAATATTGAAGTAGGGGGATATTGGGGGATTTCTAGGCGCTTGTATTCAGTACTTGTTTTTGATTTTTCTCGCCAGGCGGCAACCCTAAAAACGTAGTGGATCTGTTGATAGGTGGCTTGCGATCAGAGAGCTTCGTATTTTTTTACACCTCAGACAGATTAGGCGAAGGGCTTTATTCACTTCTTATGCGTTATTTTACTTCTGGTATTATTGATTAACTGTAATTTAATTTCCTTTGAAATGTTTTTAAAGGGATTGTTTAATCAAAAAAACTTTCTGCAAGTGATAGCGACTCTTCGATAGCTGTTAGTGATAAAGATGGCTCTTTAAATGAAATTGAAAAGGCTAAACTTACGGCTAAAAGAAGGTCATTCGGGCAAAATACGGACATTCTCCGAAATGAAGCGAAAAGAAAGCAAATTCACTTCAGTCCGGTAAATTTACCTTGTTATAGGTCATTTTCATTTTTTATATAAGTATATTATTGATTAACTATAATTTAATTTCCTTTGAAATGTTTTTAAAGGGATTTTTTCATCAGAAAAAACTTTCCGCTAGTGATAGCGACTCTTCGATAGCTGTTAGTGATAAAGATGGCTCTTTAAATGTTATTACGGGTAAATCAAATATTTAATCTGGCCGATATAGACATAGGAAATAATAGGCTTATAAAAATTTATGATTTACGCAACCTGCTCTTTTTAGGTGAAATTGAAAAGGGAACGAAATCGGACGTTGATTTCCTCAGTGATAAGAGTAAAACAGGTATATTTTAGTTGAATTTATAATTGAAATTCATTAAAAAAATCTAATTGTTCTATCAGGAAGCGATCCAGTATCTGCTAAAGATGATGGTGACGAGCAAATTTTGACAACTTCAGAGTCTATATCTACCAATAAACCAATTTCTTCTTCAACATCTCTGAGAAATTCGACAGTACCATCCCAAGAGGTTGGAGAATATGATCCATATATTGACTTAAGTAAGTTAATGATATAACTTGTGAAAAAATGTACTGATGGTATTTGATTAAAGGCAGCAACACTGGCGATGAAGAGACTGGTGATATTCGCCAAGAAGGCCCTCACAAGGCTGGAGATAATGACAACTATGGGCAAAGTCCCAATAGGCATGATTCTGATTTCTGTATTAATGATGATCCATTTGTTTCCAATGGTTTGATTTTCAGCTATTTTTGCAAGGATTATTTGAATAGTACTTATTTTAAAGGACAATTGGACTCTTATTAAAAACTAGGACTACCGCGCCGCCATGGCGTCTGCTCTTCAGAATCTTAAATCATAGATAATAAAGAGAAGGATCGGAAAGTATGCCTTCCGCTTATGCGCTGACGAGGATGCCGCCGCGCATGCGCTGGTTTCAGGAAGTAGAACTTACCCAGTTTGTTGTCATTGTTGAAGCGCGGCGAGCTCTTGCCCTACCTTCCGATCCTTCTCTTTATTATATATGCTTAAATCCCTTACCCCTACGGGATTGGTGATTGGTCAACTGAACAATAAAATTTTGAATTTGGAAAAAGCAGACGCCATGGCGGGGCAGTAGTCATCTTTTTTAAAAGAAATTAAAAGTTAATTAACTAATTACTTTTAAATAAGAGTCCAATTATATTTTCTTTTTTAATATTTTCTGTTTTGGGCGTTCTTTTAAGACATATATGTTATGTTGGTTGCCCTTTTCCTTTAAAATTTTTTTCATTTCCATTAAATGAAGATGTTAAACGCCAATTCCAAAAGTTGAAGAAACGAATTAATGAACTGGAAAGAGATAATGATGAACTGTTGACGTTAAACAGGAATTTGCAACGAAAATTATTCAGTTCGACTATTTTAAAAAGTAAAACTTTTGCCAAGTGAATGTGGATTGTATTATAATTTTCTTTCTTAAGGAAATGACTCTTCTGGTGATAAAGAAGAATTAACAACAAACAAAGAAAATGGAATTGGATTTGATCAAAATCTGGATCAGCCAGAAGTTTTGGGTAATGAGCAGGAAAAATTTGTGGATAAACCTAGCGGAAAGGTAAAGTATATTTCCCCTGTTTTGAGTTGTTCATGCAGCTGCTTGATATAAAATTGTGGCGAACTGACAACAAACTAATTTTGATTAACAGGTATACTTAGGATCTGGACTTCACTTGGATTCTCACAAATGGAACGATTGCTTGCTAGCACAGAATGAATCGAAGTTTATCAAGAATCTTGCATTGATGATTTGGGGGAGCAAGGAGCTTAGTGGGAGAAGCGTTGCTGGTATTGCGTCTAACAGAAATCAAAACGAACTTCCTAGGCCCCCACTTACCCCTCAAAAGCTGAATATCATAAAAGGTAAATTTGAATTGTTCTACGAATAGCCAATTGTTGCTAAAATCGAGGAGGAAAACAGCAACAATCTTGTCTTTGTGAATACTAGAAATGACCGTAACTTTTTCTTATTATAACAATTTAGACTGCGTTCGGTACTATGCAAAAAATAATGGCAAAACCGATGATTATCAAGAGGCTGCTACAAAAAAGGTGAATAAAGTGTTGTCCGAAAAAATTTCCGATCTCCGACGCACACTCATCAAAAAATAATAATTGATTTGTTAATAATTAACAATAAAATTTTAAAGTTTTAAATGGTGTAAAATCATTGATACATTTTACTGTACATTTTTTAATACTACTGAAACACCATCTGGTTGATACCATTAGGTACACCAACAGCCCCAGTTGGATAAAACCATTAGGCATACCAATAACCACCATTTGGATAAAACCATAAAAATACCAACAACCACCATTTGGATAAAACCATAAAAATACCAACAACCACCATTTGGATAAAACCATAAAAATACCAACAACCACCATTTGGATAAAACCATTAGGCATACCAATAACCACCATTTGGATAAAACCATTGAAATACCAATAACCACCAGTTGGATAAAACCATTAGAAATACCAATAACCACCATTTGGATAAAACCATTAGAAATACCAACAACCACCATTTGGATAAAACCATAAAAATACCAACAACCACCATTTGGATAAAACCAGTAAGCACCACCTGGAGATATGTTCCAAAACACATATGGAACCATTAAACCACAAAGATATGGTACCAATGGGAGAATTCCAACTGTGTTTTTCATAAGGGGGTCTAGAATGTTGCGGGAGGGTCTAGGTGAGATGGGCACTACCTTTTTAGGGAAAGGGAAACATCTGACTTAAAATAACTCCAAATGGCGCCAGTCACACTCGAAATCACCAACCCTTATTGGGTAATTGTACAAATAACAGTGATTGAGGGCCAAATTTAAAATTAAAGGAGAGCCATTGTCAAGGGCAAGAGCTTCCACTCCCTTTTATAAATTCTCTCTGTTAACGGTTCAGAGTGAGCCGAAAGTTAAATACACTCTTAAATAATCAGGTTAAGATTTTATAATAGAAGAAAAGATGGTGGCAATTAGATTAGTAAAAGGGCTTATGGTAAACGGGTAGTAGGTACAGACTTATTATTCCATTTATGGTGCGCATTGACTATTAGTGCGTCTAGCTACAATTTAGCTTTGGTGTTATTTAACGTTAACATTCATGTTGGCAAACTAAGAATATTGTTGAGGTGAGACGAGACGATAGTGTTTACACTGCAAACCAGTTGTGAATGTAGCTATCAGAATATTCGGTAAACAGCTGAAGCGTAGACTTCATTTCCTGTTCTTTTCCCCATTGACTGATTCCCATGTGTCCAAGATTTGGATGTAAAATGTCGTCTGCTTTACTGTACATTCGCTATGTTTGGAATACTGCTTCAATATTTCGTAAATTTTTACTTCAAAAAAGTGAAATAATTCCATATCTAGGTAAATAAGTTTGTAGTAGTAGACCTCTAGACTCGGAGAGGTAATATTTTGGTTTTCCCAACTTATTGTTTCTAAATCGAATCAAGTGTACTATACTTATGATTTCGTGAGTTCCAAAAACCAAACCAAGGCTTAACGAAAAGGTAAAAGAGATAGATGGTGGAAAACATAGAGTAAGATAAAAAATTTAGTCCCGCCTTTGTTTCGGACCTCCCCCACCCATGGAATAAGGGGGATTGTCGACTCTCACGCGCGCACCGGACGCCTTTTTAGGCCTTCTTATAGTAAATTACTTCTGATCTGACTAAATGATTGAACGTGTCAGTTATCAAAAGTTTCCAACAGAGATTACAATTTCTTTCGATACATTTGGCCAACACATTTTGTTCGAGATATCAATTTATTCCTTAATCGGAAGTCCTCCTTTGATATATATTCAAATTTAATTTAGCGGTAACATCTTTGGAAAAACGTGGAGTGAAGAGATTTCTGCCTTCAGTTTGGATTTTTGGGACGTTGGTACTGACCTGGGCGTGGTCGGGCAATTTGACTGGCACACTTTTGACCGGTCACGCATCCAAAATTGATACCATTGACGATTTGATTGGTCAAATTCTAACCTTTTCGTTTCGATGAAATTGACATCTAAAATTTTCCATTAATGAGGGTAAGTTAACTCTATTAGTTGAATAGCTATGCCTTTCACAAAACAAAGACAAGACCCAGGTATGAAGCTGATAATTTGTATGAACTCTTTTTCTTTAATTCACATCAGAGATTAAAAAAAAATGTTTCAAAACCATTTAAAAGTTAGAAAAATAGTGTGATCTCAATCATACACTTTAAAAAAGGAACGATTGGAGTCAGGCTAATCATTTTTCAAAAGCGAAAGATAATTAAATGTTTATTTGTGAGGCGATGGGTAACGAGATTATAAAGAAACCAGAATCCCTCGATATTTCAAAAATACTGAAATTGAAAACATTATTCTTAACCGTGGATAGTAGGTAATAAATGAGAGAACTATCCCACCTTATACATGACTCCCTATGAGGAGTTGTGAATTCTACGGGGGAGTACACTCATGAGAAAGGACGTAAATCGAATTTCATGCCGTAAAAGAGAGACTATATTCGGCGAGCGATTTTGAAGATGTTTCGGGGATTGATAAGATAAAATTTAGACGGTGAATCATGTGGAGTTTTTACCGGTTAATTAGAACGGAGAGTAAGCTGTCCCATCTTACACATGACTCTGTACGACGTATTCTGAAATCTACGGTGGGGGATACACCCGTGAAAAAGGACGTAAAATAATTTCTTGTCGTAGAAAACTGGTTAATTATAGCGGAGCGTAACCCATCCCATAGGAATTTGCTGACACGTAAATCGAATTTCTTGCCGTAAAAGAGAGACTATATTCGGCAAGCGGTTTTGAAGATGTTTAAAGGATTAATAAGATAAAATTTAGACGCTTAATCATGTGGAGTTTGTACCGGTTAAATAGAAAGGAGAGTAAGCTATCTTATCTTACACATAACTCCGTGCGACGTATTCTGAAATCTACGGTGAAAAAGGACGTAAAATAATTTCTTGCCGTAGAAAACCGGTTAATTAGAACAGAGTGTAACCCATCCCATAGGAAGTCGCTGACAAAGAGCTTTAATGAGTATACGTGTCGGTAAAGGAGGTAAAATAATTTCTTACCGTATTGAGACTAAATTCGACTAGCGGTTTTGAAGATGTTTTCGGTAAACGAAATTTAATGAAATAACAAATAGTAGGTACTATATAAGGCAACTCATGAGCCAACGAAGTCTTATTCTAATATCCGAAGTCAAACCAAAAACGTAAGCGCTAAATATTTAATCGTCAAGATTGTTAAAATGTGATTTTTGTTCTTACATTTTTCTAAATTAATATATAGGAATAGGGAATGACGTGCATCGTAGAGGCTGCTTTTCTCAGAGCGAACAGTAAATTTATTTTGAAAGAAATATGTTACTACGTTGTAGAAACGGGAGAGAACGAGATTTTCACTCTTGAACCACCACACCCTTGGGAGCAACTATCATATGCTGATAAGCGGTTATGCTCTTGGATTTCTAGCCATATCTGCCAATTGAAGTGGGGTGACGGGGAGTTGGAATACTCGAAACTAAACGGTGTCGCTGTGATGATATCAGGGAAGGGAAAAACCTTCTACGCTAAAGGGTTGCAGAAAGCTAATTTTTTAACGGATTTTTTGGGTGTTCAGGTGATAAATCTTGAAGACTTAGGATGTCCCAAATTAACAGAATTAACAGAACTAACACACTCAATCTCCACGACTTGTAAATATCATACTGGCAAAGCTAACTGCGCGCTTTTTAAGGCATACAAACTCTCTCTCTTTGTGAAAAATGGTTTTCAAGTGGTTTTAAATAAAAAGAATAAAATTTAAAATTAATCCGCATTCTCGAGTGAATTATTAACTTTCCCTACTATATAAACAGCAGTTTATTTTTGAATATTATTACCAACTAAGAAGTTCAGAGAACAACAACAATCAGAAATCAAGATGTCCACACCAAAACCAACTGTATGCGGGTTGAAATATACGACAGTCATTGGACCAATATTTGATCGATCGGGGTTGGAAATGACATTCAAGTATTTGCGGTTCCGAGTTAGGAAGAACCACAGTTGGCAGACTGGGTTCTTCGAAGATGAGGAAAATGGTAGTATAACCGTGCACTTACCCTACCACCCGAACATCGTCAATTGTAAAAACGGACTAGGTTTCGCAGGTGACTACATCACGGTATGTATTTAGTTTTTTTTCGTACTCTATTAGCATATTTTACAAGACTATCTATACAGATCGAAAAGCTGGTGTTTCCCGTTGAGGGGGAGTTAGACGATGATGTTCAGGCGCTAGAGGAGGCCTTCACCCACCCAGCCGGATTTCCATCTGTTCCATCAACATCCACGTCAGCAATTATTGATACTACCACCACTCCAGCGATTCATACCACCACTCCAGCGATCCAGGCTTCATCAAAGTCTAAGAAAGCTGGCAGGGTGGTTAAATCCAAACCAACTCGTACAGTAACCGCTAAAAAACACCCCACCAAGAAGAAGCCGGTAGTTGAAACACCTGAGCTCAATAACATCATTGAGCAGGAGTTGAAGTGTCTCGCAAAACTCAATCCCGCTGACGGTACTTCCAGCAGTGAGGAACTAATGGACGCAGACTCAGATTAAAAATAATAATAAAGAAATTAAAATATATCTTTGAAATATACCCCCCTGAAAAGGTTAAGCTCATGCTGACCAAACTTGCATACCCATATAATTACATGACTGATATGGAGCGATTCGATGAATGTACCCTACCTTCCAAAGAGGATTTCTTCAACACTCTCACGAACGAACATATTTCCGAGGAGAGATATGAAAATACACGTAATGTTTGGAATGAGTTCAACATTCAAGCCCTAGGTACGTTACCTTCTAACCAATTTTTAAATTAATAATTTCGGCGTTTAATATTCAATCTATTCCTAGGGGAACTACACGATATATACGTAACCTGCGATTGCCTTCAATTAGCCTCCGTATTCGAACAGTTTAGGATAATGTGTTTGGAATATTATAAACTGGACTGTGCTCATGCCTTCACTGGCCCCGGTAATTAATTTAGTTTTGAAAACAGCACAAAAATGAGTTTCTAAAGCCTCCATACCATAGGTTTTGCATGGGAGGCTGCCTTACTCATGACGAGGGTTAAACTTGATCTAATTTTAGACCCGGATATCCATCTGTTCCTAGGTAATATTCTTCCGAGTTCTATTAAATAGTGTAAAGATATTCTAATAGAGTTAATAATATAGAGAGAGGTATTCGTGGTGGTGTAGCGATGGTGGCTCATAGACATGCAGAAGCCAACAACAAGTATCTCCCGGAGACATTTGACGAATCTAAACCATCCAACTTTATAGTTTATTTGGATGTCAACAATCTCTATGGTAATAAAATCTTATTGTGAATACATTAATTGATGGTAACCGAATTAACCATATACGCAACTTCTTTAGGAACAGTTATGGAGTATTATCTTCCTACGAGAAGGTTCAGCTGGGTAAAAACTGAAAATCTTTTAGATTATACGGAGAAGCAAATATTAAATTTGCCAGACGACTCTCCATATGGATTCATACTATCCGTTGATTTGGAGTACCCAGTTGAACTTCATGAAGATCATAATTGCCTTCCTCTTGCACCGGAATCCAAGCGAATAACTACGGATCTGTTTTCAGCGTTTATGATGAAAGAAAATGGTTTGACTGTCAAGGACACGCTACCCAAACTTGTAACTGATCTAACCAACAAACGTGATTACGTTATTCACTATCGAAATTTAAAATACTACATATCGCTGGGTTTAAAACTTAAACAAGTTAATCGTATTTTGACTTTTGAACAAACCCCGTGGCTTCAACCGTATATTAATTTTAATACTGAGAAGCGAATGAATGCCGTTAATTCCTTTGAGAAAGACTACTTCACGCTAATTAACAACAGCGTTTTTGGTTGGTACTTATTAATATATGATTAAAAACTAATAAAAAATTTTAATTTTCAAATAATAAAAAATGTTTAATAAAAATGTTTTTAGGGAAAACTATGGAAAATCTACGCAATCGAATAATTTTCCACCTCATTCAAACACCTGAGATGGCTATCAAGAAAGCATCATCCCCTGCTTTTGAAAGATTCATTGTTTTTCATAAGAACCTTGTTGGTATACAGATGGCTAAAAAATCCTTAACTCTGAACCGTCCAATTTATACTGGTTTTGCTATACTGGATTTATCCAAATTGTTTTTGTAAGATACCTTTTTTTCCTTTTAAATAAACCTTGTGAAATCAATTGAGTTTTTCTCTCTAGATATCAGTTTCACTACGACTTCATAAGAGCCTACTACGGAGAAAGGGCAACCCTACTTTTCACGGATACTGATAGCCTACGTATTCAATTGAAACCTTGGACGTATACGTTGACTTTCAGAAAAACAAAGAGTTATTCGATTTCTCGGGCTATAATCAAGATCATCCCTTATTTTCCAATGAAAATCGGAAGGTCTTGGGTAAGCTGAAGGATGAGATGGATGGAGTGCCCATCCAAAGCTTCGTAGGCTTACGTCCCAAGATGTACAGCATTCTGAGTGCTAAGGGAGAAAAAAAGACCGCGAAAGGAGTGTGTAGGCGTGTTGTTAAGAATACGTTGACGCATGCTGATTACCTAAATTGTGTGAAACGAAGAAAAACTACCAAAATAACTATGAAAAGAATTACTAGTGTGAAACATAGTTTGCACACGATAACTCAAAACAAGCTAGCATTGAATCCGTGTGACAACAAGAAGTTTATTCTGGGTGACGGAGTTCGTACTCTCTCGTACGGACATTACTTCATTCAGTACTTGAAAAAATTACATGAAGATTGAAAACTGAATAATAATAAAATTGACAAATACAAAATTAAAAATTTATTGCATATTTTTTGAACATGAATTCCTTAATCATGCAATCATTAACTGCCTTATTTTTGGAGAATCTTGAAATGATGTCATACATTTTAACCCCTCTACATCTATTTATAGCGAAGTAAACACAGAAACCTCCGCAAGTTAAAGAAGTGTAACTTTGTAACTGTACTGAGTTAAACGTGACCGTCTTATTATATTTTTCAATGAAATTAGCGAACTTAAACACCTCGGGGCTATTCCCGAAGGAGTCAAAAAAATTCTTGGACGAGTCCGAAGGTAAAGTTACGTAAAAACTCATTCCAAGTCAACTTCTTGAACCCAACTATCAAACTCAGGACCGTATCCTTTCCACCTAACGTAGAGCTCTACCGTTTTGTCAGACCTTCGTCTTTTTTTCAAAACCCTTTCTATTTTATAAGTACAAGTGTTAATATCTTTTCCAACTGCTTGAACCTCCTCAGCATAAAACGATCCCAATATGTTAGTTGAGTTTAGATCCTCCACCTTATATACAGGTGGGTTTCTGGCCAGCCGTTCGGAGACCTTGAATAATTCTTCCGACCAGTTAGGATGGTAACCTTGTTCGAAATGACCCTTATTTTTACTAATTCTCACGATATCCCCAATATCGAAGGCGTAGCTTAATGGGGGGCTGAAATCCAAATCACCATAAAGAGTAAGCCAAACTTGTTTGGTATTTTCTGGGGTAACATCAATCGGTTTACACTTGATAGATCTGTGGTATGAATTGTTGTAGGCACTAACTAAATCTTGAATCACGTCGACGTATTTTAACGTATTTTTATGGGTAAAATATCTGTATAACCTCGATCGAAGCGTTCTAATAAATCTTTCTATCAGGGCTGACTTAACCTCTGAATTTGTCGTAAAAAACCTAATTTTCCGTGATTTTAACTCATCTTGAACAAAATGTGATAAAAATTCTGAGCCTTTGTCACTTTGAATAACATTAGGGATATGGCTTCTGACATTTTAGAGATAAAAATAAATAATAAAAAACTCGGGGGTTTTTATCAAGTCTCCATAGCTCAATGGTAGAATGTTTGTCTGCTACGCCAACGAGCCGGGTTCGATTCCCGGCTGCGATCCGAAAAAAATTTTAATTAAAATTAAATCTCTAACCGAGCCCAGTTACCCCTATGGGTGGGTTGTGGTAATGTGGAGTTCCTTTTAAGCCAAAAAATAACGATAACGAAAGCGAAAACTCCGGCCACATGTACTACTACTACTACTACTACGGCTCGGGTCAAACTAAGAGCCTCATCGTATACTACGATGTGGCTAAAAACCAGCTCTTTCAGAGTAAAAAATCGAGTGATGGACTTAATCGCAAGTCGTTATTGACAAGTTCAACAAACATTCACAAGGTTTTGCAGGCCCCTAAAGTAGGTGGCGCTTCTCGACAAATAAAAGTTGGTGCGAACCCGACTAAGAATTATGTTAAAAAAGTCTCCTTTAACAAAGGAATTTTTAAAACAAAAATAAAAAATGATTGCCGAAACTTTCAAGCAGTTTTTGGTCACGCGACTTGCGGAACGTTTAATCGGAGCCTCCGGGATGAACTAGGCCCATGCGTGTGGCGAAGAGAGAATATTTTTTTAACTAATTTAGTTCGCCGTGTTTTCCCGTTTGGGGGCGCTGATACGACCGAAAAATAAACAAAGTTCAACCCCGTGACCCTGTCGACTGCTTAAGTATTTGGGCCAAGGTCGCGGATTGTAAGTATACGTTTTTATTACTCATACTGAATTATTTTAATTGAAATAATTTATTTTGTTGTCATCAATACCATCTAACCTAAAGATTCAGTAAAAAGTGAATAGCCCCAAAAACATTTACGTTAATTTTAGGATGAAACTTTTCTCTATCATAAAAATTTTATGACTGACCCCTAAAATATCAACGATAATTTAAGGAAGACCCCTGTCACAACGGAAAAATAAGCGCCATTTAAGGTGAAAATATTTTTCCTAACAAACTGGATATTTCCCCACATAAAATTTGACATGCATGGGCCTAGTTCATCCCGGAGGCTCCGGTTTAATGACGAAAAAAACTTTTGCTAATTCACGTAAAAAGCAAAGTTCCAAATTTGCATCCCACAAACTCTTATGCCAATTGTTATCTGGAAAACATTTAAAAAGGCGAATATATTCGGCCTACCATGCAAGGCGCTCGTTACTTATTGAAGATTTCAAAAGTTTCGCGAAGAAAGTACAAGAAATTGGATTGGTGAATAGTGACAATTTTATCAAAGTCATTGGAGGAAAAAGGCTTCACAGTAGTCTCGAAGAAGCTTTTTATCACCAGACAACATATTTTACTTTTGGGAATGATGGCAGAATTTTAAAAAATGAGGACCACGAAACGCGTTTTGGAAAAATTTTGCAGTTCGACGAAAATGGTCTATTAATAAAAGTGCTACGAGAAAGCTCTAGTATTGACAAAAAAGTTAATGAATTATGGGTTGAAGAAAAAGGAAATTTTATTAGCCAGAAAAGACTGAATGGAAGCATTGAACGCTGCTTGCGAGTTAATGATTTCGGGGTTGTCACGAATCTATTCAATGCAGTAGAAAACGTGTCAGAGGAAAAAAATCCCAAAGCTTGCACAACCGCTTAAACAAATCCGCGTTAGTCTAGTATGCAAAAGGCCACGCTGAAACTGAATTCTTCAATCTGCTTCAGATACTGCTTTCAGTTTTCACTTTACGCTCGTTTGCGAAGGCACCTTAAGAAGATTTTTAGGATTAGCAAGTTTCTTCAGGCGATTCGTGTGGAACTTTGTGGTATATCTTCTCTGGACGTCGGTCAGTTGTTTACTGGCATAGGCAATAGGTACCTCGACGTCATCTTGGATTTGGGACAGGAAAGCTCCAAGTCCGGCGTCGCTAGCATCCGTTGTCAGGATACACGGCAACTTAGGGTTGTAAGCCGCTAAAGGAGGCGCCATGCAGATCGCATCCTTGATAGCCTGGAACGCTTCCTGCTGTTCTTCTTTCCACTGGAACGGAACGTCTTTCTTCTTGAGATGGTTTAATGGGGAAACGATCTTGGAATACTGCGGGATGAATCGTGAGTGCCATCCCGCCGTGCCCAGAAATCTTTGGATTTCTTTCACGTTCTTTGGGACTGGAAAGTCTACTATAGCCCTAGTCTTGGAAGGATCAATATGAATCCCTCGTTCATTGACAATATGCCCTAACACGGTCGCTTCGCTTTGCGCAAAGCGACATTTCTTCGTCTGCAGCGTAAGTCCCGCTTCAGACAGTCGGTGAAAGACATATTCCAAGGCTTGCAAATGGTCAGCCCAAGTACTGGATGGAATGACGATGTCATCCAGATAGACACAGATGGAAAAGTGATGTCCATCCCTGAAGACTTCGTCGATGAATCGTTGAAACGACGACGGCGCATTGCATAGACCGAACGGAAGTACCTCGAACTCGTACTTCCCCGCATGCGTGATGAAAGCAGTCTTCGCTTTCGCTTGCGGATGGAGATCTATCTGCCAATAGCCGCTCTTTAAGTCCATTGCTGTTATGAACTTCGGAGCACCCATTTTTCCTAATAGTTCTTCTATTCGCGGAAACGGGTATGGATCTTTCACGGTCACTTTATTTAAAGCACGATAGTCGACGCAGAACCGGATCTTTCCGCATTTTTGGTGGACAAGTACCACAGGCGACGCGTAAGGACTAACGGATGGTTTCACGATTCCGTCGCGGGTCATTTCGTGAAGATGATCTTCAATTATCCGTTTTTTCTCTATTCGCTAACACGATACGCACGTTGACTAACGGGAACATCGGTGGTAGTGTGTATCTCGTGGTAGACTAAGTTAGTACGTCCCGCTTTTTCCGAAAATAGTTTTGGAAATCGTAATAATAGAGTTTTTAAGTCTTCCTTCTGTTTAGGACTCAGTGTTGGCGACGCGACAGCGTGTTCAATATCCTCTATAATCTGAGGGGTCGGTGTCTTTAACCCAGGGAGATTAAGCACGAGTGGAAACGTCGTTCCGTCAATCTGACAAGTTTTTGTACCAAAGTCCATAATGGCGCGATGTTTATACAGGAAATTTTTTCCCAGAATAAAATCGTTCGGTAGTGAGGCAACTACGTGAAATTCCTGCGTTAGTGTCAACTGTCCTAAGAGGAAGTCTATTCGCGCGCGTCCCTTCGTGAAGGTATAACGTCCATCGCCTAACACTATGCATTGAGTCTCTTCTTCTTCCGGAAGTACTAAGTCTGGTTTTAAAATGCTGACTAAATTACGCCACTGATATAAGCTGATAAAACAAGCATCAGCGCCTGAATCTAGTCTGGTCGCGAAAGTCCCATGCGAATACACGGCTTCTATGGCCACGGGAGGATCAACCTCACAGCGACGCACATCCATAGAGCCAATTTCCATAAGGGGCTTTAATTTCTTCGCGCGGCGGGAAGACGATCCCCTTTTTGTCTTCCCGCTTTCGCGTTTTCCGAAGCCTGTCTCTGCGCGACTTCTTGTTTGTCCGGACAGGTTGTGGCATAATGCCCTAAGAGTCCGCACTTGTAGCATTCTACGCGACTTAAATCGCTTTGCTCTGACTTAACCTGTGTATGAGTCTTTGGTCTGTTGGTATTTCTTGCATTTGATGTCGCAACCTTTGATTTCGGACCTCCCCCCGGCGGTTTTGTAAAAACCGCGGCTGTGGGAGAATTTCTTCTCCCACTGGATTCACGCGAGGCAGACTTTGCCCTTTCAGTAGGATACAATGAGCTAGAAGGGGTCGCTCGTAAAATTTCATCTCTTACGCGGCCTTTTTCTATAAAACTGTGCATTGTCCTTATGTTGCCGTTAAAGACATGGATGCGTATCTCAGGGAGGATATTTCTCTTGCAAATAACAACAAGTTCAGAGTCAGTGTACGGAACGCGTAGGTTCTGATTCATCGCGGTAATACTCGCGATGTACGCGTCAAAAGATACATCGGCGGGTTGTTTAAACTGAGCTATTTCTAGGCGGAGGGATTCCTCCGCTCGTACCGAAAATAAATAGTCTCTAAACGCGCCTTTTAGTGTACGCCACGTTAGTGCTTGATTAGGCCTATTCATGTCTCTAAACCAGATTAATGCACGGCCCCTTAATATTTGGGGGAGAAGCGCGATAACGTCATTTCCAGTCATGCTGTGGTATTCAGCGAATTCCGTCAAAGTCCGAAGGAATTCCGGCACGCTTTCTTCTTCAACACCACTAAATATTAAGTCAGGGGGCGGTTTTGGCCTATTTTTGGCGGCTGGTCTAGTTCCGATGTTTGCTAACGTAGTCGCAAATGTTTGAATAGTTTGAATCAGAACATTGGACGCTGCACCCTGTATATATATACGACTGCATCCAGTCACCCAGTATAGCGCGTCGGGGAGGTGGGGGGGTCCATATCCTTCTACCTCTCTCTTCTCTTGACTCTAACTTAACTCGCTCTCTGTTATAAGCGAGCGTAGCTACGTGGTAGCGCGCGCGGGCGAGCGTCTTCACTGACGTCTCGTATGGATTTGGACGTCGCAGGTTCGCCTCCCGACACCGACAGAAAAATAATTTAATTTGAATTAAGAGGTGTAACGTGAACTACGGGTGAATTTGGAGTCGAAAATTCGCGGGAAATTTGAAATTCAAAAAGTTTTTTATGAAGAATCTTATTATGCGGTTACACCAAATCCAGCCAGCCGTCCAGCCAACAGAGGTCGGAACAATACCTTTCAGCTCTAAAGAGCGCAAAAGTAAAAAGGTGTACAAACATAAAGATAGGTGCCTATCAAATTATAATATTGAGGTGTGCTAGGATTCAAAAATGGGTGAAAACCTAAAAATTAGGTGTGCTGTCATACTACAAGATCTAGGTGTGCTTTGATTGAAAAAGGTGTGAAAAAGAAAAAAGGTAGGTGTCCTATCAAACGCAATTGTCATGGGCCATACGGAAAAAGTATAGCGAAGTTAGTTTTCGGAATACTTATAAATTAACAAGCACTTATTAAAAGGGAAACTTACCTGTTTCAATTTTTAATTAATGAAGTCTAAGTATTGTACTTTAACTAATTAGCAAAGTACGTCAAAAAATTACTTTTGGGTCAGAAGTCAGCCTAACCTTAAAGCGCGCTTAAACTTATTTCTTCATTTCGTTCTCGTTGACAACTAGAAGGGCTTAAGTTTGTGCGTACTAACAAGTTACGTTGATAAATTTCAAATGTTGATTTTCTTGCTGATTTTCCTAATTTCTTAGCAGTAGACGCTAACAAATTACTTTGGTATTTCATGGGAGCTTGAACACCTTTATACGTATTTTCTAATTAACTATAGCATCCTTAATAAGAATTACTTCGTTATCAGGCCGAATTTTAGTCTAAAATATAGTTCAGGTAAATAATTACAGTTAATAGAGGTTTATATATCATTTAAAGTAAGTTTTTCGACGTTCTTTACCGCCAAGGCTTAAGTTGTATTTTAGTTAGTCGCTGTAATATAGTCTTTATATGGTCTTTACAATGTCTTTCCTCTTTCCAGCACTTTTTGGGAAATTGGCATTCTCTATAGTATGCTTCGTTTCATACTAGAAACATATCCTAACCCTAGATTTTGCATTATAGTTATGTTCAATGGCGCTTCAAATTTGTATAAAAAAATGGCATATTTGTCAAAATTATTAAGGCATAGAAATATCAACAGTAGTGTTTTCACCCTGGGAAGATTGCAACTTGAAAATGCCAGAGGAAAGATGACAATGTGTTTTCGCTGCCACAGTGTTTACGTTTCTGTAGTGAATTCAACATGCCCACATGAGGTATACAGGGTTTCAAAATTTGTTAATCTAACTAAAACTTTACAAATTGTGAAGGCGTGTGACATAATTTCTGAATTTCAAACCAACGTAGAGGACCACATCATTTGTTTTGAACCAGTCAGAGTGATGTTACGTTATCATTTCATAAACAATTTGTTACCAACAGTGATGATAGTTAACTCATGACAGGGCCGTTATGTAATTAAATTAGTCAAAACATTTTCATGTTTACATCACAGATTCTCTCAATGTAACCACGTTAGAAACGGAGGGTTACGTTGTTTGATATTCCACGCTACACGTCATTGCCGTTTGTTAATTCGTCTAAATTGCTATGAATTGTTTAGGTACTTGATTTAATTATTGGTATTTAATCAACGGTAGTGTATTCACCGTGTGAAAAATTGAAATCGAAATCCTACGGTAAAGCTCAAAGAAAGTTAAATGTGAAAAATCAAGCATGATATTCTCACCATATCAAAATTTCAACAACGGAAATCTGAGGGAGAACTGCCAGAAAGTTCATTGTGTTTTGAACACTGCAGCTGTTTACATTATCGCAGTTCTTTCAACATTACCATATAAAATACACAGGGATTATGCGAGAAAAAACATCGACTCTTTTTTTAAATAACTGTTTTATTTTAAAAAAATAATTGAAGAAAAAATTTGGTAAAAATTAAAGAAGAACATTTTTCTAATAAAAAAATTATAATTTTAAACAATTGTAATTAGGAAAAAATAAAGTTTAAAATAATTTATAATATTAAAAAAATTATAGTTTAAAATGAAAATTTTCATTTAAAAAAATAACACTTGAAAAAAAATAAATTATTTACAAAAAAATTAAATTTTATTGTTAATGCCAATCCTGTAAGGAAATGGATTAAAATTGTGCCTTAAATTATACTGATGAAGGCCCAATTCTGTAATTGTTTTAGTTGTGATAAGTATTTCTAAAGGGTTAATGTCAATGTCGCGAGTCAGCAGGCAATTTCATAGCAGCAAGAGATATGAATAGCTGCAAATTTTATTCTTTGAGATAGACACAAGCCCATTAGTTAATTGTTATCACATGCAAAATATTTTTAAAGAATTGAACCCCCCTCCCCGAAGAGAAAACAGGAAACCTGCTATACAGCGTATACCAAAAAGGGTGGGAGAACCAAAGTAAAGTTGGCTCTATTGACGATTTTGACTCGAAGATGTTTTATGACATTTTCGCCGCCGTTTATGACTGAATTTAATAAATACTATTTTATTGTAACATCTGTAATAGTTTAGGGACCTCCCGAGTTTATACTCCAGGGGTGTGGGATTTATATAGAGGATTAACACCCTGTGTTACCTTTGACCTTTCCCTAACCATATAAGGGTAGACTACTTATGATAATAAGTCAGTCATTGACTCATTCTCCACTACTAATATGTTGTAGTTCGCTCGAGCGTAGGGCTTTGACCCTGATAATGGACTTCATCTTTGCAAGTAATTATTAATTTCTTTAATTTGTACTAAATACAAGTCGATATTTAGTTTAGACGTTAGTTATTTATTCAGTTATTATAATAAAGTATGAATGAACCTAAGGTACTAGAGTAGTTTAAGTATTTACCAAGGTTTTTATGGCCACGTGGGGCGAGTTTAGAAATTTCGGTTACATTACTTTTTAATTAATATTAATTTTAAATTATAATTTGTAAAAAGTGACCTGGACAGCAAAATCTCAAAGAATAATTTTGACTCAAAATTGCATCTGAAGCAAACCAACTCACTGTTATTTGGTCCTACCACTCTTTTTGCGACATAAAGCTTTCGAATTTATCTTGGCCTCCAGTTCATCCAGGGACATGTCGTCCCCGGAGCCATCCTCCTCCACCGGCTCCTCCCCAACGCCTTGAGGCTGGGGGGGCTGCACTTCAGCGCCCTGAGGAGGGATAGGCGCCTCCCCACGCGGAACCTCCGCCAACGGAGTTTGTTGGCCATCTTGGACCCCTTTCAACAGAATTGAATAATACTTTGTACATTCAAACGAGTTTTATACCACGAACGCGGCTCAAACAGTCGCGTGCCAAGTGGCCATAGCGATCGCAATTATTGTAACGCCGGCCCCTGGCGTTGCGACCGCTATGGCCAACATGACTTCCCCGGCCTCCTCCACGGCCTACGTGGCCTCTGTGGCCTCCACGGCCTCCATAACTTCGAGGCGGCCTCATTGCCCCCGTTGAAATACGGCCCCTCCTCCGCGATTTAATTGACCGCCTTCCTCACGACCATTATTGTTAAGGTGCACATGAAACATTACAGTTTTCAGAAATATAAAATAGTCTATCCATTTTCTTAACTACAATTTGAAATAAAGACATTTATTGTTATGGTAATAAATTCTTTCACTCACGGACTATTTTCACATTCATGGAAGCTGATTTTAATAGTAAAAAATATTAACGGGATTGAAATACAGGCTGAAGAAAAAGGTTGCACTGGAATAATCTTAAGACTAATTAATTTTAAGAGTCTTCAAACCCTGTTTATCTTAATTACGGGCCTGTACGGTAATTTTAATATTCTGCCTTCTTTCTACTTCCCCTAAGCCTTAGCTGCAGCTATGAAAGAAAGCAGCGTTCATGAACCGAGGCTTAAGGTCTATGTTTTGAAAAAGACGTTAAAAAAGATTTCAAAGTGAAAATATAAGCTGTTGGTGCTTGAAAAGCTACTAATAATGTAATTAAAGGCAAAATAAATTCTATTTGTTAATAAATTTTCCATTTAAAATCATATTCCATGACAATAAGTATAAGGCTAAATTCGCTTACATCTTCTCATCTCAATGTTTTAAAAGTGTAAGTGCGTTCAGCAATCACTACCAAGTTCTCGGTTTAATGCCAAATTGTAATTTTTATACGGAACCGTAACCCAATACGCCTTTATGGTACACCTAGCTGAACGTTGCTAATGAAACCGGGTAATACGGTAAACTTAGTTTCTACATTTACAGACCTTTTTGTTTTTCCGTGGTTTTAAAGATAAAATAAGAAAATTTAAAGAATAACAGATATATTTGCAATATGTCTTTATTTTTTTCTCGGATAACGACTAAAATTGCAGGAAACAATCACATAGTATTTTTAAAAGAAGCGGTATAGCAAGTTTGTACTGTTTCAAGCGACATCTCTAGGAAAAATATGTTCAGGCTCTCTCTTAGAAGGGACGGCAAACAGTATCATTTCGGCATTAATGTTCTGTTTGTAACCTTATTCTTGATCTTAATATAAGTTTAGTCGTTTTTAGTAATATCTTTACTAAACTATCTGTTGAAAGTAATAAGCAAGTGTTCAGAATCTATTTACAATGCCATACAATAAACGATGCGTTACTCCTGGATGTTCAAGTTGTAGTGACAATCTAGCCCAAGACGGTTCTTACAGTTTAAATTTATTCCCGAAAGGTATTGTAAACCTTAACAAAAAGTGCCTTTTTGGGCGACTGTGGTATTTGGCTAAGTTTTTCCCAACATAAAGGTAATGATAATCTTACTGAAAAGTGGATTCTGGCCACAAATCGTGGTAAAAAGTGGAAACCGAACAAAGTTTCCGTTATTTGTTCAAAACATTTTAGTGAAGACGATGTTATTGTTACTAAAGGGAGAAAAAGGATGTTACTTATACCACATTCAGTACCAATTCTTGGAACAATTTTACATAACGAGCTTAGAGAGAGCTCAAATTCTAAAATTTTACTAACTGTACATGAAGATATAAATCTAGTACATGTTCAATTTTCTGATGATAATGAAAAGAAACAGCAATTAAATCAAAACCAACTGAAGGTAACCCTGTACTTGTAGATAAATTCATGCCACCCTGCATGGATAGAATAAGTATTAAAACAGCGAAAATTGGCACCGAATATAAAGCTAAGCAAACCCGCTGAGTCTGACAAAATCCCTATGGGTCCAGTTCATGACAAGCATGTTTCAATATTTCTGCCTTTCATAATTTAAAAATTTAATTAGTAACAAGTTATATTTAATATTGTTATGGGATAATGGCTCAGCTTTGAAATCTAGCTTTAAATAGACTGTAAGGAAAAGCAAAGACTTGTCTGAATTGGACACGCGCAAGCAAATTTTGGGGATTTTGACGGACCCTAGGACCCGACGGGTGATTGAAAATTGGACCCTATACCCGCTGGTAAAATTTTCTATTACCTGAAGTTTACCCGCACATCTTTTATCATAAGAGATTAAAAAAAAGCAAACCTATTTCTTCATTAACAGACTTTGTCGTGCTTTTAAAGGAAAAATATAAGAACAATATAGTTACAATATTTCTTTATTTTTTTTTTCTAAAATAACAACTTGACAACAGGAATACGTGCAGAAGTATGCCATGTGTTCAATACCAAAAGCGGCTGAAAGTCCATAACTTTACCGGCTAGTTAAAAAATTTCAAACACATAAATGTGCAGCAGTTGCTACCGAAAGCTTAAGAGAGGAAACAAGGAGCTCAAAGTGTGTCGTTACGGTTTTCCTCGAAACGTAGCAAACGTTGTGACATTGAACTCTGCTGAATCAGTTTCGCGTCATCGTAAAATGAAACGAAGCCAAAACGCCTGTTTGATTTGCCTAGAAATGAGAGCGAAGTTTTTATCAATGACTACAATCCGGCGTTACTTTTGGCATTGAAACCCAATATGGATTTGCAGTTTGTCGCCGATTCCTCGGAACAAGTGGCGAAATACGTCACGTCGTACGTGACAAAGGGAGATCGGGCTGAAATGGATCAGTGTTTCGCAGAGTTGGCACACGAAAGCTTGTCTCAAAGATTGTTTGCTTAGGACTGAAATCTTTCACAAATAAATCGGTCGGTATTTACAAAGCCTTGGACATGATGTTGGGTCAGAAATTGTTTGAAAAGTCTAATAGCACCAGGTTTATTAACACTGACGTGAAGGGAAACCGATCCAAAGTTTTGAAATGTTAAAGGATCTTGCGCGCTTGAGGGAAATTGATCCTGAAAGCGAAGACATTTGCCAAAAAGGGTTTGTGGACGATAAGTATCCCAACAGACCCGAAAGCTTGGAAGATTTAAGGTTGCGCGAGTTCTTCCGATATTAATGAACATCTGTTATGTTCCAGGTTTGCGATAATTCAAATCGCATTACTAACGCTATAGCTAATTGGCCTGGAGGTACGCATGACGCATTTATTTGGCGTCATAGTAACATTCTGAAGGATTTCAAGTTGGGTAAAATGCCACAGGGTTATCTTCTGGGTGATAGAAGCTACCCACTACAGCCATTCTTGATGACACCGCTAGTCCAAGCGGCCAACCCAAATGAAGAACGTTATAATCAACGTCATATGTCAGGTAATTGCATGTGGCACGGCAAACATTTAAATATTGATCATATGGAAATGACGCTTTTGGGGAAAAGCATTGTGAAGGTAGAAGCTAAATCAAATATATTATTAATGTAGGTCGCAATGTCATCGAGCGAGTCAATGGCATATTGAAGAGCCGATTCCGATGCTTGGACTTGTCAGGGGAGCACTTTGCTACAACCCTAAGTGGCAAACATTATCTATGCTTGCTGCATACTCCACAATTTCTGTTTGGATCAGCCGATGCCTAGAGAATGTGGTAAATTATGTTCATTTATCTTAAACGTTGCAAATATTCATGTACATCATTTTACCATAGCCCTTGTTAGTTGAAGTGCTTGAAACAATGACGTGAACTCTTTTATGAGCACTCGACCTTGAACCCTCTATTAATGACCACGACGTGAAAACTTTTATGTGCAATCGACCGTGAACCCTTTATGACCACGACGTGAACTCTTTTATGACCACTCGACCTTGAACCCTTTATTAATGACCACGACGTGAACTCTTTTATGAGCACTCGACAGTGAACCCTTTATAATGACCACGACGTAAACTCTTTTATGAGCACTCGACCTTGAACCCTTTATTATGACCACGACGTGAACTCTTTTATGAGCACTCGACCTTGAACCTTTTATTATGACCACGACGTGAACTCTTTTATGAGCACTCGACCTTGAACCCTTTATTATGACCACGACGTGAACTCTTTTATGAGCACTCGACCGTGAACCCTTTATTATGACCACGACGTGAACTCTTTTATGAGCACTCGACCGTGAACTCTGTTGTGAGCACGCGTCCGTGAACTCTGTTGTGAACACGCAACTTTATTATGACTGCTCGACGTGATCTCTTTTATGAACACGCAACTCTATTATGACCGCTCGACCGTGAGTGAACACGCGTTCGTGAACTCTCCGCGAAGACGTGACCATGAGCACTTGTAACTTTTGACGAAGAGTTCATTGTGGCTTCAGCTGAGCATACAGGACATCTCATCCATGTGCATATTTAACCACAAGGCAGCTGATAATTCACTTTACTTGATGACGCTGCTAGATGCCAGGACATACACCCCTTCACGGGAATATACCTCGAATCGTTAAAATCCATCAGTTTTACTACAATGTCTACAGTATTGCTTGCCACACTTTTGACAAATTATAATGAATTAGCAGAAGCCATTGTTGGCTCACAAATGTGAGGTTATACTTAGTGTTGCCTGTTGTATGGATAAGGCAATGGGTATGGAATCAGGTAAAGCTCATCTGCAATGGTCAGATTAATAAATTGAATGTATTAATGTGTTAACAAAAATATAGATATTCGTGAAATGACTGCAGCTCCATCCTGATAATAGGACTTGTAGCGTGAACACCTCTTATTGGGGAAGGGTGATGTAATGATAAACACATCTGTTCTGTAAAAGGATAATTATTAATCCCTGCCGTCATATTCAGGTCGTCAAATTGCAATTGCCGAACGCTGTACACTAGCAATACTGGGCTCAATAATGATACGATTTCATTGCCAACAGAACAATGATGGGTAGTGACTATCATGTCATACAAGTAAAACAATTTGTAAGTATTCACCTTGTTTATTAACGACATAGAACAAAAAAGAACGAATAAATGCATACCATAATGACAGTATAATATCCCAGAGATTGTAACAAAAGTATGTACAGTTATTCGAAACCATGAAACAAGTGCACGCCACTTTCAGCTAGTTATGTATAATACTATGATAGAGGAAAGCACATGAAAATTAAGCAAGTAATTATTAACACTAGACTAAATTACCAGCAATGAGACTGAGTGCATGCCAAACTCAGCGGGTATTAATCACATTAAGCAAATTGAGCGCGTTATGACACATGAATAACTAAATAATGCGATATTGAGGAGTGTGCAAGAGCTTGTGATTAATAATTACTTATTAACCGACCTGTTATGCCAAATTAAGGGCGTTATGAGCAGTTATTACTGCATGTAATAAATATTAACAATCGCACGTAATAAATAATAATTGAGAAAAAGAAAGCGCATGCCAAATTGAGTAAATACAAAATAAAACATTACAAGCAAAAAAGTACATTCAAATTAACACATGATAGGTTATTTAAGTGCGTGGATTTCATCTCTGCCTATTACTCACTAGAAGCTTTATAACCTCCGTCTGGGCATTCGTTGCTTCAGTTTGTGCCTTCAATGCCTCAGTTTGAGCCATCATCGCTGCAGTGTTGGCATTCAGGGCTGCAGTATGGGCCGCCATAAAATGGGCTTGGGTTTTTAGGGTCTCTGGCCTTATGCGCTGTTTGTCCCCGTTGTAGGTAGCCATACGTTTCAGAGTGGACGTTAGCTGCCTCTCCTCCTCCAATAACGCCTTAGCGGCACAGTTCATGTCCTCCCTGAAGGTACGTTTTCTACCTCGCATGCTTGGAAATTCAGCTAAAAAAACGCAAGGTTAAGTTCTTATGATCCATACCAATGAAACTCAACCAGCTGGTGAAGTAATGAGATGATAGACACACTCTCTGCGTAAGGCATACATTACTTAACTAGGAATACCTTAATCGAATTTCTCGAATTTATTACTTTGCAGGTGAACATCCCCTATTGCTATCAATAATTGGTACACCCTGAAACATGCCCTTATGTTGTAATACACAAAATGGGTGCTATGAACGTAGTACAGTGGGGTTTAAGGGCGAATTGGCGTCAAAGATGTTGTATAACGGATAACGTTGCGGCCTAATATGAACCGAGTTTTTTACCTATACTTGCCATAGAACATTTTCGACTCAAAATGTGAAATAGAATGTACTATACTTCGGTTCAACCACCAATGTTCGAGCACCCAGTATGAATTAACTTACATATCGACCCATTAATAGCTCGAGCCGCAGAGTATGACATAGAACTGTGTCATGGTAATGACCATATGACTACTTACAAGAGGCGTTTGGCAGGGGTGATTCTCCATCACTGCTGGGCACAATAAGCTGCGGAGGGGGTGTGGAGCACCTCGGCTCAGGAGGTTCCGCTTGAGGTTCGTCAACATCTTTGGTTAGATGAAATAATTACTATTTTGAGCCAAACGTTTAATACTTCATCTTACCTAAGAAGCCAAAAATGGCTTGTACATCTCCAGAGATTGCGTCAAATTGCACTTAAAAGAAAATAATACTATTTAGTATTTAGGTTGACAATGGGTACGTAATAAAATTATGTTAATAGAGTTTGGAAGATATCTGACATACAGGAATTGTTTCCATCTCCTACGGCCTCAAGGGAATCAAAATCTATAGAGTCGTAGTGACCACATAACAATCAAATCATTATTATTCCAGTTGTTCAGGAAGTCATATGACTAATATGGTTAAGAGACGTTTTGAGTCCAACCCACCTTTCTGTCGATTCTTGCTGGACTATTCCACTAGAAGGCGTGTTCAGTAGATCACTTTCTTCGACCGTATAGTAGGCAAATAAAAAGTATCTTGCAAGTTTTAATTTATTATTTATCTATTGGAACTATGAAATGAACATGTGTGCTATAATTATTTTTTATTCCTTTATATATACATGAAAGTTGATTGTAAACCGGGTTCTTTTTTGTTTGACGTTGTTAGAATGACATCCGATGATTAGTGGTTAATTTTAAATAAATGGTTTTTACTTAGTTAAATTTAAAGTTGAGTCGGTTACTTTTGTCGTACACGTTCAAGGCGTAATGGCAAAAGATCTGTGAACGAGTGAAAATGAAGTTAAAACATCTTTTTATCGATTCTATCTGCCCCACTCTATATAGCCCCGAATGATTTCATATTACTTTGACATTTCATTTCTATTTTCAAATTATCACCTACAAGCAATCGCATAACGCCCTGCCTTTTTGTAAAACCAAAATTCCTGTGGCACGCTCCATGACGAATGGATTCTAGCGCGTGATTTGATAAAATGCGCAAGATGTCTTAATCGTGGCGCACGACATAGAGCATGCCACTTGCATTATGCTAACAAGCAGGAAGGGCGTTATGAAATTGGTCAAAACAGCTGAATTTTCAGTGTGGAGTACGGCTCAATCGAAGAAGCCCTTCGTGAGTGAGATGGGCTGAATGATTGGTGGCACCCCTACACGCGGCGAGGTAAACTCAACTATTACTAATCCCATGTTGAAATTCCAAGTTAAACAGCATCGCGCGCGGTCAGTCTTTGGGAGGGAGACAACGCGGGTTCAATATCCGCCGGAGACGTTTTATATATAATATGAATTTCCGTATTATTTTATGAAAGGATCAGTGATTGTAGGCTGAGGAGAGGTTTATTAACAGAGAATTAAAACACTTGCAAGAAGCAAAATTACGGTATTAACTTTTTAACGGGTGCCACATAACATTCACCCTATCACACATGCGAAGAGGAGGTTGAAATTGTTATCTCAGAATGTAGCGACACCGGCCTCGAAATACTTTGTCTAGGACTCAGAGGTGCTAATTTGAAATTGTCAAAGACATCTCAAGAGTAACATTCAATTTTAAAATCATTCGTAGGTATTTCTTGGATGTTTAACTATGCATATTGGAATTATAATTAGTAGATGTAGAAGAATCGATTAAAAATCACTTGATGTCCCTATTCACCCTCCCTTTAAAGGTTGATATTGGAAGTGCACATTCGTGATTTGGAAGTACAGGGCAAAACATTGAAGCGACCATAACACTCAACACTTTTGCATTGTTTTTGGGAAAGTATAATCCATTGTTCATTAAAATTTCTGTATTTCCCATAAATAAAACTCTATGGTGTACTCTATCGGTAGACAGTTTAAGCTGACCTCTCCAAACCGCGTAAGGGTACGTGTAGTTCAAATATTTTAGAAATGGCGGGTTTTTTACGCGTATTGGCCCCAAGATCGGTCTCTCACTTCTCTCCTTTTTTTTAAAATATTGCGGCGACCTTTATCAAGGGTTTAACCCCAAGCAGACGACGAGTTTGGTTTAAATTTTTCCGTTGAGAGTTCTCCTTTGTTTGTGTTGTTAGATTTTAGCTTTATAGCGCGTAAACGTTAATAAATTTAATTTAAGAAGACTAAATTGATGAAAATCAGGAAAAATGGTAATAATTTTATTAATTTCTTATGGAATTTAAAAAATTGAAGCTAGAGTTTTCTACTTCTTGGTAGTTTGGCACAGCCGTCAAAAGAACAAAGAAAGGTTTGTTTAAGTAGCTATTTGCCGCTGTTAATTGTTTTTATTTGTAGGTTAACGATAAATTATTGTTGTGCGCTATGAAAAGCAACGTTAAACGAGATGATATGGAAGAGTTGTTAATTTTGGGAATAACGAAAAATTACAACACCACAAAGTATTGCCAACGGTTTTCTCTACAAAACTTATCAGATGAGTTTTGCAAGTTTAACTTTAGGTTAGTGCTTTCCTATAAGAAATTTTGTAATCTGTCACATTACAATGTAGCCCATGTTAGAGGTTTTTACCTGATGATATCTATAGAGTTGCTGATTGCTCAGATTACCAGATTTCATAATTTGCGAAAACAGAACAAAGTCAGATAAAAATGAGGCTTTTTGTATTTTGTTAAGGCGAATGGTCTATCCAAATCGGCTAGGAGACCTGTGTTCCTTATTTTCCCGCTCTAAAGAAGAGCTTTCGTATATATGTAAAGGAACATTGAACCTGATTTACAATTCTCACAAGCATTTGATTCAGCATTTGAAACGGCAGTGGCTTTAAAAGGAAGATTTACTACGCTATGCAAAAGCAATTGCTGAAAAAGGAGCCCCGTTAAAAATTGCTGGGGTTTTATTGATGGAACGGAACGACCGATCTGTCGACCGAAACGAGATCAGAGGCTTTTTTACAGTGTGCATAAGAGGATTCACGCTCTAAAATATCGGTCCATTTTATCACCTGATGGACTTATTGTAAATTTGTTTGGGCCAATAGAAGGGAGAAGGCATGACTCTTGATGCTTCGCGTAAGTGGAATTATCCAAGAACTAGAAAATGTTTGTGGGGAAGAAGTTTGTATATATGGAGACCCTGGATATCCTTTACGGAATGTTTTGATTGTGCCATTTCGTGGGGCCCAGTTATCCCCAGAAGAAGAGAGCATCAACAAACAATAGTGCTGTAAGGGAGAGTGTCGAGTGGGGATTTAGTAAAATTGTGCAGAATTTTGCATTCCTGGACTTTAAGAAGAACCTAAAGCTTCTCCTTCAACCAGTGGGCGTTTACTATATAGTAGGTGCTCTCTTAACAAATGTTCATACTTGCATATATGGTAGCACTTCGTCTTATTATTTTGGAATAGATCCACCGACTGTCGAACATTATTTAGAATTTGATAAAGATTAATTTTATTATTTTACCCCATAGTTAACAACAAAAGAAATTGTTCTTCGTTAAACCGGGGATGGAATAGGTAAATCAAGAGGTGAGCTAATTATTAAATTTCAGGTTTTCATCGTAAAAAAGGGGGATTAAAAAGGTAAATCAAGATTTGATCCAATTAATTTTAGGCTTTAATCGTAAAAAAGGGCATTGACAAGGTAAAATCAAGGTTTGAGCTAATAAGTTTCAGGATTTCATCGTAAAAAAGGGGATTGAAAAGGTTGTAATAGACGTCCGTTGACAAGGCGTTCAGTCAATCCTTATAAAGGAGGACCGTAGTCACAACGCTAAGTGTTAAAAACATGTTACCCAGGTACTTTCTTGGATGTGCCGCTTTCGGAGGTCCTTGGTTGGAGACAACCTTTTAACTTCATTTTAAACATAAATTATAATGGTGTCTGAACCACGCGGTTCAGCAAACGTGACGACTACATTCTGTCTGTGAATGCGACTGCGAGTGCTTTGAGACAATAGAAAATTTCTCTTTTATTCCTTCCCAGTGAGATGCTAACTCCTTTCCGCAAAAGGGGGAAGGGTGGTAACAGGAAATAACTAGATGTGTGGGGTCGAGGTAGTTACAAGACGGCAGTGCACTGAGCATAAACCAGAGGTTTAAAATTTTAGTCTTCCGTACACTGTCGTCTGCAACGGTAGGCCTAAACCGTTGCAAGGTAAATCAAGATTTGATCCAATTAGTTTCAGGTTTTCATCTTAAAAAAGGGGATTGAAAAGGTAAATCAAGATTTGATCCAATTTATTTCAGGCTTTCATCGTAAAAAACGGCATTGAATAAGTAAAATCAAGATTTGAGCTAATTAGTTTCCGGCTTTCATCGTAAAAAAGGGGATTTAAAAAGGTAAATCAAGATTTGATCCAATTAATTTCAGGTTTTCATCGTAAAAAAGGGGATTGAAAAGGTAAATCAAGATTTGATCAAATTAATTTCAGGCTTTCATCGTAAAAAAAGGGGATTGGAAAGGTAAATCAAGATTTGATCAAATTAATTTCAGGCTTTCATCGTAAAAAAGGGCATTGAAAAGGTAAATCAAGATTTAAGCTTATTAGTTTCATTGTAAAAGTAGGGATTAAATTACATTCCCTTAAAACCTATTGTTCCTACAAAGTATTTCCCTGGACACCTTATGTTAATTATTGAATTTTAAATTGGTTGACTAATAACAGTTAATCTAGGTTTTAAACTCAAAAGATGAAAGGCTTAATTTTAAAATGAATCTAGTTTTCATCGCTAAATTGCTAATTGAAAAAATTCGATTAAAACCTTTTTTCTATTACTTTACTAAGTAACTCCAACATCGCCCTCCGCTCCTGTTGTTCTAGATCAAATCTTTCTTCTCTTTCTTTCCTTTTATCATCTTACTTCTTTTCTTGCAAATTTAGTTCTCTCTCCCGTATATTGAGCTCTCTTTCTTTCAACTTTAGTTCTTCTTTTCTCAATTCTACTTCTGTGGCACTTTTTTCTCGTAAATATTGAAAAACATCTTTTCTGGGCCTTTTTGTGTTCATTGAAACCGATTCCTGAGTTTCATTCATATCTAAAGCAAGGAAAAATTACATTAACAGGTGCATAAAATTACAAATTAAAATATCTTGATATTAACGGGTGTCCTTGACTGTAACGCCATTTTTCTTAATTAGATTCCCTTAGCTCAATCTTCAGCTAACTTGCGCTTCTTTTGAGTTCCATGCGACACCTGAACAATGTTACTCATGGCGTTTTCCCCCTCTTCTCTTAGTTCCTTTAATTCTTGAAGTAGTTCTTCTCTTTCTGTAACTTCTTCTTCCGTGCCCGACTTACGAAGGTGTTTGTTATATCCTTTTATGAAATCAGGCAAAAGAAGAGTTGTTCTTTCTCTGCACCTCCTTGAGCAAATGTTTGGATAAAAGGTTTTCAACTTTTAGGCCACATTGGCCCAAGCACTCGAAGGTGACTTTAAATTGTATGGATTTGCCAGCAAAACTTCTTTTAACAGTCTGATGTCAGCAAAACAATTAAACCTAAACTGAGGTTTTTTAGTACCATCGGAAGACCTGTGAACATTTTTTCTGTGAAATAAATTTGATTTGTTTAGAAATAGTAAAAATTAAATTGTAAACAACAGAAGCCATTCTCCGGAAACTTACTTTTTATTCCCCTTTTGAGGTGAATTTTCTTTTTCCTCAATTTCATATTCTTTGCCATTAATTTCCGTTAAAAACCTTTCTTCTAAAGGTTCCATTATCTCTTTCTGGAAACTATCGTCACTGAGATCGTCAAAATTTGGCTGAATTAATTTTGAAGTATTATTACTTATTCTAGAAACAAACATCTTTTCGGTGCAGCGAAGACTGAATAAACAAAAATGGCGGCGACCAACGAGTGAGAACAGTCGCTAGATTTTCGCTCTAGATGGCGCTTTCACCGCTATATTTACGCGTTTTGTCTTAGTATGCTTTCTGACAAGCTTAACGTTAAGATCTACGGGTACGCGTAAAGTTTTCACACGTACCAGTACGCGGTTTGGAGGGGTCAGTTTAAACTGTCTATTGTCCATGACTAGCAATATTTACCAGGTAATCCATTGTAGAAGAAAACGCAATGTGATAGAATAAACTCGTATTTATTTTGAAACAAAAAACCCGTCTCAACAGGAGCGCGAGTACAAAGGAACTACCAACTGACCACGTTGCAGACGGAGGCGGGGGTTTTTATTCCCGCGAAAACATTTTTAGTAAGTTTGACAGCAGTGGCGCTTAAGGATAATTTAACATTATACAAAAATAAGTGTAAAAAATTTAAATGTAGGAAAGGGGGCCTGATTTCACGGCTCACAAAGGAATTTTAATTAAAACTAGAAAATTAAGAAGTTCCCAGGTTCCCGTTTAAAGGACTTATTGTCCATGACTTGCAATATTTAACAGGTAATCCATCGTAGAATAAAACGCAGTGTGGTTTACAATAATAACTTGGATTTATTCAAAAACAAAAACAAACACGTCCAAACTGGAGCGCGATTACAAATGAACTGACCGCAACTAACAACTGACCCCGTTACAGACGGAGGCGGGAGTTTTTATTCCCGCGAAAACGTTTTTAACAAGTTTGACAGCAGTGGCGCTTAAGGCGCCACTTCGGTATAATTTAACATTATACAAAAATAAGTGTAAAAAATGAAAATGAACAAAGCAGACGACGCGGTTTTTTCCCGGGAAAAAGGTGCTTGCGGTGGACGGTTAGAAGCCGCAATTAGCAAACAAATGTCTATGTAAAACATTTTCTCTCAGTGTGGTTCTCTGATTCTCCATCACGTTTTATTGCTGACGTTTTCATTTCCTTTTTATGGCTTTGAGTACTCCTTCAAAGCACAAAACAGCCGATGAAATTGAAATTCCAATCAACAAAATGTAGATTTCAAGAATTGTATTTTCCAAAGTCAGAGGTTTAACTGCTTCTTCCTCACGGCCGTGTTTAGGTACGAACATATTAGGTGTTTTGTAATTACATTTAAACCGGGCAAGTTTAATTATTGGTGGAATTAAATCGGCACAATTTAACATTATACAAAAATAAATGTAAAAAATGAAAAATGTACAAAGCAGACGACGCGGTTTTTTTCCCGGGAAGGAGGGGCTTGGTGTAGACGGTTACATCCTCCCCCCAAAGAAAAATCGTCTGCTGCAAGGCGAGTTGGACTCGTGTGTGTCAGGCGGCGCAGATCCGGTGCCATCTTGATTTGGCCTGTGTCTTCGGCGGGCCTTGTACACCTCGCAGTGTACCTTTCATCAGGGACCATGTGCGGTGGAGTAGTCTTGGGCCTCACCGAGGGTTCCACTGGAAACGGCGTTGCCGATGCTGAATTCCCTTGCATAGATACTTGTCAATGAGCGTCCCGTACAGTCTCTCATGGTTCTCGCGAGATTACGAGACCATCCCATTTGAGACATAACTTAGCGGCGACGTTACGTGCCGCTTGAGACAAGGGATGCGTCTCCTTCCAGACAAGTACACCAACGGGAAATTAAATACCTTCGCGCCTTTGATCGTAGTAGCGTTTTTGGTGTGCTTGCGCTTTCTTGGCAAGTTCTTTAGACAAAGCAAGTTGCTTCGCTAAAGCTGCGAGCGATGCGGACCTTTCAACAAAGTCCGCTACTGGCATGCCCACGTCCAAGTCCCAGGGAAACCTCGGTTCCCTACCCATGTTCAGGTAGAAACGAGTTCTTCCTGTTGTGGTATGTGTAGTCGAGTTGATGGCTAACTGGATAAATGGTAATTTCTCATCCCATCTTCGGTGATCTCGACGAACGAACATCGAAATAATTTCGCCCAGAACTCTGTTTGTGCGTTCCACGATGTTACTCTGTGGATCATACAGAGTGATGTATCGTGGTTTGACTTTGAACATCTTGAGAATGATCTTCCAAAGTTGAGAAACGAATTGTGTCCCGTTGTCGCTTACGATGGCTTTCGGACATCCGTAGCGAACTATCATGGAGACGAGTTTCTTCGCACACTTTCTGGCTGTGATGTTCTTCATCGGGTATAGGTCGACAAATTTAGTAGCATAGTCTGTAAAAACCAGGAGGTATTTGTGATGGTGACGGCTTCTTGGTAGAGGTCCCATTATGTCCACTAACAGCAAATCAAATGGCTTAGTAATGGCCGCAGGTTGCATAAGACCTGGACGTTTTCTATTGCGGGCCTTGTGCATTTGACACAAAGGACATCCGCGGACGTACTGGGTAACGTCCTGCCTTAAAGATGGCCACCAGTATCTGGCCCGTACTTTGACGAAGGTACGATCCCAACCTCGATGTCCAGATAGAGGGTGGTCGTGAAATTAGCGGAAGGCGTCCCGCCGGAACCGCTGTGGCAAATAGATTTTCGCTGGTTGTCTACCTAGGCCTTTCGATACAAGATATCGTTCTTCATCTCGTAGTATCGATGTTCTTGAGGATTGTCTCCGGATAACTGGACTATGATGTCATTGGTGACATGTTCCTCTCTCTGGGCCCTTCGCACTTCGTCCAGTGTGAAAGTATGGTACAATGCATGATTGGCAGGAGGAGCTAATCCGCTACTGGTTGAGGACGAAGTCGACGCCACTGAAGAGGATTCCGCTGGACTGGAATCTTCTGACGAGGACGGTAAAGTCATGTCTTCCTAAGACATGGCTAATAGAGAGACAGGCGCTCTTGATAATGCGTCCACAACCTTGTTCTCATCTCCCTTCTTGTGTATGATCTTGAAGTCATACGTCTGCAAGTATATTGCCCAACGAACAAGTCGAGAATTGGGTTCTTTCAAAAAGAACAACCACTGGAGTGCTTTGTGATCAGTGATCACAGTGAACGATATATTCTGCAAGTATGACCGGAACTTTCCAACTCCCCAATAGATGGTAAGACATTCCTTTTCCGTGGTGGTATATCTTTTCTGGACGTCGGTCAGTGGTTTACTGGCATAGGCAATAGGTACCTCGACGTCATTTTAGATTTGTGACAGGAAAGCTCCAAGTCCGGCGTAGCTAGCATCCGTTGTCAGGATACCCGGCATCTTAGGGTTGTAAGCCGTTAAAGGAGGCGCCATGCAGATCGCATCCTTGATGGCCTGGAACGTTTTTTGCTGTTCTTCTTTCCTCTGGAACGGAACGTCCATTTTCTTGAGGTGGTTTAACGGGGCAACGATTTTGGAATACTGCGGGATGTATCGAGAGTGCCATCCCGCCATGCCCAGAAATCTTTGGATTTCTTTCACGTTCTTTGGGACGGGAAAGTCTACTAGAGCCCTAGTCTTGGAGGGATCAATATGAATCCCTCGTTCATTTACTATATGCCCTAACACGGTCGCTTCGCTTTGCGCAAAGCGACATTTCTTGGTCTGAAGCGTAAGTCCCGCTTCAGACAGTCGGTGAAAGACATATTCTAAGGCTTGCAAATGGTCTGCCCAAGTACTGGATGGAATGACGATGTCATCCAGATAGACACAGATGGAAAAGTGATGTCCATCCTTGAAGACTTCGTCGATGAGCCGTTGAAACGACGACGGCGCATTGCATGGACCGAACGGAAGTACTTCGAACTCGTACTTTCCCGCATGCGTGATAAAAGCAGTCTTCGCTTTCGCTTGCGGATGGAGATCTATCTGCCAAAAGCCGCTCTTTAAGTCCAGTGCTGTGATGAACTTCGGGGCACCCATTTTTTCTAATAGTTCTTCTATTCGTGGAAGCGGATACGGATCTTTCACGGTCACTTGATTTAACGCGCGATAGTCGACGCAGAAACGTATCTTTCCACATTTCAGGTGGACAAGTACCACAGGCGACGCGTAAGGACTAACGGATGGTTTCACGATTCCGTCGCGGATCATTTCGTAAAGATGATCTTCAATTATCCGTTTTTTTCGTTGCTAACACGATACGCGCGTTGACTAACGGGAACATCGGTGGTAGTGTGTATCTCGTGATAGACTAAGTTCGTACGTCCCGATTTTTCCGAAAATAGTTTTGGAAATCGTAATAATAAAGTTTTTAAGTCTTCCTTCTGTTTAGGACTCAGTGTAGGCGACGTGACAGCTTGTTCAATGTCCTCGATAATCTGAGGTGTTGGAGTCTTTAACCCCGGGAGATTAAGCACGAATGGAAACGTTGTTCCGTCAATCTGACAAGTTTTTGTACCAAAATCCAAAATGGCCCGATGTTTCTAAAGGAAATTTTTTCCCAAAATAAAATCGTTTGGCAGTGAGGGAACTACGTGAAACTCTTGCTTTAGTTTTAGCTGTCCTAAGCGGAAGTCTATTTGCGCACGTCCCTTCGTGAAGGTATAACGTCCGTCGCCTAACATTATGCATTGAGTCTCTTCCTCTTCCGGAAGTACTAAGTCTGGTTTTAAAGTTCTGACTAAATTACGCCACTGATATAAGCTGATAAAACATGCATCAGCGCCTGAATCTAGTCTAGTCGCGAAAGTCCCATGCAAATACACGGCTTCTATGGCCACGGGAGGATCAACCTCACAGCGACGCACATCCATAGAGCCAAATTCCTTAAGGGGCTTTACTTTCTTCGCGTGGCGGGAAGACGATCCCCTTTTGGTCTTCCCGCTTTCGCGTTTTCCGAAGCCTGTCTTTGCGCGACTTCTTGTTTGTCCGGACAGGTTGTGGCATAATGCCCTAAGAGTCCGCATTTATAGCATTCTACGTGACTTAAATCGTTTTGCTCTGGCCTAACCTGTGTCGGAGTCCTTGGTCTATTGGTATTTCTTGCATTTGATGTCGCAACCTTTGATTTCGCACCTCTCCCTGGCGGTTTAGTCAAAACCTCAGCTGTGGGAGAATTTCTTGGTCTCTAAACGCGCCTTTCACTGTACGCCACGTTAGTGTTTGATTAGGCCTATACATGTCTCTAAACCAGATTAATGCACGACTCCTTAATATTTGGGGTAGAAGCGGGATAATGTCATTTCCCGTCATGCTGTGATATTCAGCGAATTCCGTCAAAGTCCGAAGGAATTCCGGCGCGCTTTCACCTTCCACACCACTGAATATTAAGTGAGGGGGTGGTTTTGGCCTATTTGTGGCGGCTGGTCTAGTTCCTATGTTCGCTAACATTGTCGCAAGTGTTTGAATAGTTTGAATGAAAACATTTGACGCTGCACCTTGCGGTGGTGGCGGCGGAGGTGGGATTCCTCCAGCCGCTTGTCCTTGTCCATGCGTAGGACTAGTACCAAGGCTTGGAGGAGGAGTGTTCCTCCTCTGGGGAGTGTAAGATCCCGGTAACTGCGCGTTGAGCGCCGCGAACAAAGCATGCGGATCGGCGGGATTCATGACGCGACAGTTAGTTGAAGCAAAAGGCACAAGTAATTCGCACAAGTACGAGTTTAAGCCCAATTGGTAATGTTAGTCTTAACGAGTCCTGGCAAGCTCGCCACTTTATGTAACCGTAAAATTTAAATGTAGGAAAGGGGGCCTGATTTCACGGCTCACAAAGGAATTTAAATTAAAACTAGAAAATTAAGAAGTTCCCAGGTTCCCGTTTAAAGGACTTATTGTCCATGACTTGCAATATTTAACAGGTAATCCATCGTAGAATAAAACGCAGTGTGGTTTACAATAATAACTTGGATTTATTCAAAAACAAAAACAAACACGTCCAAACTTGAGCGCGATTACAAATGAACTGACCGCAACTAACAACTGACCCCGTTACAGACGGAGGCGGGAGTTTTTATTCCCGCGAAAACGTTTTCAACAAGTTTGACAGCAGTGGCGCTTAATTTAACATTATACAAAAATAAGTGTAAAAAATGAAAATGAACAAAGCAGACGACGCGGTTTTTTCCCGGGAAAAAGGTGCTTACGGTGGACGGTTAGAAGCCGCAATTAGCAAACAAATGTCTATGTAAAACATTTTCTCTCAGTGTGGTTCTCTGATTCTCCATCACGTTTTATTGCTGACGTTTTCATTTCCTTTTTATGGCTTTGAGTACTCCTTCAAAGCACAAAACAGCCGATGAAATTGAAATTCCAATCAACAAAATGTAGATTTCAAGAATTATATTTTCCAAAGTCAGAGGTTTAACTGCTTCTTCCTCACGGCCGTGTTTAGGTACGAACATATTAGGTGTTTTGTAATTACATTTAAACCGGGCAAGTTTTATTATTGGTGGAATTAAATCAGCACTGCTGAACCATGACGCTCTGTAAAACAAATGTTAAATTGTTGATGATTTCCAGGAAGTACAGGTCACAAACTTGGGTAGGAGTACTCGATTTACAGCTTAGATCGTATACTTCCTAGAAATAAGAAGTATAGGAAGTCGATAAGAAAAAATACAAAATAGAGGTAATTCACGAAAACAACTTAAAACGTCTGCTAATAATTAAGAAATTTTGAGAATTATAACAAATATGCAAAAAATTCGAACAGTGCGAAATATTAGAATTATGAGCGGTAATGACAAAATAACAAATACCACTAGTGTTTTAAAAAACTGAACAGGTAAAGGCGAGGTTGAATTTATACCCTTCAGAGTAAGTCCAGTTCAATCAGCTAGAGCCTACCTTGCTGCATAACATATTTTCGGCGCGAACTAGCCTTAGCCGCGGAGCTCTAGGATTCCGTTATATAATTCCACTCCTATTCCTCATAGTTTATTTACAAGGCTTTTTTAATAGTGAATATTACAAAAGAATCAAGGTCTCCCTATTCCTTTATTGAAGAAACATCGTTGACGAAGCTGTTTTATATGTATGTAAGAGCTATTTTACAGTATATTTTAGTTCATGATGGTTTGAAAAATTATTAAAAACTGCCTTTGTTGACAAAGCTAGGAAAATGTAAAAGTTAAATGGACAAAATTGATTTGCTGAAGTAACAGATGTTCGAATTTTCAGAATTAAAGACGTTATTATAAAACTTTAGTTATATGAAAGAAATTCTTACTTTCGTTTCTTAACCAAAATACCAATTTCTGAAAATATATTTCATAAAATCCGTGGATTATTTAATTGTAATTTGTTGGATAAGTATGTTTTATATCCCCTCATTTCATTTAACAGTGATGTATATATCTATTTGAATATAAAAAGAAACTTATTAACCTTATTTTTTTTTAGGATTCCAAGTATTAACAACCATCAAAAAGTAATATTAGCAAAAGTTATTAGGTATATATGTATGAGCTTTTGATATAAATCGAAAATACTATTCCTTTAGAGATCCATGAAGAACACACTTTCTTCCTAGAACTAAAACGGAGAGCAAAGGTACAGTGTAAATAATGTTGGTAATATAAAAAAGGTGAAAAAACACAAGATAAGTCTTTTTAAAATAACTCATAATTTAAATTAAGGTCTATAAAACTAACAATGTTAATATCTGTTACTTCAGCTAATATATTTTGTTCAATGATCTGTTACGGTAAAGTGTTAAAGTTACAGTTTTGGAAACAACAAAAATCAGAGATTGTGTTTCCACTGTAAGGGAAATTTCTAACAAAGGCTTAGGATATTTTAAAACTTTATTATTATCCTTACTCGTAGTTCACGATACTCAGTAAGGTTTGTGAAAACACGAGACCCAGCTTGGCGCGTGCTAACGTGAATCCTCAAAGGGATAATGTAATGACTGAAAATATATTTTTTTAATTAAGTTGGAAAATAATGCCAAAATCATTAACAATACTTAGAAAATGTTATTCATTATAATTTTATAAATTTCCAACGTCAAAACACTAGCACCATAAGCGTGACACTCTTTTTGACTCTTATAAATTCAAAACGTTTTATTTTGATCAATACAGTATCACTTTACGAAATTATTGAATTTCGCGACATTTAGCACGGTACAGTCGTGTCCAAAAAAACCTTTCTCTCGCGCGACGGCTTGTTTAACAATTAGCTACACCAAAATTCGTTCTCACTGAGTACCCATTAAAAATGAATACGTATTAGGTTTAATAAAAAACATAGGTCGTGAAAATAACAGAATTAATCTACTAAACGTAGGGTTATTCATACTGGAGGGGATTTGAACACCGCATAAAGGGTTAGTGTCACTAAGAATGTTTAATATCAAATAAGACGTTAATGCCATGGAATCTCTAAACCGCTGTCACTGTATTACTTTGAAGATTTATCGAACGTTTTCACCGGAGGTGCCAGACAATTTTACCCTTTGGTGGCTCCAAAAAGCCAATCTATTTATGGCATCAAGACCAAAGTCACATTGAAGGTTACAGAATGAAAGCTCACTCAACCACGTTTATTTTGTCATTATGGGCCCCATGACAGGCTTCAATTGTTTACTATTCAGGCAACTATACTTCAACGCGAACCTTGTAGGGTATCAGGCCATAGAATGGGGGAACCATGGAATTTGTGGTTGATTTCATGGCACCTTCTTCCCCGAAATGCTCTTCTGTTTCGTTCGTGCATTGTGGCACTTAATGGGAGGGTGAAGAGGAAAAACCAAGTCATTCGTTTCATCCATTATTTTACTAATTATAAGACCTATATGCATAGTTAATCATTCAGGAAATATCTCCGAGCTATTATAAAGATCAAAATAGTTTCACATTTCACTGTTAAACGCAGCGCCTCCAACCAAGCGAACAAAATACTCCTAGCATACTCTTTGTCGCGCGTTACGTTTTTGACATCCCGCGCATTGTTTATCACTTCTCGCGTTATAATTGCTCTCGAAAATAGCGCGTGCCACATGTGTTTGGTTCGCAGTAAGGCAGGGCGTGACAAGATATTATTGATGCGCTGCTATTTAACCATGAAATCTGAATCTACAACTTAGAATTTTGTAATAAGTCGGAGATATTTTCTGAACGGTTGACTATTTAGATTGGTCTTATAATTAATGGAAGATTCGATAAAAATGCACTTGATCTTCCTCTTTACCCTCCTGTTAACACCCTTGATCTGAAAGTTGGTGCGCTGGAAAGTTCAGAAGTATAACGAATTTGATTAGAATTTATGTCTTCACGATGACTAAGAAATTGGTGGCTCTATAATAATAGAGAGAGAGCACACCATATCTTGCAACGTCACGGGTCTCTATCTCTTACGTCGGTGTCATCCCCTCTACCGAGGGAGCACAGTACTCGCTCATGAAAACGCTCCACCAGTAGAGGGGTTGCACGACGGCGCTTGTTCTTTCCCTCCCTGGCCATTGCTGTCTCCCTATATGTCGTGTTAACAATACAGTCTAGGTGTTCAGTTATGGCCTATAATTCAATCGCCTAAGAGATTTGTAACGGATTAGTTACCCTTCTTCAGTAATACATATTATTGTCACGCATACCAGTTTATTTTATGTTTTTGCATATCAATTCAATTTAATTGAAAACCTTTTTTGTTTACCCCTTTAAAATATCATTTGAAATCTTGTTTACATCCATGGCTGGATTACCCCAAAAGAGCTGGTTACCCTTTGCGCGAGCCGGAACGAATGCCCTGTGTCAACCAGAACGACCCGCCACTCTTTTAACGGCAAATTAAACCAGAACCTCCTGTGACCCCTGTAAACCGAATCGAATCACGAGCTCTCTGAGTGCCAGGTGAATACGAGCTCAGACGAATACTAAGAACAACATCACCTGACCCGGCTCAAACGATGAGAGGTTTTAAGAGGAAGAAAGGTTACCAGATAGGAGATTCTAGTATTTTTACCCTCTGAGGGACCAGGCTGGTCAACGACGGATGCGCGCCTAAGACTTCGTGCCCGCTAGATCTATCTATGATAGACGTTGAACAAACTTAAGTGCCGAGAAATCTAACTCCACCACCCAAAGACCGTGCCCAGGACATTACCGTCTCATATAAACTATACGGAAACGACTTCTAAGACCGCGCCGAGAAACCCCTGTCTACGTGGGCCAAGATTTGCCACCCAAGATAAACTATATGTGCGCAAATGGTTCGCGCAGTGCCGTCCGCGAGATTACGCTCTAAACAATTTAATCTAAAACAATGTGCGCGTAGGACCACCTACCACAAGTTCCGTAAAAGCCGGCGTCATTAACGTAACTCCCGTAACACAAGGGTATCCAGCCATTCCCCCCTTCTATGTAATGTGTATTATAGTCATTTAACATATGATGTTCGAAACCCATAATTATCTTATCATTAATTGCGTTTTATTATTAGTATCGAGTTGCCATTAATTCTTGTTCTAAAGGGATTGTCTTAATAAATACAGTATAAAGTCATATCGGCCCGTTGTCCATATTCTTTACCAATGATGACACTCTTTAATTATTCCCCTAGACAACTTAACCAACATTAAACTAAATTCATAAACCCTCTAAAGAAAACTCTCTCAGATCACACATGCAAGTTCCCTAAGAGAATTTACACTGGTATTGTGTTCTACAATCCTCAAGTCACGAGTCGTCCCATTATGGTTCTCCTGGACTTGGAAACATCAGAACAAACAATAAGAATAAATGGTCCGGTCTTTGAAGTGTATTGTTGCCATCAAACCTTTCTCAAGCCTTAACTTGAACGTCTTCATTTTGACCAAATCAGGTAGACATAAGTAAGGAGTCTAACTTTTTCTCGAGTCTTCTTCACCAGTGTCGGATTTGGAGGGAGATGTTGCAGATGTTTACCGCAACACGATAATTCGCAGAAAATGCTCTGCCGCTTTTCGGGTCCCGTTTGGGGATACATCACTTCCAAAGGACTTGAGAGTTTGACTCACTTTGATGGACATCTGAACTGTGAATAATATATAGATATTTTAGAGCATAGTTTGTCCCTCATGTCGTAGCCAATTATTTTTCGGATTGTCTCTTCACGTTCCAGCAAGTTCCAGCAAGATACTTCCAGGATACATACGTCACGCGCAACGGTGGCATACTTTTCTGTCAGGCATCCTGAATTGGAGATTTTACCATGGCCAACGAGTTCCCCAGATATGTCACCTATTGAAAACTTATTGGCGAATATGAAAATAGGTTTGGCCGCTATGGATATTACTCCAAAAGATCCAGAATATCTATGGGCCATGGTGTTGGTTCCGTGGGACGAAATAGGAGAAAGGTCAAATTGTTACGAAGACCTGTTCTCGTCCATGCCAAGGAGATTGCAAAAGGTGATAGACGTCAATGGTAAAATGGCTTCGCTAATTGAAGTTAAACGCGACTTGACACAAAGGCATTGATGTATAATTTCAATTAACATAAAAGAAACCAAAGAAATACCAGTGACACATCTCGAAGCTATTTTAATTTCTCACATTTGCCTTGACATTTATTTAATACAGATAAATGTATCGAAGACTTTTTGTTATTATTATTACGTTATTATTCAATTACGTTTTATTAATTGTATTTAATTTAATATTTCGTCATCTTTCCATTGACGTCTATCACCTTTTGCAATCTCCTTGGCATGGACGCAAACAGTTCTTCGGAATAATTTGGCCTTTCTCCTATTTCGTCCCACGTAGCCCGCACCATGTCCCATAGCTGATCGGGATCGTTTGGAGTAATATCCATAGCGGCCACACCTTTTTTCATTTCCGCCCATACGTTTTCAATGGGTGACATATCTGGTGAACAAGTTGGCCATTGTAAAAGTTCCAATTCAGGATGCCGATCAGAAAAGTATGCCATCGTTGCGCGTGAAGTATGTATCCTGGAATTATCTTGCTGGAACGTAAAGAGGCCATCCGGAAAATAATGGTCTAGGACATGAGGGAAAAAACTATGCTCTATGATATCTATATATTTTGCAGAGTTCAGATGTCCATCAATGCGAGTCAAACTCCCAAGTCCTTCGGAAGTTATGTATCCCCAAACGGGAACCGAAAAGCGGCCACTCATTTTCTGCGAATTAACGTTTTGCGGTTCATATCTGCAATCTCTTTCCCTCCAAACCCGACACTGATGATCAAGACTCGAGCAAAAGGTAGACTCATCACTTATGACTACTTGATTCCATTCATTACCCCAATGTTGATACGTTTGCGCAAAATGAAGACGTTGACGCTCATGTTCAGGCTTAAGGAAAGGTTTGTTGGCAGCAATACGACTTCGTAGACCGGACATACGAATTCTTCTTCTTATGGTTTGTTCTGATGCTTCCAAGTCCAGGAGAACCTTAATAGGACGACTCGTGACTTGAGGATTGTTGAACACAATAGCTGAAATGATTTCATCATCTTGCTGGGTAGTCACTCTTGGCGCCCCTTCTCGTGGTTAATCAGTTAAACGTCCATCTTCAGCATGAGCGGCTATCCAATATCGAACAGTTGGTTGAGAACAATTAAGTAGATCAGCTATTTGTGGGACACTTCGACCGGTTTCATGCAGCGCGATCAACCTCGCTCGATCTTGGCTACTTAGACGTGGCATTATGAATGTTATATCACTTTCATCAGCTGTAGCTTTTATAGTAAGCCTGGCAATAGTAAAAACAACCGCTGTTTAATAACCTTTGGAGTTGCATCATTTGCACCTTAAACCTTTTTTATTTATATATTCTAGTGGGAATAGTTATAAGAAAACGATAGTAAAGCGTGTAGCGCCCTAGATGTTCCGTAGTTTAAATTCGTTAAAGGCCGAGTTACGGCGAAAAGGGTTCTAATCACACTGAAAACCGAGCATCGAACTAACAATGGGCGACCGTGCTGCAAAATTTGAGGGGTATTAGTCATTCTGAAGAAGAACAATAGAGCGTAACTTGGTCCCGTCCCGAATTTTCGCTCAGTCTCGATGAAAAACGATTGTTCAGTTTGACTAGAACCGCTTTGCATGCTTTTCAGTTTGCCTAGAACCCCTCAAATTTTGCAGCACGGTCGCCCATTGTTAGTTCGATGCTCGGTTTTCAGTGTGACTAGAATCCTTTTCGCCGTAAATCCGCCTTTAAATTTAACTTTCTCAAATACGTGTATACGTGTTAAGAGTAATTTATTATTAAGGACATGGAACCGAAACCAACACTTTCCTTAAGCTTCAACAAGAGCAGAAACGTCGTCATTTTGCCGGATATTCCACTGGTGGAATAAATGGAGTCAAGTCGTCATACGTGGCGAATCTATACTTGCTCCTCAATTCCTAATCACTAATGTAAGGTTTTCGAGGTAGAGATGATGCAGGTGTTAACCACAAGACGTTTATTCTCAAAAACGACGTAATTCGAGGATACGTAATACTTCCGTAGAGGTAGAGGTATAGTTGGCATTGCATTAATAGCGTTTTAAATCGGACAAATATATACGTAGAACATCATTGACTACAATTATTTACACATATCATTGACAACTATTCTCCGGATTTACGTTTCACAATGGCCTACCTTTCTGAACGTTATCCAGATATGTGACCCATTAAAACGGTTTGGAAGAAAACAGTCAAAGGTGTGGAAACTTCAACTCGTGACTTGAGGATTGTTGAACACAATAGCTGTAACACCAGTGTAAATTCTCTTAGGGAACTTGCATGTGTGATCTGGGAGACTTTTCTTTAGAGGGTTTTAGAATTTAGTTTAATGTTGGTTAAGTTGTCTAGGGGAATAATTGAAGAGTGTCATCATTGGTTAATAATATGGACAACGGGCCGATATGACTTTATACTGTATTTATTAAGACAATCCTTTTAGGACAAGACTTAATGGTAACTCGATACTAATAATAAAACGCAATTAATGATAAGATAATTATGCATCATATGTTAAATGACTATAATACACATTACATAGAAGTGGGGAATGGCTGGATACGCTTGTTTTACGGGAGTTACGTTAATGACGCCGGCTTTTACGGAACTTGTGGTAGGTGGTCCTACGCGCACATTGTTTTAGATTAAATTGTTTAGAGCGTAATCTCGCGGAGGGCACTGCTCGAACCATTTGCGCACATATAGTTTATCTTGGGTGGCAAATCTTGGCCCACGAAGACAGGGGTTTCTCGGCGCGGTCTTAGAAGTCGTTTCCGTATAGTTTATATGAGACGGTAATGTCCTGGGCACGGTCTTCGGGTGGTGGAGTTAGATTTCTCGGCACTTAAGTTTGTTCAACGTCTATCATAGATAGATCTAGCCTGGTCCCTCAGAGGGTAAAAATACTAGAATCTCCTATCTGGTAACCTTTCTTCCTCTTAAAACCTCTCATCGTTTGAGCCGGGTCAGGTGATGTTGTTCTTAGTATTCGTCTGAGCTCGTATTCACCTGGCACTCAGAGAGCTCGTGATTCGATTCGGTTTACAGGGGTCGCAGGAGGTTCTGGTTTAATTTGCCGTTAAAAGAGTGGCGGGTCGTTCTGGTTGACACAGGGCATTCGTTCCGGCTCGCGCAAAGGGTAACCAGCTCTTTTGGGGTAATCCAGCCATGGATGTAAACAAGATTTCAAATGATATTTTAAAGGGGTAAACAAAAAAGGTTTTCAATTAAATTGAATTGATATGCAAAAACATAAAATAAACTGGTATGCGTGACAATAATATGAATTACTGAAGAAGGGTAACTAATCCGTTACAAATCTCTTAGGCGATTGAATTATAGGCCATAACTGAACACCTAGACTGTATTGTTAACACGACACATAGGGAGACAGCAATGGCGAGGGAGGGAAAGAACAAGCGCCGTCGTGCAACCCCTCTACTGGTGGAGCGTTTTCATGAGCGAGTACTGTGCTCCCTCGGTAGAGGGGATGACACCGACGTAAGAGATAGAGACCCGTGACGTTGTGAGATATGGTGTGCTCTCTCTCTATTATTATAGAGCCACCAATTTCTTAGTCATCGTGAAGACATAAATTCTAATCAAATTCGTTATACTTCTGAACTTTCCAGCGCACCAACTTTCAGATCAAGGGTGTTAACAGGAGGGTAAAGAGGAAGATCAAGTGCATTTTTATCGAATCTTCCATTAATTATAAGACCAATCTAAATAGTCAACCGTTCAGAAAATATCTCCGACTTATTACAAAATTCTAAGTTGTAGATTCAGATTTCATGGTTAAATAGCAGCGCATCAATAATATCTTGTCACGCCCTGCCTTACTGCGAACCAAACACATGTGGCACGCGCTATTTTCGAGAGCAATTATAACGCGAGAAGTGATAAACAATGCGCGGGATGTCAAAAACGTAACGCGCGACAAAGAGTATGCTAGGAGTATTTTGTTCGCTTGGTTGGAGGCGCTGCGTTTAACAGTGAAATGTGAAACTATTTTGATCTTTATAATAGCTCGGAGATATTTCCTGAATGATTAACTATGCATATAGGTCTTATAATTAGTAAAAGAATGGATGAAACGAATGACTTGGTTTTTCCTCTTCACCCTCCCATTAAGTGCCACAATGCACGAACGAAAGAGAAGAGCATTTCGGGGAAGAAGGTGCCATGAAATCAACCACAAATTCCATGGTTCCCCCATTCTATGGCCTGATACCCTACAAGGTTCGCGTTGAAGTATAGTTGCCTGAATAGTAAACAATTGAAGCCTGTCATGGGGCCCATAATGACAAAATAAACGTGGTTGAGTGAGCTTTCATTCTGTAACCTTCAATGTGACTTTGGTCTTGATGCCATAAATAGATTGGCTTTTTGGAGCCACCAAAGGGTAAAATTGTCTGGCACCTCCGGTGAAAACGTTCGATAAATCTTCAAAGTAATACAGTGACAGCGGTTTAGAGATTCCATGGCATTAACGTCTTATTTGATATTAAACTTTCTTAGTGACACTAACCCTTTATGCGGTGTTCAAATCCCCTCCAGTATGAATAACCCTACGTTTAGTAGATTAATTCTGTTATTTTCACGACCTATGTTTTTTATTAAACCTAATACGTATTCATTTTTAATGGGTACTCAGTGAGAACGAATTTTGGTGTAGCTAATTGTTAAACAAGCCGTCGCGCGAGAGAAAGGTTTTTTTGGACACGACTGTACTTGTCCACCAGAAATGTGGAAAGATACGTTTCTGCGTCGACTATCGCGCGTTAAATCAAGTGACCGTGAAAGATCCGTATCCGCTTCCACGAATAGAAGAACTATTAGAAAAAATGGGTGCCCCGAAGTTCATCACAGCACTGGACTTAAAGAGCGGCTTTTGGCAGATAGATCTCCATCCGCAAGCGAAAGCGAAGACTGCTTTTATCACGCATGCGGGAAAGTACGAGTTCGAAGTACTTCCGTTCGGTCTATGCAATGCGCCGTCGTCGTTTCAACGGCTCATCGACGAAGTCTTCAAGGATGGACATCACTTTTCCATCTGTGTCTATCTGGATGACATCGTCATTCCATCCAGTACTTGGGCAGACCATTTGCAAGCCTTAGAATATGTCTTTCACCGATTGTCTGCTATAAATGCGGACTCTTAGGGCATTATGCCACAACCTGTCCGGACAAACAAGAAGTCGCGCAAAGACAGGCTTCGGAAAACGCGAAAGCGGGAAGACCAAAAGGGGATCGTCTTCCCGCCACGCGAAGAAAGTAAAGCCCCTTAAGGAATTTGGCTCTATGGATGTGCGTCGCTGTGAGGTTGATCCTCCCGTGGCCATAGAAGCCGTGTATTTGCATGGGACTTTCGCGACTAGACTAGATTCAGGCGCTGATGCATGTTTTATCAGCTTATATCAGTGGCGTAATTTAGTCAGAACTTTAAAACCAGACTTAGTACTTCCGGAAGAGGAAGAGACTCAATGCATAATGTTAGGCGACGGACGTTATACCTTCACGAAGGGACGTGCGCAAATAGACTTCCGCTTAGGACAGCTAAAACTAAAGCAAGAGTTTCACGTAGTTCCCTCACTGCCAAACGATTTTATTTTGGGAAAAAATTTCCTTTAGAAACATCGGGCCATTTTGGATTTTGGTACAAAAACTTGTCAGATTGACGGAACAACGTTTCCATTCGTGCTTAATCTCCCGGGGTTAAAGATTCCAACACCTCAGATTATCGAGGATATTGAACAAGCTGTCACGTCGCCTACACTGAGTCCTAAACAGAAGGAAGACTTAAAAACTTTATTATTACGATTTCCAAAACTATTTTCGGAAAAATCGGGACGTACGAACTTAGTCTATCACGAGATACACACTACCACCGATGTTCCCGTTAGTCAACGCGCGTATCGTGTTAGCAACGAAAAAAACGGATAATTGAAGATCATCTTTACGAAATGATCCGCGACGGAATCGTGAAACCATCCGTTAGTCCTTACGCGTCGCCTGTGGTACTTGTCCACCTGAAATGTGGAAAGATACGTTTCTGCGTCGACTATCGCGCGTTAAATCAAGTGACCGTGAAAGATCCGTATCCGCTTCCACGAATAGAAGAACTATTAGAAAAAATGGGTGCCCCGAAGTTCATCACAGCACTGGACTTAAAGAGCGGCTTTTGGCAGATAGATCTCCATCCGCAAGCGAAAGCGAAGACTGCTTTTATCACGCATGCGGGAAAGTACGAGTTCGAAGTACTTCCGTTCGGTCCATGCAATGCGCCGTCGTCGTTTCAACGGCTCATCGACGAAGTCTTCAAGGATGGACATCACTTTTCCATCTGTGTCTATCTGGATGACATCGTCATTCCATCCAGTACTTGGGCAGACCATTTGCAAGCCTTAGAATATGTCTTTCACCGATTGTCTGAAGCGGGACTTACGCTTCAGACCAAGAAATGTCGCTTTGCGCAAAGCGAAGCGACCGTGTTAGGGCATATAGTAAATGAACGAGGGATTCATATTGATCCCTCCAAGACTAGGGCTCTAGTAGACTTTCCCGTCCCAAAGAACGTGAAAGAAATCCAAAGATTTCTGGGCATGGCGGGATGGCACTCTCGATACATCCCGCAGTATTCCAAAATCGTTGCCCCGTTAAACCACCTCAAGAAAATGGACGTTCCGTTCCAGAGGAAAGAAGAACAGCAAAAAACGTTCCAGGCCATCAAGGATGCGATCTGCATGGCGCCTCCTTTAACGGCTTACAACCCTAAGATGCCGGGTATCCTGACAACGGATGCTAGCTACGCCGGACTTGGAGCTTTCCTGTCACAAATCTAAAATGACGTCGAGGTACCTATTGCCTATGCCAGTAAACCACTGACCGACGTCCAGAAAAGATATACCACCACGGAAAAGGAATGTCTTACCATCTATTGGGGAGTTGGAAAGTTCCGGTCATACTTGCAGAATATATCGTTCACTGTGATCACTGATCACAAAGCACTCCAGTGGTTGTTCTTTTTGAAAGAACCCAATTCTCGACTTGTTCGTTGGGCAATATACTTGCAGACGTATGACTTCAAGATCATACACAAGAAGGGAGATGAGAACAAGGTTGTGGACGCATTATCAAGAGCGCCTGTCTCTCTATTAGCCATGTCTTAGGAAGACATGACTTTACCGTCCTCGTCAGAAGATTCCAGTCCAGCGGAATCCTCTTCAGTGGCGTCGACTTCGTCCTCAACCAGTAGCGGATTAGCTCCTCCTGCCAATCATGCATTGTACCATACTTTCACACTGGACGAAGTGCGAAGGGCCCAGAGAGAGGAACATGTCACCAATGACATCATAGTCCAGTTATCCGGAGACAATCCTCAAGAACATCGATACTACGAGATGAAGAACGATATCTTGTATCGAAAGGCCTAGGTAGACAACCAGCGAAAATCTATTTGCCACAGCGGTTCCGGCGGGACGCCTTCCGCTAATTTCACGACCACCCTCTATCTGGACATCGAGGTTGGGATCGTACCTTCGTCAAAGTACGGGCCAGATACTGGTGGCCATCTTTAAGGCAGGACGTTACCCAGTACGTCCGCGGATGTCCTTTGTGTCAAATGCACAAGGCCCGCAATAGAAAACGTCCAGGTCTTATGCAACCTGCGGCCATTACTAAGCCATTTGATTTGCTGTGAGTGGACATAATGGGACCTCTACCAAGAAGCCGTCACCATCACAAATACCTCCTGGTTTTTACAGACTATGCTACTAAATTTGTCGACCTATACCCGATGAAGAACATCACAGCCAGAAAGTGTGCGAAGAAACTCGTCTCCATGATAGTTCGCTACGGATGTCCGAAAGCCATCGTAAGCGACAACGGGACACAATTCGTTTCTCAACTTTGGAAGATCATTCTCAAGATGTTCAAAGTCAAACCACGATACATCACTCTGTATGATCCACAGAGTAACATCGTGGAACGCACAAACAGAGTTCTGGGCGAAATTATTTCGATGTTCGTTCGTCGAGATCACCGAAGATGGGATGAGAAATTACCATTTATCCAGTTAGCCATCAACTCGACTACACATACCACAACAGGAAGAACTCGTTTCTACCTGAACATGGGTAGGGAACCGAGGTTTCCCTGGGACTTGGACGTGGGCATGCCAGTAGCGGACTTTGTTGAAAGGTCCGCATCGCTCTCAGCTTTAGCGAAGCAACTTGCTTTGTCTAAAGAACTTGCCAAGAAAGCGCAAGCACACCAAAAACGCTACTACGATCAAAGGCGCGAAGGTATTTAATTTCCCGTTGGTGTACTTGTCTGGAAGGAGACGCATCCCTTGTCTCAAGCGGCACGTAACGTCGCCGCTAAGTTATGTCTCAAATGGGATGGTCTCGTAATCTCGCGAGAACCATGAGAGACTGTACGGGACGCTCATTGACAAGTATCTATGCAAGGGAATTCAGCATCGGCAACGCCGTTTCCAGTGGAACCCTCGGTGAGGCCCAAGACTACTCCACCGCACATGGTCCCTGATGAAAGGTACACTGCGAGGTGTACAAGGCCCGCCGAAGACACAGGCCAAATCAAGATGGCACCGGATCTGCGCCGCCTGACACACACGAGTCCAACTCGCCTTGCAGCAGACGATTTTTCTTTGGGGGGAGGATGTAACCGTCTACACCAAGCCCCTCCTTCCCGGGAAAAAAAACCGCGTCGTCTGCTTTGTACATTTTTCATTTTTTACATTTATTTTTGTATAATGTTAAATTGTGCCGATTTTTACTCCTGTAAGCCAAGCTTCTGGGCGGCAAAGTTTGAGGGAATACGACACATGTCGGCGATCCTGCCCTATAGGTGCCGACTGTCCCGTGTCCGCCGGAGGTGACTTACCCCAATTCCACCTTCCGTCACCTCCCAAGTAAACCTCATTTCCTTCCCTGCTTCTACACATACGACCTAGCGGCCCCCGTCAGTGCTGGGCCGCGTAGGGTCTCCCGCTCAATTCTTCCTGGTGCTCAAAGCCTAACGGCTAAGCACTAGTGTTGTAGGTGGAAAAAAAAAAAAAAAAAAAAATTGTGCCGATTTAATTCCACCAATAATTAAACTTGCCCGGTTTAAATGTAATTACAAAACACCTAATATGTTCGTACCTAAACACGGCCGTGAGGAAGAAGCAGTTAAACCTCTGACTTTGGAAAATATAATTCTTGAAATCTACATTTTGTTGATTGGAATTTCAATTTCATCGGCTGTTTTGTGCTTTGAAGGAGTACTCAAAGCCATAAAAAGGAAATGAAAACGTCAGCAATAAAACGTGATGGAGAATCAGAGAACCACACTGAGAGAAAATGTTTTACATAGACATTTGTTTGCTAATTGCGGCTTCTAACCGTCCACCGCAAGCACCTTTTTCTCGGGAAAAAACCGCGTCGTCTGCTTTGTTCATTTTCATTTTTTACACTTATTTTTGTATAATGTTAAATTATACCGAAGTGGCGCCTTAAGCGCCACTGCTGTCAAACTTGTTAAAAACGTTTTCGCGGGAATAAAAACTCCCGCCTCCGTCTGTAACGGGGTCAGTTGTTAGTTGCGGTCAGTTCATTTGTAATCGCGCTCCAGTTTGGACGTGTTTGTTTTTGTTTTTGAATAAATCCATGTTATTAATGTAAACCACACTGCGTTTTATTCTACGATGGATTACCTGTTAAATATTGCAAGTCATGGACAATAAGTCCTTTAAACGGGAACCTGGGAACTTCTTAATTTTCTAGTTTTAATTTAAATTCCTTTGTGAGCCGTGAAATCAGGCCCCCTTTCCTACATTTAAATTTTTTACACTTATTTTTGTATAATGTTAAATTATCCTTAAGCGCCACTGCTGTCAAACTTACTAAAAATGTTTTCGCGGGAATAAAAAGCCCCGCCTCCGTCTGCAACGTGGTCAGTTGGTAGTTCCTTTGTACTCGCGCTCCTGTTGAGACGGGTTTTTTGTTTCAAAATAAATACGAGTTTATTCTATCACATTGCGTTTTCTTCTACAATGGATTACCTGGTAAATATTGCTAGTCATGGACAATAGACAGTTTAAACTGTCCCCTCCAAACCGCGTACTGGTACGTGTGAAAACTTTACGCGTACCCGTAGATCTTAACGTTAAGCTTGTCAGAAAGCATACTAAGACAAAACGCGTAAATATAGCGGTGAATAGCGCCATCTAGAGCGAAAATCTAGCGACTGTTCTCACTCGTTGGTCGCCGCCATTTTTGTTTATTCAGTCTTCGCTGCACCGAAAAGATGTTTGTTTCTAGAATAAGTAATAATACTTCAAAATTAATTCAGCCAAATTTTGACGATCTCAGTGACGATAGTTTCCAGAAAGAGATAATGGAACCTTTAGAAGAAAGGTTTTTAACGGAAATTAATGGCAAAGAATATGAAATTGAGGAAAAAGAAAATTCACCTCAAAAGGGGAATAAAAAGTAAGTTTCCGGAGAATGGCTTCTGTTGTTTACAATTTAATTTTTACTATTTCTAAACAAATCAAATTTATTTCACAGAAAAAATGTTCACAGGTCTTCCGATGGTACTAAAAAACCTCAGTTTAGGTTTAATTGTTTTGCTGACATCAGACTGTTAAAAGAAGTTTTGCTGGCAAATCCATACAATTTAAAGTCACCTTCGAGTGCTTGGGCCAATGTGGCCTAAAAGTTGAAAACCTTTTATCCAAACATTTGCTCAAGGAGGTGCAGAGAAAGAACAACTCTTCTTTTGCCTGATTTCATAAAAGGATATAACAAACACCTTCGTAAGTCGGGCACGGAAGAAGAAGTTACAGAAAGAGAAGAACTACTTCAAGAATTAAAGGAACTAAGAGAAGAGGGGGAAAACGCCATGAGTAACATTGTTCAGGTGTCGCATGGAACTCAAAAGAAGCGCAAGTTAGCTGAAGATTGAGCTAAGGGAATCTAATTAAGAAAAATGGCGTTACAGTCAAGGACACCCGTTAATATCAAGATATTTTAATTAGTAATTTTATGCACCTGTTAATGTAATTTTTCCTTGCTTTAGATATGAATGAAACTCAGGAATCGGTTTCAATGAACACAAAAAGGCCCAGAAAAGATGTTTTTCAATATTTACGAGAAAAAAGTGCCACAGAAGTAGAATTGAGAAAAGAAGAACTAAAGTTGAAAGAAAGAGAGCTCAATATACGGGAGAGAGAACTAAATTTGCAAGAAAAGAAGTAAGATGATAAAAGGAAAGAAAGAGAAGAAAGATTTGATCTAGAACAACAGGAGCGGAGGGCGATGTTGGAGTTACTTAGTAAAGTAATAGAAAAAAGGTTTTAATCGAATTTTTTCAATTAGCAATTTAGCGATGAAAACTAGATTCATTTTAAAATTAAGCCTTTCATCTTTTGAGTTTAAAACCTAGATTAACTGTTATTAGTCAACCAATTTAAAATTCAATAATTAACATAAGGTGTCCAGGGAAATACATTGTAGGAACAATAGGTTTTAAGGGAATGTAATTTAATCCCTACTTTTACAATGAAACTAATAAGCTTAAATCTTGATTTACCTTTTCAATGCCCTTTTTTACGATGAAAGCCTGAAATTAATTTGATCAAATCTTGATTTACCTTTCCAATCCCCTTTTTTTACGATGAAAGCCTGAAATTAATTTGATCAAATCTTGATTTACCTTTTCAATCCCCTTTTTTACGATGAAAACCTGAAATTAATTGGATCAAATCTTGATTTACCTTTTTAAATCCCCTTTTTTACGATGAAAGCCGGAAACTAATTAGCTCAAATCTTGATTTTACTTATTCAATGCCGTTTTTTACGATGAAAGCCTGAAATAAATTGGATCAAATCTTGATTTACCTTTTCAATCCCCTTTTTTACGATGAAAACCTGAAACTAATTGGATCAAATCTTGATTTACCTTGCAACGGTTTAGGCCTACCGTTGCAGACGACAGTGTACGGAAGACTAAAATTTTAAACCTCTGGTTTATGCTCAGTGCACTGCCGTCTTGTAACTACCTCGACCCCACACATCTAGTTATTTCCTGTTACCACCCTTCCCTCTTTTGCGGAAAGGAGTTAGCATCTCACTGGGAAGGAATAAAAGAGAAATTTTCTATTGTCTCAAAGCACTCGCAGTCGCATTCACAGACAGAATGTAGTCGTCACGTTTGCTGAACCGCGTGGTTCAGACACCATTATAATTTATGTTTAAAATGAAGTTAAAAGGTTGTCTCCAACCAAGGACCTCCGAAAGCGGCACATCCAAGAAAGTACCTGGGTAACATGTTTTTACAAACTTTTAAAAATATCAGAAGTGCATCATTATAAAGAAACTTTCAAATATGAAAAAGGTGTAAGCGACGGACTTTTCGGTGGTTACGTAAATAAATTTTTAAAGATTAAGCAGGCCAACTCGGGGTTCCCCTCCTCAGTTAAAACCTTCGAAGAAAAGAGGGAATATTTAGATTCAATTTATGAGACTGAAGGAATCAAAATCGAAATGGATGAGGTAACTAAAAACCCTGCTATGAGAGCAATCTCAAAAATTTGTTTGAACTCACTATGGGGAAAATTTGGATTAAATACTAACAAACCAAAGTCTATCATAATAGATGATTATAAAGATCTAATTGGCATTTTAGTAGACGACACAAAAGAACTTATAGATTTAAGGCCCCTAAACGAAGAGCTATGTTTGTTAACGTATAGTTTTAAGGATGAGTTTCAACCCACATATTATAAGGGGAACCCATATGTTGCCAGCTTGTTTCATGTTATGGTAGATTAACTCTTTATGAAACACTTGCAATGTTGAATGAGCGTGTACTTTATATGCATACTGATAGCGTAATCTTTGTTGCAAAAGTGGGGGACTACATACCCCCCACCGGTATTAACTTGGGGTGTTGGGTAAACGAACTGGGAGAGGAATCAATTTTAGAATTTGTTTGCAATGCTCCAAAAAGTTACGCCCTGAAAACTACAGACAACAAAACTATCGTGAAAGTAAAGGGCTTAAGTCTTCAAAATCGAATAAATGAAAATATTGTAAATTTTGACTCCATATTTGAAAGTATTCATAATCAATCGAAAAGAATTAAAGTAGCCGTTCCTTTTAATGTACGTAGAGATAAATATACGGCAACAATAATAAATAAAAAAATGGAAAAGACATTTGGATATACATTTAAGAAGCGCGTTGTTAAGGGTTTTAATACATTTGCATATGGTTACTTAACAGAGACAACTCAGGATGAGTAGATCTAAAAAGAATGTACATTTTTCACCAAATGTAACTGTGTTTGAAATACCTATCGAAGATAGACGTAATTACGCCCTTTACGATGCGCTAAGGTTTAAAGATCGTATTCGAAAGGTGGAAAAAATGTTACTCAAAATATATACAATTCGAACTGAGCAATAAAATATTCGAGTGTTGAATTTTTTGTGTCATTTTAATTACATTTATTAACCATGGCGTGTCGAATAAAATTTGTGGCGCCCTTTCAGATGTTATGCGCAGGCTCTAGCATGTGTGGTAAATCATCGTGGGTTTTTAATTTATTAAGATATAGAACAAGCATGATTAGTCCAAAACCAGATCGAATAGTTTATTGCTATTCAATTTACCAAAATAAATTTGATGATCTGAAAAGGGAAATCCCTGAAATAGAATTTTTGGAAGGGTTACCTCCGAATAACGAAGAATTTTGGAATAGAAATCAAAATAACCTCCTGGTGTTGGATGATTTAGCTTCAGAATGTGGTAACAGTAAAGAAATAGCTGATATGTTTATTAAGGGGAGTCACCACTATAATACCAGCATAATTTTAATTACACAGAGCTTATTTAGTAAAAATAAAGAGTTCAGATTGATTAGCCTAAATTGCGTTTATATTTTAATATTCAAATGTCCCAGGGATTCATCGCCAATACAATTTTTAAGTAGGCAAGTTTTTCCTAGAAAAAGTCAGTTTCTAGTGAAGGCCTACGCCATTGCTACTGAAAAGCCGCACTCGTACATTTTGATTGACTGTCATCAAGCCACGGATGAATGTCTACGAGTTAGAACAAATGTCCTCCCTCCAGATGGAAATATGTACGTATTTATCGACGAATAAGAAAGAGTGACGGCGCATTTTTAATCTATTTAATACAATGATTCTGCCGGTCTCACTTCGTAAGAAATACCCCTACCTAACTTTGCTTAAACGAAGCAATAAAATTCAAAGAAAACACATTCTAAAAAACAGTACCAAAGATCAATTAAAGACGCTTTGTAATATTTGTTTTAACATTACACACGGCGGGATACCTTTGACCTCCAAACTAAAAAATCATTTAAAACGTCACAGGAGAGTTATAAGGCTATTGGCTCAAAAGTCTTTGCCATTAAGTAAGAAGCGTCAGTTGATGATTAATCAATCAGGCGGAGCCTTTTGGCCAATGTTACTGGCTAGTATTATCCCTAGTGCTATCTCAGCTATAAAAAGTTTAACATGAAGAAAATGGTTTTGGTGCCTGCCAATACCATTTTGGATCCGGTGGATAAAGAATTATCTGAGCTAGATCAAGAAATGCATAACATTCTTCGAAAGTCCGGGTCTACAGAAACTAAACTTGGAGAATACTGGGAAACCCTGCAAAAATATTTAAATATGAAGAAACTAGTACAACCCATTACCGTAAAAACTGTATCGGCACCTCCTACAACTTATCCAGCGCTACCTTCTGCCCCGGTGGTTTCTACTTCTACCGCTACTTTACCCATTACTCCGAGCCTAACAGGAATACACGCAACTACCCCCATTATGCCTACCGCTTCTGCACAGGGTTCCACCATTTTTCAAGCACCACCTAGCGGGTCCACCATGACATGGCAGCCATTTACGGCTACGGCTATGGCGGCTAAGTCTAAAACACCCAAAAGAAAAAAACTCTTCGTAAAAACAGCGTGGCTCAATCATTAGATGAATTTAAAAAATTTCAAGAACTATATTCGCCTCTTCATTCTAAACGTAAAACCAGAAAAGATAAAAAACTGTTGTACCCACTACACTATGGAAAGAAAAATTTAAATAAACGTTTTTTATTGATTGCAATATTTATTTTGATGTTTCAACAAATGATTACATAAAAACAATAGAACCAAAGCTTCATTATACATTAAATCATTTGGTTTATATAAATCTTGAATAATAACGTTTAGATTATAACCGTAACAGGCATTAACTAGATAAAAAATACAATGTAAACCGCATGTTAAAGATAATGGATATTGAACAGGTACAGGGTTTATAAACCATTCTTTAGCGTAGACATAAAGATCACTAAGATTATAATAAGAGGGATCATTTCCATAAAAATCAAAAAAGTTCCCTACATTATTATTTACATATATAGTTAACCAATGAAGTCCTGGACTCGATGAAGGTTCCGTATTTAGACAAAAGCAATATTTAGCTTGCTTTGGCGGTAATGGTTTTTGATCGAAAGCAAATACACCGAGGAAAAAAGGTCTTGTTACAGGTTCACACGTTAAAATTTCGATTATTTCCACCGTATTCATTATCCCGATGGGTTATAAATCACGGTACGATCTTTAGAAATAATAATTTCAGATTCGAACTCGGCGTTCACTATTACAGTTACGTTATGGACTAGCGGAGATTTGAACTTCATAGATATTCTTAGGCTTCCCTGTTTGTTTCTTGACAAATGTTCAGCGCCCGCTTATTCTTCCGGTGTAAGATCGAACGCGTACAGAGCGTTACCCTCTTTAAATTCTTCGAAGGTAATACAGTTTCCTTTATTACTTTTGAACAAATCCAAGGCCGTATAGTTTGAGGGGTACTCTCTGGAATACTCGTTAACGGCATAGTGGGGTGTAAACGGAGGATTGGGATATGTTTGATTTCCAATTGTTAGTGCCAAGTAGCTTAAATTAAAATGATTGAATTCAAAGCTATTCAATTCTAGGACTCCATTGAAGGCTGTTGTTCTAACTAAGCCGATAACTACGCGTGATGGTTGTTTTTCCATAAAGACATTTTCACGTATAATGTCAGTGGAACCGCTACTGATGGAAAAGTATTTTAACACTGTTCTGTTAATCGGATAAATTACATTGTGCTTTTCGTGTACCATCGCCAGAGCTAACATAATCTCATTATTTATTTTAATCTTTTTTATAAATAATGTAACATCGTCAATTTTAATTTTAAATTTAGGATTAAGTGCTATTGTAGATATAATTGCAAATTCATTAACTGACTTTATGAAGCGAAACCGTACATCAATATTATTAATGAGAAATCGACTCATTCGACATACATCCAAATGTAAATCACCCAACATATCAATGCGTTTCGATAGGGCAGCCCGATCTCTTCGTTTCAGCATTCCATTCTTGTCGTTGTTTGACGCGGGTAAAAACATTTTACTAGCGTCCACAGGGTCATCTTTGTAATACATTTTTGAAGAAAGATTTTTGGCACTTGTACCATAGTTTAAATGTGTTTCAAAAAATGCCAAATATGGGTAGGCATTCGTTGGTGTATTAACTTGCGTATCTCCAAAAAATACGTCAACTTGACTAAATAAAGATGCGTGTAATAAATTTGTAGGACCAACGTCCTTGTCTTGGGAAGTTAAAGAAGATCCATCCTCCTTAACTAGTTTGACTCGAACTTGCAATAAGGTTTTAGACAAATCCATAAAGACGTCATTAGATCCAGGGATAAAAAATTCAATTGGTCCATCATCAGAAAGCGAAGCCAACGCTTTATACATAGCATAATCACTATTTTCTATGTTGTAACTTGTTGGTGGCTCCGCGAACAAATCCAGTTCAGACATCATTCCTTCAACCATTGTTATTTTTAATCGAGAAAATCGGTTTTCGTTCTTTTTCTCTTTTTTGATCGCTTTTTAGGCTTCAGCTTTCTGCGAAGTCCTTGGCCCGTTTGTTGTTGAGCCAAGTGTTGGCTAGCCTTTTGTAGTAAATTTGATCCTGCTTCGCTCAAATTTGATTTCAATGATTCTCTTAGGTTTCTTCCTGCTACGAGATCCCCTGCTATTCTCGACCCCGTTCTGAGAGCTTCCCTACCTAACACTTTACCTGCTGGTCGAAATATCGGTGTAATATATCTAATTAAACTTTTGAAGATGCTTCCGAGTCCGTTTCCTCTTTGAAATACAGGCCCCCGGAAGTGATTAAGACCATTTCCGGTTTGGCTTAAGTAGTAGTTTAGATATATGTTACTTCGTGACATGCTTGAGAATGAAATGAAGTTTTATGACGGACTTGTTTAATTTAAACATAATATTTTCTCCGAAATCTGTCCTCATATCAATTTCGATCATTTCAAATGATGGACATCTTAAAGGGTAATAATCAATGTTTTGAAACCTATGTACAGCTAAGCTAGAAGATTTATCATTTATTATTGGTATAACCCTCAGAAGAGGGGCATAAACGTCACCAACCACTTGTGGTAGAATTAAATTTGTATAAATATACAAACTAGCCGTACCCTTGTCTATATCGGCTACACTTTTTCCAGTTTCATCCATAAGGGGTCTATCCATTTGGTCCATATGAAACCCTAATAGTCTACCTAGACCAGACTGATTTTTGTTAAAACACAAATAATAGTTATTTTCACATTTTACGTTTACTTTTCCGTCGGGATTAAGCTTAATTACAAAATTACTACTGTGTTCTCGAGGAATTGCGTGGCGCATTGCTTCAATAACATTTTCAATGTGGTTATACTGGCCGGGTTGAATTTTCAGAGTAATTTCCCTTGGATTCGTTGGTCCTTTTCTTTTTCTTATATGTAAAAAATTGTTGGAAATATTTAGTTCTAAAGGATCGTCTTTCTTTCTTTTAATCAGTTCTTCGGGAAAAGTGTATCTCTCTTTGATCCAATCCATGAAGGGTAAGCCCAAGATTTTACCCATTTCTTCCGGTATTTGAACTTCATATCCACTTTTAGCTCTCAGAGCGCAAAAAGCCTTCTCATTGTCATCACTGTAGGTGATAAACATATAAACCGACCGTCGTATTTCGGGGGGTATGGTATTATTAATAGATTTAATTAAACTCTTATAAACATCGTATTCGTCTCCACGCAAGTTTCCCGCGACAAGTTGTATCTTATACTGGTCCCAGCTGTTTTCAGTATAGTCATGTACTCCAGCATTGAAATATAAATACTCGCCGGATACATTATCCCAGGCCTGGGGTAAAAATGCTTCGGTAAGCCCCACATGCCAATTACCAACTAAGTTTAAAGGAGCTGGTAACTGAACTTTAAAATGAGATTGCGTGTTATCCGGAAAGACATTCATAGAAGCCGAACTTACGAGTGTAACATAAAATGAATCGTTCGACATGGTTAACTAGATTAAAATGAACATTTATTTATTTGCCAATAGACATATATCAGTAGACTACTTTTTGAAGTTCGCATTCGTAAAAGGCACCTCTTATTTATTCGTCGTTGTAATCTTTAACTACGTAACAAACTGGATTTCTGTAAAGAACATTTGATACGGTAAATATTTCCCTCGTCCAATAGCCTTTATAACCCTTTTCGAAAAGAGGTTTACTCTTTGACAGTCTGACAAAATCACCAATCTTTAACTTTGGGGGTTTAGAAGGTTTTTGATTGCCATACAAACGCTGCCATACTAAATGTTCATTTTCGATATTAACATCTTTTGGAGCGAAACCAATACTTGAATGCATACTAGAGTTATACGCCTTCATGATTTTTGGCAAACTACCAATATAATTATATTTTTTGGTTCTTGTAAAAAGTTTGAAAATTTTATCCTTTAAAGTTCTGGTTAATCTTTCAATAACACCGCACTTTATCCTTCCAACACTTGTATAGAGTTGAATACCCTCTTTCTTCAAATATTCTTTAAACAATTTTGATAGAAATTCACTGCCTTGGTCAACATTAATACGCAAAGGCTTTCTCTCTTTGATCGCTTTCTGAAATGCGCTTAAAACTTCTCTACTAGTTTTATTCTTTAAAGGAAAACTCCGGGCATATTTTGAGAATACGTCTATTATAGTCAAAATGTATTGAAAACCTTTGTTATGCTTTTTGATACGTCGTAGATCAATTAGATCGCATTGAAATACTTCATCAGCTGTTGTAGCATAAGTTTGATTTCGAGGGAAGTTTATTCTCCTTGGTTTATGAATAGTGTATGTGGGTTGAGACTGAAGCCAAGTCTCAAATTTTTTTTTTTGAAATACTTTTTACTCCTTGTTTCAATTTATTTGCGCTTCCGTAACTAAGAGGGTTTTCAGAATCGTAATATACTCAGCTTAATTTTGATTCCATTGTTATTGCTAAGCTTAAATTCTATTACCCTATTCCTTTATTTAGAATTGATTTCACTATAACAATACAACTGTATTCATACGCTATAAGTTATCACCATAAGTCTATGATACTCTCTATAAGTATGGGTCTATAGAATATATGCCAAAAGCATTAATCACTACGTAGATAGTAAGAATTTAACAATAGAATTTTTCCTGGAATTGAATAGTACGAAACTGGCGCCGCGCGCGGAGTTAAAATGGGGGAAGGAACGCGCGGCGCGCGCGGGGAACCCCGCGGGGGTGAGGGGGGGAAGGAACTCGCGGGGAACTCGCGAAGATTCACCGCGGCGGCGGCGGCGTGCTCCAGTTCCCACGCTCCAGTTCCCATGACCCAGTTCCCATGACCCAGTCCCCACGCACCTACTTTATACCTCTACCGTGGTACGAAATGTAGCCCTATACTACAGCTATGTTCCGTAAAGATTGGCGTTAGAGGTTTTGGGATCGAAAACGAAGTAGCTTCCGTGCGGGTAATTGGATATTTCGCTCTCGACATTTGTAACACCTTCGCGTGTCCAAGCGGGATTTCAGGTATCAATTTGACTTTCCTCAAATAAAACGATGCCGCTTTAATGTTCAATTTACATTTTACGTCAGAATGAAAACAAAAATCGGTATTGGGCTTTCCAAAGAAAAATTGTAAATCTACCAAGTTCAAAAGGTAGCGAGGTTAATGACAAATGTCTAAATGAAGAGCACCAATCATATCTATAGTTCCTTTTTGGGCGAATTTAGCTCTCTTCAAGAAACCCTTGTTATTCGCAAAATCGTTGAACTTGCACGGCGTGTCGCGATAAAATAATGAGCTCGTTAAATGACTATTTTTAGCAGAGTCTCCATACGTTAACATAGTTTGAATCATACTTTTGTGCGGGTAATTTTGAGCGGAAGGGGTAACCGATTTCTCGTTTAAAAATAAATGCACTTCGGGAAAGAGACTATGCAAAAACAAATAACTGGGGCTAAATTATCCGCCGGAGTAGTAACTGTACCGTCGGCGACAATCACGGCTGCTTTCGGGGAAGATCCATTGTCCATTTTCACATCCGCTTGAACATGAAGCAGAGTTTGGGACAAATCCGTGTAGGATTCGGAATTTCCACTAATACAGAAAACTAAGTTTGAGTTGTTGCTGATGCTGGAAATGGCAAAGTATTAGACCCATTCACCGTTGATACTTCCCGTTTGCGTTAACGGGACTTGGAAAATATCCAATTCGCAATTGACGCAGCCACTAGAGTTAGGATGCATCAGCGCCATATTCTTGGGCTTTAGGAAAATATATCGGAATAAGAACGACACGATGTTTTCCTCTTCTTAGCTTTAGCCCGAGTGACTTTGCGATGCACCCTACGCCTCTTTTTAATTCCGGATCCTGTCATCTCCTTAACCACATTCGAAGCTGACAATAAGGTTTCTTTACCGGCGCTCTTCGATCTAGTCACTAGGAACTTTTTAATTGGACTACCACTAGCAACGTCCGTCACGACTTTCGCTCCGGTATCGAGAAATATTCTTCCAAGAAACTGAGCACCATGTTCAAAAAGAGGCATGGCGCTCCGAAAGGCCGAAGCCAGTATGTTCCCTAATCCATACCCTCTTTGCACGGGAACACCCCGATATACAGGCATGGATCCGAAACCAGCCTGGTTTAAATAGTAGTTCTCATAATCGCTTAGGGCGGAAATGTAATGGGGTCGTCCCATGATGTTTGTCATTCGCCGCTATTCACTGAACTGAAAGTTACCCCATCCAGCTCGTATTATTATAAGGTGAGCCAGCTCCTCCGCGGTCTGAAGTGTAGAGTAACGTTCACCTTCCCTCGTTCGAATTGTATAGGGTTTCCCAGTTCATCCATAAAGATAATTTCTATAGTTTGTATGTCCGAAGAACCTACAGGCAGATAATGAGGTCGAGCAAATTCCACATCGACAGTTTCTCCGTCTTTTCCTTTCACGCTGCTTATTCTCAAAAGAGGGACTTTACTATCCCCTACGATCGTATTTGTAACTACGTCAGAGTAAACAAACAGAGAACGTAATCCAGCATCCAAATCCACGATATAAGGCGCCATCATGGATTCCGTAATTACGTAAACTTCATTTGAGTCAAGAGTAAACCTCATCATAACCGCGATATCACCAGGTATATTTATCGTGTAATTATAGTCCATAAAAACTGATACGCGTTTTAAACTGGCAGTATACGTGAATTTGATTGTGCTATCATTGAACAACAACATTCCGAGTAAATCTCGAATTGATAAGCAACTCCCTTTTGGAATAACAACTACCGTTTCCTTAGTTTTAGCGTCAGTGGACCAAATTCTTGTAGATCTTTCTCCCCTCACATTATTCCAGGTTCTTGGATAACTTATTTCCGTTAATTCAACTTCGTAAGGGCCGTTAACTTTTACTACTTCTGAAAGATACGTCCTAAATTTGCTCGTAGTATTGTTGGGAAAGTATTTTGTCGATGAATCGGATGGTAAGGTGATATAGAAACTCATTGTAAGTCAATTTCCTGCACCCAACTGTCAAATTGAGGTCCGTATCCACTCCAACGAACCAGTAATTCTACGGTATTACCAGCTTTCTTTCTCTTGTTTAGCACTTTTTCAATTTTGAAGGCGCAAGTATCGAGATCTTTCCCACCTTTTGTACTTCCTCTTTCTAGAAAACTACCAAAATGGGTTCCGAATTTAACGCCTCCAGTTTAAATACCGGTGGCTGTCTCAGTATCCTCTAAATTACTCGAATTAATTCTTCCGAAAAGTTTGGAACGTATCCTTTCTCGAATAGTCCTTTGTTTTTGCTTATTCTGACAATGTCTGCAATTTCAAAATCATATTTTACCGGAGGACTAAAGTCAATATCTCCGTATAAGTTCTTCCAAATTATTTTGGAATTTTGAGGAGTTACATCGATGGGTTTACATTTAATTGAACGATGGTAACTGTTATTATAAGTCCTAACTAATTTAGGAAGTACATCGACGTACGTATAAGTATTTTTCGCCTTAAAGTATCGATACATACTTGATTTAAACGACCTAATAAACCGCTCGAAAACTCAATTCCCCGTGACTTTAACTCGGCTTGAACGGCTTTACACACAGACTCATTGCCGTGATCACTCTGTATTCGCCTTGGTATTATTTCACCATCCAGAATCTTCTTCAATGCTTGTACTATAATACCTCCTTTCTTATATTTCACCGGTTCAACAAAAGCTTGTTTACTAAAAATATCTATACAAGCAAGTAAATATCGATAGCCCTTGTTTTGTCTATACCATACGCTATCGTCTTATTTCTTTTATATCGCCACCTAGTATTTTTATGTAGAGTGTATAGTACAGTCATTTTAGCCCAAAAATAGGGGGAACCCGCAACAAATTGAAACAAAGCTGAAAATTTCAGATCTTATAGATTTTTGGGCGCTCTTTAACGTGGTGTGGTCTCCCACACTCTCCCATTGGAGGAATTACCGCCATATTGGAAAATGGCGGACAAAACCGAGAAAACGTTTAATAACTCCAGTTCTACTTAACCGATTAACACGTAATTAGGCTTCAAGTGTAGATTAACACGTTAGTAGGCTTCAAGTGTAGATTAACACGTAATTAGGCTTCAAGTGTAGATTAACACGTAATTAGGCTTCTAGTGTAGATTAACACGTAATTAGGCTTCAAGTGTAGATCGCCTTCAAACACATAATTCACCTCTTAAGTTATTTTGTCCTACAACTAACCGGAAGTTCACAATCCAGCCCGGAAGGTAAAGCAAATCTAATTTTTGAGTATTTTGAAACGGTTTCAAGCGAAATAAATGCAAAGAGGGTTTTAAACCTAAAATATATTATTCCCACTATATTTTTACCTCTTTAAGTGACGTTGACGTCACGGAGAGGTATTATACTGGACGTGTGTGGGGGGGGGGGTGTCTGTCTGTGTGTCGGTCACCGCGTCCGCAGTTGGGAAATCGGAGCAAACGTTTTGCTTCTACTCCCAACGTTAGGATCAAGAAGTGCGTGGCGATCGGCTAGGGTTACGAGTATCGTCTAGCCTCCCAATTGCAGGGCTTCAACCAAAGGATCATGCAATTGCGGATTTCTTATCATTTATTGTGAATCAATCGCCTTATATACCCTAAATTTCCAAAAATTGTTAAAGAGGCATACGCTAGAATTCAAACGTCAACAATAGCTATGTTTAAAATTATTTTAGGAAATAAGTTTCTTAAAACGACTTCAGTAGAATTACGTTAAACTACTGACGACTAAAGTAACTAATATCAGTTATATTTTCTTAATATTATTAATTGCGTCTCGTAAAGGAGAGGTTTATTTTGGTTTACCAACTTGCATATTAGTATATTTATCAATATTGGTTAAGCTTAAGTTTAATCATAGTCCTCTACTTGAGGTTGAGCCACAAAATCTCTATGTTCATTTGAACAAGATACTCCCTTGCATTGTCTACAAATTGAAGAACAGACTGAACCAGTTTTACCGCATTCACATTTCAAATCACAGACTTCCTTGCATTTACGAGGGATCATCTGCAGAAGCTCAGCTGGAGCAGGTTGTAGAGTGGTAACGATTGGTTTGAGTTCAGATCCTACCTGTCTCCAACCCCATTCTCTAGCATTTAGGCTGCTTCCAAGCCACGTTTGAACTTGGTGATAAACTCTATTTGAATGTTGCTTTGCTGCCGCACTTGTTGGTGGAAGAGTAGCTAATTCAAAAGCTCAAATCCATAACCTTCATTTAATGTATACACTTGGTTATGTCAACTTTGTTTCTCACGCTTTAACTCAACTTTAACCGTATTGACAAGTGTGGGCGAACAATGTTATATATTAAAACTTTAAGTTTTATCAAGGTATGAAAATGGCCAAAAGTCGCGAGTCATCAGAGTTTCGCCGTAGTTGACCGTTTTATTGGCGTAGCTATACTGGGCCTGTTCACTCCCTTAAAATAGGTCTTGGGTTAATTCGCGGTTAATACAGTACCGTCGTCTGCTATTGTGTATGCTAGAACTTCCTCGATTTGTGTTTGTAGTCAGGACAGAGAAGGTGGTAATGTTTTAAAAGGTATTTGAATGTATAATATGGATTTAAGTAAGGTTATCGAAGCAATAGAAGAGCACATAAAACTAGATACGTTTAAAACAAATCTCGGTAATTTAGCTATAGCACGAGCAGCTTGCGTCGTGATGCGCGTGATCGAGTGGGCTATGGTTCAACCAAGGAGCATAAATGTCTGAACTACTTTCAGTCGCGAGTTTGCAAGTCCATCAGTAACTAGTAAACTGAATAGTTATTGGCGAAACTTTGATGTCCGCGTTTTTTAACACAGGCTCTATGGCCATTGTCATACTTTCCCTCTCATCCACATTTGGTTTTATGATGGTAAAAAGGCTGTTTTACCCTCTCCCGTACTATACATTATAGCTCTTGTCAGAAAAGAAACAAAATTTGTCAATAATAGGAACTATATGTTTAATTTTGGAAACGTTTTTTGAAAATAGAAACCATAAATGCTTTAAATCCTCATTTTTTATATGAGGCTAATCTTCAGGGTCAGATTGTGAACTTCCGGTTAGTTGTAGGGCACAAATATCTTAAGAAATGAATTATGTGTTTGAAGATGATCTACGTTTGAAGCCAAATTACGTGTTAATTGGTTAAGTAGAACCGGAGTTATTAAACGTTTTCTCGATTTTGTCCGCCATTTTCCAATATGGTGGAAATTCCTCCAATGGGAGAGTGTGGGAGACCACAACAGGTTAAAGAGCGCCCAAAAATCTATAAGATCTGAAATTTTTAGCTTTGTTTCAATAGGCCTATATAGAAAGTTCTAAAGGAATTATGGGTACTTGTCCCCTCTTGTAGTTCAAACTGAGTCAGTTCAGTTCAGCCAGTTTTGTGTTATAAAAAACACGAACTGGAGGCAAGATTTGGAGATATAAAGCAGACTGATAAAATTGTTCTTCGTTTGTGTTTCTCTACTTTGTGCCAGCAAATCTTATTCATATTATGCCGAACTATTCTAATGTTGATATTTGATACTCGTATGAATTTATAATGATTAGATCTAACGTAAAGTATATTTATTTAAGAATTTTGATCTAAGCCTTGGTTGTTGAGTTAAGTGACGTCACTTCCGAGAGAATTTTGGTGACGTATGGCTGTTATAATGCGCAGGCGCGGCGGAACAAATCAACAAGGTGCGCAAGCCGTAAAAACTTTCTATAAAGGCCTATTTGTTCCGGGTTAAAACCTATTTTTCCTGTACTAAGTAACATATTTGGCATGGATGAGCTCATCGTCGATGTGTGACGTAAACAAAAGCGTAGAGAGAAACAAATGGCAGGCTCAAATAAAAGTTTCGCCCTAAACTCTGTATAAAATAGAGCCTTTCGTTTGCGGAGAGTATGGTAGCTAAGAACATCCTCCATTGGACTACTTCGTCGAGTTCAAACAGAAATAAATCAATTGAAGATGTTCCAAGACGTTGAATTTTACGAATGATGGAGAAATGAGAAGCAGTCAGTCTCGTAAAATCTCTCAGAAGAAAGAGCTTTTGCAAGCTGACATCAGGAATCTAAAGGAATTAGCCGTTTTGAATACCTAGAGATAGGCACCGATTGACAGTATTCTTGTTTGAATTTGTTTGTTTTGAAATCGTGTATCTAGCGACGATTCATGACGAAGGAGATGACGCAGTCGTAACTAGTGAATTCTTTAAAGTCAATTGATGACAGAAGTGGAATATGAAGGGTAATTTCTATTTAGGTTTTCGTAGACTTATAGACCGAATGTTCAAGGGTTCAGGATTTTCAAATTCATATTAATGAAAGTGTGCTGAGGTAATCGTGAGTTATATTGGTGAGAATATTCCACCAAATAAGCACTACAATCAAAAATTCAAACCAATCATCTAATAACGAAAAATATGAACCTGTCATCCGATTGACTGTCGCAAAATCTTTGTGAATTTTGAAGGTGTGCTGAGGAAATCGCGAATGTAAACAAATAAGCGCTACAATCACACCATTAAAATTCAAACCCATCGTCTAATGACAAAAAATAAACCCTTCATCCGATTAATTTTTGCAAAATCTATAGGATGACTTGCTTGACATACACATTGGCCTTAGTACCCGAATGTGTGTTAAAACCGCTCTTTGAAATTTCCTCGATGCTGATGAAAACCAAACACAATTCAGAGAAGTATTAGATAAGACACTGTTTCGTAGTTCTTTAGCCCATTTTTGCGTTGTGAACTGCTGTAGCCATCGTCTACCATTGAAATGAATCTATCTGTTGCACTTCAAATAAATTGCGAAATAGATTTAAACTCTGAGTAAACTCTAAATTAAAACTCTGCTAATATCTGCTGTGCATATACTCCGAATTCTAAAATCTGATAATTTTGGGTCACACCATTTAAATGCTTTGTAACCACTGATAATAAATACCCTTAAAAAATGCACATTAATCCGAATATGGTACTTGAGAAACAATACGGCAAAATTAAGGAGCTTAAACATATGCTGTATAAAAAGGATTAATGTAAACGTAGGAGTATAGCGTTGGTTTTGTTGGCTTCAGGCCATAACCAGGATAAAACCGAAACATACCTATGCCTGCTTGACGCGGATTCCATGATTGCCCAAATTTCGGCATAGCTTTACCCTCCTCGCATACCTAATTGAGATATATAGTCCGCTTATGTTTTGCAAGAACCGTTATGCTCATATAAATCCGCTTTCTGTTGCTAAGATTTATCGCGTATCAAGGTGCCAATCGAAAGTTTATCACTACACTGTTAAAAATAATGGAACTATTTGACACCTTTAGAGATGTTTCCTAATGCATCCCCAGTAACACCCCTATTGGTTCTTAAAAGCACTCTTCCAGAGGATGTTAATACGCACCTTTGAAAATGGTGCGAAATAATACCTTCTCTGAAGGTGCTTTTTAAATCATGTAAGGTGTTAAAAATCACTATGAATAGAGGTGTATATTAATACCAGAAAAAGTGTTTATAACCCTTTAAAAAAGGTCTTTTAGAGACTAATTTGGTGTTTTTAAATTCCGTTGAGGTTGTTGCTTTTTATTCCTGTAAGTGCTGAAAAATATTTACCATATTTTCATTTAATATTCTGCAACAAGAAAATCTTTTGAATTTGTAAGAGATCATTTCAACGTACTCGCTTTATATTAACTTTGATTTGCACATAGTGTTTCTATTCAGATGCAATCTTCATTACTCGTTCTATACAACTTTTCACTTGTGTCGTTTCGAAGAAAGAAGATTATCTTAAATAATTATTACTGATATTAATTTTTATAATCGTTAGTATTTTACCTTAATTCTACTAAAGTCGTTTGAAGAAACGTTATTCTTAAATTGATTATAACATAGCAATTGTTGACGTTTAACTTCTAGCGTACACCGTTTTCACAATTTTTGGAAGTTTGGGGTACATAACGATTCATTCACAAATGAATAGAATAAGCGCTATAGACCAAGAAAAAAATCCGCCTGTAAGTTGTTTTTCCCTCAGTAGTACTGGATTTTGGTATTGAAATCAGTTCGGTTCGGTTCATATTATTCTCGATTCTACTTGAAATCCTTGAACTACGAAGTTTTCATTTTAAGAGTCCTCGTTGATATCAGCAACGCATTTAAGGCTTAGCACCTTTTATATTGTTAGTTAAGTTGTTTAATTACCAGTTTAAAATAAGAGGCTAAGCCTCGGTCACACCGGCCTACAGCTCTACACGACTCACGCGTATTACTACGAGAAGAGTTGTGACCCTTCTGCTTTATCCAGAAAAATACTTAAAACCTTATTTTTCTGCCTGGTCGGAAAATACTTTCGTTTCTTTTGCACATTTTTGAAATCTTAATCCCAAGTTCTAATAGACTATGGGTCGAGGGGTCGGACGTTCGGCATTTTAGTGTACGGGATTTTGAGATTTCAAGATTTTGACCAAGATTTTAAGATTTTCCCCAGATTTTGAGATTCTGACTGAGATTTTAGAAATCTTGAAATCTACTCTAAGATTTTAAGATTTCGGGATTTTCCATGAGATTTCCAGATTTTGAAGGAGATTTCGCGATTTTGTTCAGGATTCTCAGATTTTGCAGGAGATTTCGGGATTTTGTTCAGGATTCTCAGATTTTGAAGGAGATTTCGGGATTTTGTTCAGGATTCTCAGATTTTGAAGGAGATTTTCAGATTTCGAGGAGATTTTCGGATTTTTCATGAAATTTTGGGTATTTGCAGGGCATATCAAGATTTACTATAGACCAATACGAATTTTACATGAAGAGAAACAAACTTCCAGGGGCACGCCTCTATAGTGGATAATTTCAATCATGTCAGGAGACACCGCTAGAGGCATGACCGAGTTGGCTACCCTCTCAGACGCAGTGAGCTTGGGCTGCCTATAGTGTTGTCTTGTGGCAACAGGGATATTATCCAGTATGTAGGCGTGCCCCTGGAAGTTTGTTTTACTGTAGGTAATCGTATTGGTCTATTAACTTCCGGTGTTCATAGCATATTTCGAGATTTTGAAATATAGGTTTAGGTTTTAGACTATAAATTTGTTTTAATTTACCGTAATGAATACCGGAGAAAAATCGACAAAAATAGTCTAATTTGTAATACAGTACTCTTATATAGCGCAGGCTCCAAAAAGCGAGACGGAAGGCAGAGCTTTACCCCCGTGTTTTCGCCTCTTAAATAGATGCAAAACGTGTATTGTATGCGTGGGGCTTTCAGATTTTGATATTTTAGGGTGAGATTTCGGGATTTTACGTTAAGATTTCGGGATTTCTAGAGTTTAATGTGAGATTTCAGGATTTTCAGATTTTAAAATAGGGATTTCGGGATTTTAGGTGAAGATTTCGGGATTTTCAGATTTTAGGGTAGGGATTTCGGGATTTTCAGATTTTGAGGTAGGGATTTTGGGATTTTCAGATTTTCACGTGGGATTTTCAGATTTTGACGTGAGATTTCGGGATTTTCCGATTTTAAGGGTAAGATTTCGGGATTTCAAGATTTTCGAGAGGGATTTTCATAGATTTCAAACGAACTGTACGGGATTTTGACAAACGTCCGACCCCTCGCTATGGGTTTCGTGTGACAATGTTGAAACCTATAAACTGTGCCTCTTTAACTAAGCTTTATAGAATTTTTTGAGTGTTATATTGATAAAACACATCCATACATTCCATTAAAGTTCTAAAGCACAGTAAGATGGTATCGAAATTTCCAACGGTTACGGAAGAGAACTTTACACTTTAAGCTGAGCAAAATATTTCTGAATTGAACGCCGTATCCCTGAATAAAAAGGGGCCTCTTTTTAAATTAATAAGATTAAATTTGAAAATTAAGACAAATCATAGTGCGATGGGGGGGGGGGATTAAATAAATGTGACGAGGTTGTTAGGGAAAGGGGCTGAGAAAACCTGACGAAGCGTGATTTTGAAAGACGAGGGGGTCAGAAATTTTTTTTCTTGTGACGTAGTTTATGGATGGTCTGTTTTTGCAACAGTGAACACTATTCCGAGTTCCTGAAATGTTCAGTCCTTTGAGATTGATCTGAGTTTGGACAAAACTTTTAAGAAACCTAAAGTCTTTTTTAGAAGGATTTAAGTTTAGACTCCATGGCGAGGACCTGATTATTCTTTTTGCCGTATTATTTGATTAATCAGCGAAGTAATAATGTTTTGTTGATTCCCTCCCATTGGACCGAAAGCAAAGAAGGGAGGTCCCATTGGACCGAAATCCCGCTCATTGGGCGGTTTACGAAAAGTGGAGATAGCCATGAATGGCTGCACTTAACGTTAGTGTACACTGCCTAGTTATCTCCGTTAAAACGAAGAAGCAATGAGTTAACCGTGGAAACGGTTTCAAAGGCTTATGTAAATTAAAGGGAAAGCTAAAATAGGCAGTAAACCGTAACATTTTCTTTAATTTTACTTTAAAATGATACTTAAAACGAGAGATTTATATTTATATCAAGGTGAATATACATATTACACTATTTGTTCATTCTAAAAAATTTTTTATGTTTTGTTGTAATACAAGTTTACAGCAACAGAATCGAGGAAGAGACGTCCTCCTAACCAAACCAAACCTAATATAACAGTAATGTTTTGGAAGAGGCATATTATTTGAGAAGTCAATGAAGCGAAACATCAATATTTTGGAAAAGGCGTAACATTATTAAATGATTTAGAAAATATTACTAAACTAACTTAACCAAACCTAACCTAACATAACAGTAACGTTTTGTCAAAGGCAAATTATTGGAGAAGTCAATGAAGCAAAACATCAATATTTTGGAAAAGGCGTAACATTGTTAAATTATTTAGAAAATATTACTAAACTAACTTAACCAAACCTAACCTAACATAACAGTAACGTTTTGTCAAAGGCATATTATTGGAGAAGTCAATGAAGCTAAACATCAATATTTTGGAAAAGGCGTAACATTGTTAAATAATTTATAAAATATTACTAGCCTAACCTAACCTAACCTAAACTAAACCGACCCTAACCTAACCTGTCCTAAATCAACGTCACCCCGTTGCATTCGAATCAATGGGATCTCCTTATCTTACGCAAATCCCAGTGGTTCGAAAACCCGCCGTTCCGCTAGTTTCTTATCTAGTTTGGCGTATTTCGGTTGAATGGGATTTCGGTTCATTGGGAATTCGGTCCATTGGGAGGATACCGTTTTGTTGGGTGGTGATGTAAACGGTGTGGGGTTCAGTCACCACCAGTGGACACGGGTAAATCGGCACCAATAAGGTAGAATGTCCGTGCAGGTCGTATTCCCTCAATCTTTGTCGCCCAGAAGCTTAGCTTGCAATTGACCGTCAAAATGCAAAAGGTTGTCAGACATTTTTAAACCCTTCCTTCCTACCAGGATGGGAAATAAACATTTAAGGAAGTATTTAAACGCTACTAAGTCGACGGTAACTGTATAAACGTTTTATTTCATGTTTTTTTATTTTAAAATTATTAGATAACAAAAACATAATTTAAAATAATTTCTAATCTTTATTTCAGCATTATATAAAGCGAGTATTCCATTTGTCGTTGCTATTCTTTTAAATGTCAAACACTACTACGCGAAGCACTTTCTTGCGGTTAAGCATTACGTGTTAATTCCGAGTGTAGTAACACCAGAAAATGGCTTGGAACAGGATCGTGATGGTGACGATAGCGTTTGCCGTTAAGTAAAAGAGCAGGGGTAAATAACAATCCTCTAGACTCATGAAATGGTCATCCTTGGACTTGGGCATTTCCCACGTCCGAGCATCTAAAAAATTCTCACACTTTTGCTGCACTCGCTCCAGAGATTTTCGCTCGAACATTCTACCTAATCTGACACAGTGAATATTTATTATTAAATTCCTTTGCACCAATATTTAAAAACATATTAGCCAGCCAATCAGACGCACGCTGAATTAGAAATGAATCGTGAAGCAACAGAGCTTTAACTTGAGCTGGCGAGATTTAGAAAAACATTTTTAAATCATTTTTAAGATTACCCCTGGTTGGCTGAAATTATTTAGGCAGTCAGAAAGTAGCGAGGGGTCGGACGTTCGGCATTTTAGTGTAAGGGATTTTGAAATTTCAAGGTTTTGACAAAGATTTTGAGATTTTGCCCCAGATTTTGAGATTCTGACAGGGATTTTAGAAATCTTGAAATCTAGTCCAAGATTTTAAGATTTCGGGATTTTCTAGGAGATTCTCAGATTTTTATCGCGATTTTTAGATTTCGAAGGAGATTTCGGGATTTTGTTTAGGATTTTCATATTTTGAAGGAGATTGCGGGATTTTGTTCAGGATTTTCAGATTTTGAAGGAGATTTCGCGATTTGGAACAAGATTTTCAGATTTCGAAGGAGATTTTCAGATTTTTGATGAAATTTTGGGAATTTGCAGGGGATATCAAGATTTACAATCAACTTCCGTTGTTCAAAGGATATTTCTAGATTTTGAAATATAGGTTTATGTTTCAGACTTTAAATTTGTCTTAATTTACCGAAATGAATACCGGAGAAAAATCGACAAAAATAGTCTAATTTGTAATACAGAACTTATATAGCGCAGGCTCCAAAAAACGAGACGGAAGGCAGAGCTTTACCCCCGTGTTTTCGCCTCTTAAATAGATGCAAAACGTGTATTATATGCGTGGGGTTTTCAGATTTTGATATTTTAGGGTGAGATTTCGGGATTTTACGTTAAGATTTCGGGATTTCTAGAGTTTAATGTGAGATTTCGGGATTTTCAGATTTTAAAATAGGGATTTCGGGATTTTTAGATTTTTAGATTTTGACATGGGATTTTGGGATTTTTAGATTTTGACGTGAGACTTTGGGATTTTTAGATTTTTACGTGAGATTTTGGGATTTTTAGATTTTGACGTGCGATTTTGGGAATTTTAGATTTTGACGTGAGATTTTGCGATTTTTAGATCTTATCCTGAGATTTTGGGATTTTTAGATTTTGACGGGAGATTTTAAGGGTAAGATTTCGGGATTTCGAAATTTTTGAAAGAGATTTTAAATAGACTGTACGAATTTTGACAAACGTCCAATCCCTAGGAAAGTAGCCTTTGAGCCAGCTTATAGGCCAGGACAGATAGGCCAAAAAAGGGCTTGACCTAGAACATTTGAACATAAAGATGAAAATTGGTACATGTGTTGTTTTTGACCCAACAAAAAATATACTAAAAGTCCCCTGCTGTAGAGCGCTAGCTTTCGCCCCCATCTTGGAAAATGGCCGCGGGGAATTACAGCTACAAAGTATTCCACGTTCTTCTTCAAAAATTATGAAAATTGGTACACATTATGATTGGAGCCACATGAACATCATGCCAAAATTTCACAGCTCTGTGCTCAATAGTTTGGTCGCCATATTGGAAAATGGCCGCCGTGAATGCTAGGTACAGTATATTTCACCATGTTGTTGGAAAATTATGAAAATTGATAAGTATTATAATCAGCGCTGTGTGAACCTCATAGTAAAATATTGAAGCCATTAGTCAGATAGTTTAGCCGCCATGTTAGAAAATGGCCGCCATCAATGCCATTTAGATATAGTATTTGGTTCAAAAATTATGAAAATTGGTAATTATTATGTTGAAGACCGTCTAAATATCATGCTTGAATATTGAAGACGTGCTTCTGATAGTTTGGGCGCCATCTTCGAAAATGACTGCTCGAAGTGCCAAATATATTACCGATATATAAATTTTTTCGATATTTTTTTATTGAGTAGATGATTTTCATGAACGTATAAAACGCCATAAAAATAACTATTTTCCAATCTAAATTATCGACCCATCTTCAAAAATGGTCGCTGAAATATTACTATCCTAAAAATCTGGAAAAAAGAGAAGGAAAGCCATATTACTCGGATTTTGATTAGGAAAAACCGTTTTATATGGGGTATATGCATTCTAGTGTCGATAAGGATTAGGAAGGCACATTTTTAGCATTTCGTTCATATTTCTCGTCATCCTGAAGATTTTTTATTACGGCTAATACCTTCACAATGACCACACATTGCCCAGCAAGCTAATGCAGATATCTGATGCCGGAAGGTAAATGGTGTGAATGGGTCTTCAACTTTCGCGATCGCGAACCAATCCCCACTTTTCGGGATTAAATCGTTTCCTAGACTAGCTATTGTTGGACTTGAAGATACGCTCGGAATAAATATAGTTTTGCGGCGTCGGTTGTTGGATGAAGCTTAGCGAGATCAAATGAGGACTTGACAGTATGTGTGGCAACGGTTCCATTACACGTGTAATATCTACATAGTTGGAGCTTGGACGTGTCAATTATCGCCCTAAAAAAGCGAAAAGGAATCTCTCTTCGGCAGCAGCTATGGCTTCCTTAGATGCAATGTGGTCATTAAATAGCGCAACAAATTTGTAAGATGTTGATTATCTGTCATTACTTTAAACCACGCCTTATCATAACCACACCCAGTTACAGCACGTAAATGAAAGAAGTGTTCTCTTAACCTTTTTAACTCAAAGGACTTGTCGTGGCCCGAGTTCGGTGTGACGGTTCGGGAGTTCCTTGGGTTCACCCTTGGTTCAGACCGTTCCTTGCCCCATTCCGTGAAGGTTTTGCTGGGCCGCTTCGCCCCTGCCCAGGCGTTGCCTTGGCTCGCCCCCGCTATTGGCAACCCTTTAGCGGTCGCGGATACACTATTTGTTTGGGCCGTATGGCACTTTTGTGCTTGGAGAGAACTCCCCCGTCCCCTCGAGCCTTCTGCTGCCTTAATCCTTCCATGTCACCGACCACCTCCTGACTGGGCTCGCCGCTGACGGTGTCCAGCTTTTGTCACCTGCTAAAGTGGCGTTTGTCGGCCCCGCTGGCCGATACCGTAAGCCATTACGGCGGTTCCGCAGGTTCAATTTCGAATATGACGGGGAGGGGCGCTGATAAGGCCCCCAACTAGGTGTAGCGCCTAATTAAGGGTTCTGACATGCAATTATTATGTAAAATCTTCAGGATGACGATTAATATGTATGATGTGTTAGAGATTTGTCTAAATTCTAATCTTAAACAACACTAGAATGTATAAACCCCATATTAAATCATATTCTCTAATCAACATATTGAGAATAACAGCTTAGAATAACTTTTCTTTCTTTCAGAATTTAGGGGAATGATTTTCGTGTGGCCATTTTTAAAGATGGTGTCGATAATTTCGACTTCGAGATATCCATTTTTTTTGGTTTTTTAATACGTTAATGAAATCATCTATTCAAAATTGGAATTACAAAAAGATATATATATTGAAAATATATTTAGCATTTCCAGCAGTCATTTTCGAAGATGGCGCCCAAACTACCAGTAGCACGTCCTAAATATTCAAGTATGATGTTAAGACGGTCTTCAACATATTTATTACCAATTTTCATAATTTTTGAACCATATACTGTATCTATATGACATTGATGGCAGCCATTTTCCAACATGGCGGCCAAACTATCGTATTAATGGCTTCATTATTTTACTATGAGGTTCACACAGCTCTGATTATCATACCTATCAATTTTCATAATTTTCCAAGAACATGGTGAAATATACTGTACCTAGCATTCACGGCGGCCATTTTCCAATAAGGCGACCAAACTATTGAACACAGAGCTGTAAAGTTTAGCCATGATGTTCATGAGGTTCCAATCATAATGTGTACCTATTTTCATAATTTTTGAAGAAGAACGTGGAATACATTGTAGGTGGCATTCCCGGCGGCCATTTTCCAAGATGGCGGCGAAAGCTCGCGCTCTACAGCACGGGACTTTTAGTATATTTTTTGTTGGGTCAAAAACAACCCATGCACCAATTTTCATCTTTATGTTCAAATTTTCTAGGTCAAACCCTAAAAGTCCTGGGCTATTAATATACTTAATATATTGAATACCACTGAAATGAGAAACCGCTTTTTACAAATGCTAAAATACAACACACCATTTTAACAGCCATTCAACTACCCAAAATTTATATTGAACACAACTTTAATAATTACAATATTTCAATAATAAATTTCTTACCCTCGGTTGATTTGTTCCATAGTCTATTTGGAGACGTTGCTGTTGATGATAACTCCTTGAATGATTTGAGTGAGTGGGGGTGACACGTGATACTTCGGGCCCTCGTCTTCCTCCATGACGAGAGACGCCAGCAATAGCAACAAGAGTGTATTAATCATAATGACCTGACGCTGACCACTGATGTTCTTACGGAACTCAAAGTCAACAACCAAATCCAAAAACCTGTAGTAACTATTCGATTCTTTAATCGAAGTCATCAAATTGCTGACCAATGAGTCTGATTTTGCCTAAAGACATAAACCCAACTATTATTTTAACAAACCATAGGAAATTCTATTCTCTTCTCTTGCATGTTGGTTGACATTATTATAAACACACGTTCTTCAGCATAAAAGGAGATTTTAAGATGCGCCAAAGGAGCCCCGCTTCGCTTAAATGAAAGACATAGGCAACAACAACCACAGGCAGACCGTCTAGGTTTCTTACCAAATTAGCGAGGTACATTTCCTCAAAGGTTTTCTTAGGTACTTTGAGTATAATGTCCTTGTAGTGCTTCAAGTCAGCGAAAGTGTCGATGTGAAAGTAAACAGGGATAGATAGATTGGTGGTAAAGTGACTGTTCTGTTGCGCGCTTATAACGAACGCTGCCAGCAACCACCCGAACATCAAGATACGGTATGGAAGTGAATGGGGTTTGTCAGAAATCGCTAAAAACAAATAACTATCATAGTTTGAGCAAGCCTAACCTAAATGTAAGACGTGTGATAAATGACCCTTAACCGGCCTGGTCAAAGACAGACCCTTTTTGATACGGCGTACTTAAAATGGTCTAGCCATTTGTCAGTTAGGGCTAAGGTTAAGTGAGAATAAACTTACGAACTCGGAACATGCTAAGAGAAAACGTGTAAAGACTGGAGGCAAAATGTCGGAGAAAGTGTCTGGCCTTGTAAACGGCGACTTTCATTAGTGATGCAAGAATGGAGACCAGAATGACGCAATTGACCAATCCAACCGTCACCTGTGAGGTAATTCGAAAGAGGATTAAATGGTTTTGATTTGATTCTACCGGTAAAACCTGGAAGTTCAACCCCTCCTTGGAAGGGAAAAAGGAACCAATTGCTCAAATGATGTCTGGGGGTTAAAGGGGGATGGGTCAAGCAAAGTATTAAAAACGTCATTTATCGCGTCACAAGAAGTTTCTATGTGCATAGCTTATTTTTCCTTCTACAGCATGAGCTGTACTACTGTAATAAGTTTCGTTCCTTCGGGAGAGTAGTGTGTTGATTGAAAACGGAACGGTTAAAATACAGGTTGCAAAACCAAAATAAACCTGTCGAGTGTAGACTCAATAAGAGGTTTTTCTTAAATAATTAAATAAGTAAAATTGATATTAATTATTTTAATCGTCATTAATCTACCTTAATTCTAGTTAAATCGTTCTAAGTAACTTTTTCCCAAAAGTCATTTTAAACAAGCTCTTGTTGACGTTCGAATTCAAGAGTATGCCTCTTTAACAGTAATTGGAAATTTAGGGTATATAAGTCAAATGATTCACTATAAATGATAAGAAAATCCAAAATTGCGTGAACCTTTTGTGGAAGGCCTGCCATTATTAGGCTAAACGTTTCTTGTAACCCTAGCCGATCGCCGCGTACTTCTTAATCCAGACGAAGGGAGTCGAACCCAAAAATTACTCTCTGCGAACACATTTGCTCCGATTTATCAACTACGAACGCGGTGACAGACACGTCCAATGTAATACCTCTCCGTAAGGTCATCGTCACTTGGAGCGGTTAAAATACTAGCATTGATATCACTTTAACTTTCACGAAGTAACTGCTGTGTTTTATAACCCAATCAGATGACTGTAAAATATGTAACGTCCTAATATCTATAATGTTCCGAGTAGAGCGAAATTTTGGCATGACCCTCTTTCACCCCACGTCAGAGCATAAAGAGTATGGCTTTTGGCCATTCCGTGAAGAGGTGTATATAGAGCTATCTCAGAAACGCCATATTTAAATTTGTGACACGTCACGAAACAAAAACAGGGTTAAAGCGCCATCTGGCATTTTATTAATTTTGAAATTCTGCGCCATGTTTGGTACCGTCGTCACGTGGCTATGCTGTCTGCACTAGTTTCAACTTTCAAGTTTTAGTTCAGTACCGCGAAACCTATCCGATGGATGTTTCGAAAAGTAATGAAAAAGTAAAAACCACTAGAAAGGTTTTTTCAGGAAAAGACTATATTGAAAATTTAAACCCTCACGTTAAAAAACGCTATATTCAGAAGATAGAAAGCTTCTGCGATGGGAAAGACCCTTATGATTTAATCGATAAAAAATTGAAATTAGTTCATGACAACCAAGGCTTAGGTGAAGGATCGGAAATCATACCTCCCATTCTTTTTCCGGATTTGTACATGTATTTAGTTAAGAGTAAATCCGCGTATACCAATGATGAACTCAAAAATTATAAGAGCTTAGAAGCTTATAATCAATTCATCTCAGGATTTGTTAGAGAAGTGAGAGCGATGAAATTTGAGAAGTCTGGTAACGTCGTCATCAAAAGCCTTGTAAGTTAAACACCTCTTTATTTTTTATGAGGTTAAATTTAGTTAAATAAAACGTAGATTTTTAACATTTTTCCTTATTTGGAAAAAAGGTAATGCACTCACAGCGTTTGAACGAAAAGGCACTTCACGTTTGGATTGTAGCCTCGCCATCTGGCACAATATTGGCTTGCCATTGTGATTGCATGGCTGGGCTCAACGAGTGCTGCACTCATATTGGAGCGTTGCTTTTTTATGTTGAATGTGGAGTGCGGTATCGTGAAAGCGTTACTGTTACGGGCGTAAAAGCATACTGGGCTGTACCCGTAATAAAAAAAGTTAGTTATGCGCCGGTGCATAAATTAAATTTAAAATCAGCAAAAGTAAGGAAAGATCAATTTGACGCACTTATCGAAGATGGAAATCCACCACCACTACCCAAAACTGATATAAAAAAACAAAAAGATGTGCCAGACGCGTCCAAGGATGATTTTAATAAGTTGACCCAGACTCTTTTCAACTTGAATCCTAACGCCGGGCTTTTCCGGGTTCTTCCACTTTTTCAAAACCAGTTTATACCAAAGAAAATTAATTACCCTCCCATGTTAACGGACTTGTATAATAACCAAAATCTAGCTTTCAATGAACTCTTGGACTATTGTGACAAAGAAGTAGACATTTCATTTACTGAGAAAGAGGCAAAAAAACTTGAAGCTGATACGAAAACCCAAGCAAAAAATGAAGTTTGGCAGAAGTATCGCGCTGGAAGAATAACCGCTTCCAACTTCAGAAAGGCGTGCCATTCAAACCCAACACAACCATCTCTGTCATTGATATCCCTAATATGTTACCCTGCTAGTCATAAGTTCGAGACGTTAGCTACAAAATGGGGAATCAAGTACGAATCGACAATGATTAAAATTTACTGCAACCTTTCTTCAAAAAAGCACAAAAAGTTCACATTTGAGAAGGCTGGCCTTTTTTTACATGTTTCATATCCCCATCTTGGTGCGTCGCCTGATGGGTTAGTTGATTGCGAATGCTGCGGGAAAGGGCTTATCGAAGTTAAATGCCCCTACAACCTAAGGGAAATGACTTCACACACAGTGAATGAAGGAACATGTTTGGAAAGAACAGAAACGGGGGTCCAATTGAAAAGGCAACATTCCTACTATTACCAGGTGCAAGCGCAGATTTTTTTGACTGACCGAAAGTACTGTGATTTTTGCATTTGGACACCGGTCGATTTTTATATCGAAAGAATTCTGCCTGATGAAAGCTTTTGGAAAGAAAAATCGAGCCAAGCACTCAAGTTTTTCAAATTGGCCATTCTTCCTGAGCTATGTGGGAAATACTACTCATCGTCTAACAACTCGAATGTAGTTAATGTCAACAGTATTTCCAGTCAAGCTGGAACTTCTGGTCATGCCGTTACTACGACTGCCCATACAATTACTTTAAGTCATGCTGTTCCTGTGAAAACCCATCCTACTAGTCATGCTGTTACGACGACTGGCCATTTAATTACTTACAGTCCCACCGTAGATACAACTAGTCATCCTCAAACTATCACAAGCTTTCCACTAATTACTACAGTTCGTCCTCAAAATACAAGCCGTCCTCAAAGTACTACATGTAATACTCAAAGTTCTACAAGCCGTCCTCAAAGTACTACATGTAATACTCAAAGTACTACATGTAATACTCAAAGTTCTACAAGCCGTCCTCAAAGTACTACATGTAATACTCAAAGTACTACATGTAATACTCAAAGTACTACTAGCAATACTCAAAGTACTACAAGCAATACTCAAAGTACTACAAGCAATACTCAAAGTACTACAAGCAATACTCAAAGTACTACAAGCAATACTCAAAGTACTACAAGCAATACTCAAAGTACTACAAGCAATACTCAAAGTACTACAAGCAATACTCAAAGTACTACAAGCAATACTCAAAGTACTACAAGCAATACTCAAAGTAGTACAAGCCGTCCTCAAAGTAGTACAAGCCGTCCTCAAAGTAGTACAAGCCGTCCTCAAAGAACTACAAGCCGTCCTCAAAGAACTACAAGCCGTCCTCAAAGTACTTCAAGCCCTGCCATTACTACAACTAGTCCTTATTTTACTACATCTAGTCTTGCTGGTACCACAACTAGTAATGCTGGTACTACAAATAATCATGGTCGTACTTCTAGCTGTAAATTAGACCACAGTAAAAAACCCCCAAGTAGAACTCCTATGGCTGTGTTGTCACCAAACAAAAAAAAAATCAAGACTTCACCAAAATGTTGGTGTTATTGTAGAGAACCGGAAAGTGGTTTAATGATTGGTTGCGACAGGGATGATTGTTCAATCCAGTGGTTTCATGCAGAGTGTTTAAAAATAGACTTTATAAAATCTGGAAAATGGTTTTGCCCTGACTGTGCAAAAATTAACAAGCAAGAAAGATCTAAGAAAAGGGCGGCAAGAAAATGTTTTTAAAATTTTTATCATTTTAATCAACTTGTTAATAAATACAAAAATATTTCCGTTTCATTCTGATTCTAGTAATTTATAACTTCAACTTGAAGTAAAAAAAAAATATCATAATTGAAAATCCTAATCCATTGGAACTACTGATGGGCAAAGATTTATTAAAGCGCTTGCCACTATAGTTATTTTATCTATTGTAGAAACCTCTTCATCTGCTACACAATCTAATAACTCTATTGGTATTTTGGTGTGCAATATTTCATACTTTTGACGAAGACAGCCAATTACTCTTTCTACATGAATCCTCACATTCGCTAGTTTCCTCGTTTCTTCAACATCAAATGGGTCTAACTGAGGTACTTTCTTAGTGAAGGCGGGAATTTTAATTGTAGCGCAGTAGAAACTAACCTCTTCGGAAATATCAAAGCCCCTGTCAGCGAGGACAACATCCCCAGGCACAAGCTTTTTGAGAATCCCAGACTCTATTGTTAGCATTTGGTCACTTACGCGTCCTCCCCATCCTTTCGATATAAAACTAATAGTACCCTGAGGAGTAATTCCAATTAAATACTTGACTGTATTATTATGTTTATAGTTGGACCATGTTTCTGCCTGACTAATAACACTAGATGGTTTCTCTGTGAAAACCTCAAAACAGTCAATTATAACGGCTACCTTATTACCAAACTTCTCCCGAAAGCACCGAGGCATTGTAGCATGCAAATTTTCTCTCTCGGGCCAATATATGCATCTTGATAGACGTTTATAAAGAGCATTTAAACAATTGTAAAAAATTCTACCAATAGTAGTTTCAGAGACGTTGAAAATGTAAGCCAGATGCTTATTTTTCAAAGCTAATCTAAGTTTCATCAATGTTAAAATATACTGTTGAAATTGGGTCAATTTTGACCGTTTAAACAAATAAGGTTCCACTTCCTGAAATATTGCCTTTAGGTAATCACAGTTTTCTAACCCAGTAAAAAATTTAACTTTTTCGTTGTCTCCTAGGTATGACTCTTCATCATGATATAACTTTTTAAATTGATTTCAAAATTAGCTACTTTAATCTTCTCAGTTTTCAATTCCTCTTTAAATTTTTCTGCTTGATTTTCTGCGTCTTGAAGGTTTAGCCTTAGTTTTTCTAACTCGGAAGTAAGTTGTTGTATCTTCAGTTCCATGGATTCTAACTCAAATGTATAGGAGATACGGAACAATGTTTGAGTTTCAACAGAAGTAAATTCCACACTGTCAGTTTGAATTTCTTTGGTAGAGGTCAATTCAGTTGTAGTTTGTGTTTCCACAGAAGTGGCAAATTCATTTGTTGTTTGAGTTTCCACGGAAGTGGCAAATTCATTTGAAGTTTGAGTTTCTTCATTAATTTTAAAATCTTCAGTTTGAGTATCTTGGTTGTGGCTAAAAAATTCCGTTTGTGTTTCTCGGTTGTGGGTCATATCTTCAATTACAATTTTGTGAAGAGATTGAACAGATTTATCAGCTTCTTGGTTAGTTTTGAGGATTGAATTAGTTTCATCATCACTTAAAACTCCACTGTCATCGGTATTCAAATATGGTGGTAAACTCTTATCAACACTCTCATTGAAGCTTGTTCCTAAACTTCTATTTTCAATAGAAAGATCACTTTCCTCCGCTGTAGAAAAGAGTCGCTTTTGTACTGTAGCACCATATTTAATTGCGTGAGAAAGAGGTGTAGATGTTACAATATTTTGAGGCATTTCTAAGGCTTGACTCGGTAACCAGTCAGGATGCGTATTATCAAATAATTTAGATGGTGAACCTTTAAAAACAAACATGATAAACAGAAGTCAAATTTTACAAGCTAATAACAAGATTGTTTTCAATTAAATCCTTTTACCTGTATTAAAATGGCTTGAACAAACCCTTAGCCTACTGAGTTCTTCTGGAGTTTGAGAGCCAAGGCTTAGTGCTTTTATCCATCCTTTCCGCCTTTCTTCGGACAAATACTTTGTTTTTTCGCATTGATTATTAATTATTACCGGTATACAGAAGAATCTAAGCTCAGGATTTTTCTTACTGCTTCTTCGACAAGATTTTACACTACATACTCGCCCCATTTTAAGATGGAAATCGTTCGTAACACGTAACTCGGTAGGAATAGAGCGGTACCAAATATGGCGGAAAAATAATTCCTTATTTCTCTTTTATTTGCGTTTTTCAGCGTGAGATGGCGGTAAAAATTGTTAAAAAAACAAGATTTCTAGACCAGAATAACAAGTGACGTCTCATGCAGCTATTTGAGATAGCTCTATTCTTGGTAAAACCAAAAGTTGTGTACATGGTAATAATATTGTAAAACGAAAACCGGAGCCTTTTTCAGATATTATGTCGCACAAAATGAAAAAACAATTTGAAGAAGCTGAGAGCGGAAATAACTTGTGCTTTTCACTTGAATTTATTCGCCCGGTAAATGGCTTAGCATCGTTCAATATTTTAATCGCACTTTTGTGAGGCGTCAGTACCAAAACAGACTTTTCTCTAACTTATTTTATTAAGCATACGGGTATTATATCTTGAATGAATGAATGAAAGGAGGATTTATTGTGCATAAAAATAACTACAGAGAGTTAACTAGAATATACACAGGAAGGAAAAAAAATAAATAAATAAAACAATATAAACATGGAATAATTGTATGATGCAAATGAGAAACTGGGAATAACTAATTATAGTGAGGTAAACAATTAAGTAGTATGTCGCAAATCTTGTAAGTTACTATGAAATAAGTCAAATTTGTTCCTTAATGCATTGCATGACTTCTGCATTCGATTAAGGGGTATTAAGTTTCCTTTTTTACAATAAAATGTGAAAGGGTTATTCCTGAAGAGACGTGGCACGTGAAAGTTCAGTTTTACCAGTAATTCTGGTAGAGGTATAATAGTGTTAACTAATTTGAATATAAATTTAAAATCTGTCAAGATACATAGGTCGTGAACAGTAGGTAATTGAAGGTGCGAAAGGATGTCCTCATAATTATAATCTACATTGCGTATGAAGTTGGTGTAGCAAAAACGAACAAATTTTTTCTGAACGCCTCATATTCTATCACGAAGGTATTTACTACAGCCGCCCCAAGCAACCCAGCCAAATACTAGTCGTGAACGCAGCAAAATAAAATAAAAATCTCTTCAAATTTACTTAAAATGTTCGTAAAAAGCTTTTATATGCATAGAGTCTTACGGCGTCTGAGAAGATGAAGAGACCGTTAAGGGAAGTCTCAGTTTTTCTGGTGGGAACTCCTGAGAAGAGGATAACTTCGCTTGACCAGGTGGGCACCGAAAAAGCGTAAAAGTCGTAATAAAACCCGCCGTTCAGCGAGAACGGCATGCAGAACAAATCCATGCCCTGTTAATGATATTAAGAGAAAATAAAAAATGACAAGGTTGACATTAAAATTGTGGATACCTCTTTCAGGATGTCTCGCGGTCGGTAGAAGGCATCCACTTCTTCTACCGTCACTTCATGAAACTCGTACCTGTTGCGTAGGTTAATTTTTAATTAGTTAAACTGAGAGCTGCTGAGTGATGCGCGCTTTTTCACACATCCCTCTGAAAGCTTACGTCGCGTTTAGAGTCTTGTGAAAATATCTGGCTATATCTTGACAAATGATTCCAAAAGGAGTATCCAGAGAGCCCTAAAATTAGACATACAAGATGCGTATATTAACTTGGGTTTTGATAAAAATTACAGCATACGATGGATTTAATAAGAACTTCCATCAAAATGGTATTAAGAATGGGTAAATTTTACTGATGACTAATATTTTTATACCACCCTAGGAGCGAAGGCACTCGGCTTTGCCCGTCAGCCCATCGGGACATTTTTTATTACTTTTCACGCGGACATTATTCCATCAAAAAGGGTTTTTAAGTTTTGGGCCGCCATTTAAAAAGATGGCCACAAATCGAACCCAAAAGACCTTTCAGCCCATCTATAGGTTAAAGGAAACCAGTGTACTAAATATTTTGGAAATCGGTTGAAAAGCGCGGACTTTGTTGCATAGAGAAGTTATTTTACATTTCTGGGCGCCATTTTTTAAGAAGGCGGCGGATTGGAAAAAATATTTTTTTAGTACGCGCCTACTACTTATGAGTAACGGTCCTACAAATTTTCAGCCTTCTAGGGCAAGCGGTTTGGGCTGGGCGTTGATTATCAGTCAGTCAGGGCTTTGATTTATATAGATATAGATCAATTATAAGCATTAATAACCGTTAACAGCTACGCTTTAATCACTCGAGTTGGTAGTAAAGTGATTGTTGGTTTTACTTTTTTTCTTTGTTAGTGAGTGATAGTTGTATCATGATTTTTATCATATTTCCTTAAATATTATCCTGCATTTAGATTTCTTGCATAAATAACTTTCCTATCGGGACCCTTGTAAAAGTTTATTTCACTCAAATCTGAACACTCCTCCGTGCTAGAATATCGAAGTATTTAAATCAAATGTTTCGGCTAGTTATCAGCGAGTGACTACATGTAATGGGTTTGAACTTGCTATAGGACGGCACTCTTAGAAAATGTTGTGCAATATTTGATGTAAATGGATCCAAACGGCTGACTCTTAGACAGCACAGTTTTTAATCCATTTTTGGATAATGTAACTAGTGTCCTAAATGGGACTCTCGAAAGATAAGCCAGATTTGTAGTTTCATACAAAGTTGAATCTATTATGGGATCAATTATTATCCAGAAATGGTCATATTTTACAAAGGTGGGAAAAAATTAACTCGTATCCTCTAAAATATTGGATTAATATCAAGCCCTTACTGGACTAATATCTACCCGATATTGAACTAAAACCAAGCCCACATTGGACAAATTTCTTACCGATGTTGGACTATTATCGCGTCCATATTGGTTTAAAATCGAGCATTTATTAGTCTAATGTATTACTGATCTTGGACTAACATCTAACACATATTTAACTAATATCTAACCGACATTGGACTCATAACAAGCCAATATAGCAACTAGTCCGAGTGACGTTTGTCAAAAAGGTGTTCAGTTCTCGATTATCTGTCTTTGTGTGTTTGTTGTTGTGTGTTGTTAACCCAATGGACCGCGTTCGCAGTTTTCAAATCTCAACAAAAGTGTTCTCAATTTCCTGACCGCCTCCACAGTTCACGGAAAACTGGAAACCTATATTTCACTTAGGGCTACTGACGCACATTCACTGACAACTATGCTATTATCTATCATCACCTAAATGTCTAACAACATCACCTTATGGTCTTTCAGACAATCGCGAGAGAGGCATACTCTAGGGCTCAAGCGTCAATAATAGCTAGGTTCAAATGAAGTTAGTAAAATCGTTTCTTAAAACTGTATAACTGTAAGTATAATAAGCAACTCTAGATGAAAATAATTGATATCAAATAAAATTATTATATTTCATTATTGTGTTAAATTGTAAAAAATGCATCGCTTAGAAACAAATCCTACCTTACACTGTGTTCAACAATGCGCAAAGAATTGCTCAACCTGGCACATTGTTTTGGTGTTCAATTTTTGTACCTGAATTTATTGTTCAAAAATGAACGCAATAGTGTGCTCTCAGTGTTTAAGGCTTTGCACAATTATATGTTCAGTTTTGTACAAATAGTTTTTAGAGTGCAGGTAGTACAGGTAAAAATCCCTTGTAGTGCTTAATACTGCGTTGACTAAATTAAATCTTATGCAACTCTCAAGACAATCACTAGCGCGATACTATCAGATGAATGGTTTGGAGTCAGGACACAGAGATCATAGCCAAATAATTATTTCAACCAAAATTATACTCACTTCGTAAATTCCGTATTTGAAAAGCATTTTAACTCGCAGTCCGGTGAAGAGATTTATATGAAGAGTGGCATTACTAACAGATTATGTTTTCAGGTTTTATATCGAACTGTTTTGCTAATGCCATAACAGCAGATGTTCCTTGCGGAAAAACAATGATGTTTGGTATTTACTGAACTATACCCTCAAACATAAAACCGTAAGTCAGGAACGACCGTCGTCAAACATATTGATTGATACAGCTAGCGTGTAACTTCTTCCAATTCCAAAAGTAAGTGGTGTGACTATTTCCTGAACCTAACCCCATTGTTAGTTTACGAAATGAATGAAAACGTTCACGTCTACTTGTAGCCTTATTTTAAAAACACGCGCTTTTTTTCTTGTGTATCTTACATGGTGCGGAGCGCCCTATTCCAGGAGCGCTAAACGGTCAATTAAGGTCCATTACTTCAACAAGCCTAGTTTACTTATTCGGTACCATTACTTACTTATGTTTATAGGCGTCATATTGCTAGGATACCAGAGTCAGCACAGTTACGCAGTAATCTGATCCAAAAATAGATTTACGAAAAGTGAAAGTGGTTGTATGTAACGGTCGGTATGTATGTCTTGAACCTTGTTTTTTTTAACATAAGATTTAGAGCAGCCATTAATATTTAGGTAATAATATCGTCTTTCTGAAAAAAAGGAATATTTGCGGGGTTACTCACTCATAAACGAGATGACTGGATTACATTTTGCACGGCAATACAATACATTTTAAGAGTACACCAAAATCGGCTGATTTCCACATAAACCTATATTTTATAGAATAATAAAAGTGAGATTATGAATTATCTTAATACGTTCGACGTTGAAAGCACATGATTTTCCCTATTCTTCCTTTTCCATAGATGCAAAATACTTTTGGCTACATACTTCAGGGCTTGATTATGAAAACGATAGTTTTAGACTTAATGGATCACGCTGTGTTACATAATATTGTAGTTGAGTGGCCAAGGAGAGCCGTTTTATATCCATTGTTTCTAAACAAATGACGCGATACTGGAAATCGTTTCTACCTTGCGTGCGCTTTTAACCCATTAGCGTCCCAATAATAAAACTTCTTTATCCCAAAATCGGAAAATCCATTACGGCTGCTATATTTTATATCATAATGTATTAATCAAAACTATATCATTGTGTACACAGACTGTAAAAAATGTAAAAGACAACAGAACGGAATGGAATGACTGAGCCCATAAGTCGATAAGAACCCCCTTCGGGGGGAAGTATGAAACTAGCTACACTCTCAGTACAAAAACGTACGAACAACAAGTTTTCATCGCGTACCATACATAGGACTACTATCCTTAGGCTGGACTTGAATCTAGTAAACCGTCTTTGTAGAAAACAAGTCGGCCGTAACGTCTTTACAGCTTCCGGTAACCCGGTCTCTAGAAAAATGGCGTCCTTCGTGCAGCGCAAAGCCGACTTCTCTTCTCAAGTTAAGTTTTATTTAAAAGATACAAGTTCAAAATCGGTCCAAACTATTTTGAAATTGCAAAGAAACAATAAAAGAAGCCACGGATGTGTTCAGAGCCCAAATGTGGAAAATTTGAAATCGAGAAAAAGGCTAAAACTGGAGAACGAAACACAATCTTCTGGCCCTTGCTTTTCTGTTGCGGACTCTCAAAGAAACTGGCGACAAATATTTCAGCTTATGAGTTGATGTTGGAGATCTTTTATTTTTAGAATAAGTTGATAAAGTCCTTTGTAATTTTTTTATTTTTTCAGCGCTTAGAGTTTTGCAATAACGGGACACTTGGCTACAATTAAAGCAAGAATAGTTCCCAGACTTCAACTCAGCAAAAGGGGCATTGCTTGGTGGTTTAAACCAAACTAAACAATCCGAAGCAGAATAATGTTCCACTGGATACGAAAAAATTTGCACTTTTTTGGTTTAAATGCAATAGTGCTCAAACAGGAAATCGCGTCTTCTCTTAGACCAGGGCAAATCACAAAACAGTCGTCACCTCTGCTGAAACTAACATGATTATCCACCGCCAAATTCTAGATTACGGGAATTGTTCCGAGTTGTTAAACCTAATTTCGTTCAATTTCGTTTAATTAGATTAATTTTAATCAATAAATAATAATTACATTACCAGTTACCATTCACGCTTAAGGCGATCGGTACAGTTCTTCCCACGCTGCTTTTTTTTCTTTTTTTTTATTAGAATTATCTGGGCCAAGTGGGAGTAGCCGATAGGCTTTCCACGGGCCCGTCGTTTTGACACAGCAAGGATACAATGTTTAGGATTAGTTATTGGTTAATAGATATGTGTAGAGATGGTATTTTTTTGTCCGGACTTTGCTTAAGACCCACGTGGGTTAACGGAGTGTCATGAGCTGATCTTCACAGCCCCAGTGTAGGCGGCCTAGACTTTGATCACCAGCGCTATGACTTTCCTGTCGCCGGCCATAGTGCGTCGAAGGACCTGATGGAGCGAGAGGCGGTGTTGCGGGAGCAAATCTTGGAGTTTGGTATGGAGCGTTCTGTATCGTGGGCAACAGCATAGGATGTGTTCGGTCGTGTCTAAAGTGTGACACCAGGCACAGTTTGGGCTCGAAGTTTTGTGCAAGGCAAAGAGACGTTCTTTCGTCATCCAACGGCGACAGTGGAGGCGGGCGAGGATGGTTTCGCAACTTATGGAACTTATCATATGAACTTATGGAACGTATCTTATGAACTTATGGAACGTGTCTTATTAACTTATGGAACGTGTCTTATTAACTTATGGAACGTGTCTTATGAACTTATGGAACGTGTCTTATGAACTTATGGAACGTGTCTTATGAACTTATGAAACGTATCTTATGAACTTATGGAACGTATCTTATGAACTTATGGAACGTATCTTATGAACTTATGGAACGTGTCTTATGAACTTATGGAACGTGTCTTATGAACTTATGGAACGTATCTTATGAACTTAAAGAACGTGTCTTATGAACTTATGGAACGTATCTTATGAACTTATGGAACGTATCTTATGAACTTATGGAACGTATCTTATGAACTAATGGAAAAGCGTTCAGAAATCGGAAGTTGTGCAATGCTAAATATTGCACTACATATATTAAATCAATTCTTTTAAAACACTTGGATAATTTAAACAACTAAATTTTGAACAGTTAAAATAAATAAAAGTAATAATTAAACTTTAAATAAATAAACAAACATGGGATCTAAATTTGAACAGTTAACATAAATAAATAACTCTATATCATAAAAGAAATATCTTAAATGCTCTATTTTGATCTTGAGAAATGTCGAATGCTGGCGTTCGACACGTATCAAGGTTAAAGGGTCGCTTAAAGGAGGGGTGTGTGTGCATGACCTTGTGGCCAGAGGCCTGCACTTACCCCTTTTCATAATAATTGATCTTTACATTTTAAAACCTGTCAAAAGACCCCCATTACAAAATTCCAAAATAACTATGCCACGTAGCCCCCGAATAACAATTTAAGTCCTCAAAAACTAATAAATAGGGGTGAACCCCAGAAAGAGAGAGTCGAAAAACCATCAACGGCGAAAGACGGACGGTTCGGAGTCTTACCCGATTGGTACTTCGCGTTCAAAAAAATGTCGTCGGACAGGCGCGCAACCTGAGTAACGTAGAAATAACATCCGTAATCCGTATCCAATAAAATTAAAATAAAAATAAAATAATATTACGATTAAAATCAAGATGGTGCGTGCATGCGCGAATGAAGAAGATATGGTGCGCGGATTGACGACGAAGGAAGAAGAAGTCATGAACATAAGTACTTACCACCCATCAAAACTTTTCTATATAATTTTTTTTTGAATTTTCAATTTAATTTAGTTTAAGGAAATTCTCGAGAGAATAAATGTTTTTGTTTTTGTTTTAAAAGTGGAATTGCTAATTTAAAATCCCAATACCTAAAATATCAATAATATTCCCCTAGACACAAAATCTCATACAATAGTGAGCCAATGGAATCGAACCCAAAAAGAAATATTCTTTTTGCATGGGAAGTCATATCTAAAACCAAAAATATAACATATAATAAATACCGACTTCATTGCAGTTGTTGTCCGTTCTTGCAGACAACAACAAGAAGCGTCCTCGGACTGTTCAAGCTCAAACATTAATACAAATAAATCCTCATTGTTTTTGTTACGTAACGCAAATTACAGCCACGCAAAGTGTGTCTGCCGGAAAGTATAGTGAGTACCCTAGTTTTGATTAGTTACTGTGTGAGTGACTAGGGTTACGCAATATTCAAGTGATAGGTGATGAATAGTGGAAAATACAAGTCAAGGTTCGATGTAACTAAGTGCGAAAGACACGGGAGGTCAGACTTTTCCGTTTTTGCGCATGCGCTGTAGTCTTTTTGTATCTTGAAAGTGCATGCTCAGAGACGATTGGCGATGTATCAATAAACCATTCAACCCCCATATACGTCCCGATACTCAAGGTTGCCCTTTTTACATCGAAAAGGTCTATTACGTGATACATAATTATGAACCCACCCTGAGTAAAAGTTTAACCTTATGCAAAATTTGGAACTTTAATCGATTAGAGGTTGAGAAAAACAAACAAGCCTGGTACTTTAACGGTAATAATCGAAGAGAACCGTAAGAATATACTTGCCTTTGAAAGGTTGGAATCGTGTATTTCTTCATAAGTAATATTTTGTGATTATCTCTCAGGATTTGAGTAATCCGACATTATCACCGTGTTAACCGGGCTTTTCGTTGACCACTCACTTTCCGAACATTAAACTGCGTCTGGAGTGTTAATCAAAATGGCCGAATTGGGAGAAATATTTAGGCTTGACTCGATGAAGAAGTACAACGTTAGAAGAAGCGGCGTTTTAAAATAGGAAAGAACGGGTTTTCTATGGGAATATTTGCCCTTCTAAGGTTGGAAACGAGCAAGTGCTTGGGAGTTTTTCTTCTTTGAATGTAATGGTAGAACGTGGGAATTTCTGGCAAGTGGCAGTAATACATATGCGCGTCTAAGCGTTATGTATTGATTTGGCAAAAATAATTGAGAGACAGGTTTTAAGTATTGAATTTCAGACTTTAATCTCCAAGAATTTGAATGATTTAATAACATTTAAGGTTTGAAAATGCAAATTTTGTTAACAAGTACTTCAAATTTAGTTTCAAATGTGTCATTTTCCTAGTTGCAAGCGGTAATTGTAACCGTAGTTTTGCTGATCGAGTCAAACTGTTCTGTTACGTTTTTTGAAGTTCAAAATAGAATGCAAATGTTTGACATCATAAGTGCATTACTACACCCTATAAGTTAGGGTGGATTATTAGTTATGTAAGATGTGGTTTACAATTTGCTGCTCAAAATGTTCGTTTTGTGTTTTCTCAAAGTTCGATTTCGTGTTGTGTAATGCTAGATATTTAGCCTTTAAGCAAAGAGGTTGAAGATTATTTCGGTGATGACGGCGCTTTGGTCCCATTGAACCGAATTCCCATTCGACAGAAGGGGTTTTTTTTGGGGTCCCATTCGACCGAACGTAGCCAAAGGTGCGATTTTATTACAGTCCCATTGGACCGAAATTCTATTGAACTGGAAGAAGACATACTGCGTGGTTTTGCATTAAATATATTTTTAATTTCACAACTTATTATTGTTAAAATAAATGTGAGTTGAAAATGTATTACTGCACTTATTTTAACTACGTTTTAATTACGGCGAACCTCACCTACCCTAGCCTAACCTAACCTAACCTAACCAAACGTAACCTAACCTAACGTAACCCAACCCAACCTTGTTTGGAGGTAAAAAGATTATTTTTATGAGTATTAAAAGCCCGCCTCTTAACACGAATAATTAGCAATAATAGAAATATTTTGGAAAAGATGTCAGATAATTAATTGGAGAATATTTTGGAAAAGGTGGCAGCTAATTAATAGCAGAATATTTTGGATAAGGTGGCAGCTAATTAAGAGGAAAATCTTTTGGAAAAGGTGGCAGCTAATTAATTGGAAAATATTTTAGAAAAGGTGGTAGCTAATTAAAAGGAGTATATTTTGGAAAATGTGGCAGCTAATTAGTAGGAGAATGTTTTGGAAAAGGTTGCAGCTAATTAATAGGAGAATATTTTGGAAAAGGTGGCAGCTAATTAATAGGAGAATGTTTTGGAAAAGGTGGTAGCTAATTAAAAGGAGAATATTTTGGAAAATGTGGTAGCTAATTAGTAGGAGAATGTTTTGGAAAAGGTTGCAGCTAATTAATAGGAGAATATTTTGAAAAAGGTGGCAGCTAATTAATAGGAGAATATTTTGGAAAAGGTGGTAGCTATTTAAAGGGAGAATATTTTGGAAAAGGTGTCAACGAATTATTGGAACCAAACCAAACCAAACCTAAACTAACCTAACCTAACCTAACCTAACCTAACCTAACCTAACCTAACCTAACCTAACCTAACCTAACCTAACCTAACCTAACCTAACCTAACCTAACCTAACCTAACCTAACCTAACCTAACCTAACCTAACCTAACCTAACCTAACCTAACCCACCCGAAACCAAAATATTAAAATTTTAATTTAAAAACATTGATGGAACTATCATTAAGACTGTACGTCATTTTAAGCACAATTTGTTTATTAATTCTATATATCTCTTGCCTTGAAAGGAATGAAAGTGAGCGTTTTAATTAGTATCACGAAACATTTACTTTTAATATTATCAACATACCTTTCGGAGATTCGAACCAACAACCTATCGCTTCGCAGTCCAACATCGTATCCACTACACCACCGAATCGCTGATGGCTACAGTGTTTCAAGTTATATTCATGTATTTTTAGGGGCATATTCGGACGATTGGGATTTCGGTCCATCGGGAATATAGCCATTGGGCTGGAAATCTAAAATCATTGCGGGATATTCTGTCGAATGGGATTTCGGTCCATTGGGAATTCGGTTGAAAGGAACGATACCATGACGGCGGCTACTGTTGCTGACAACAACAAGAAGAGAAGGTAGAAAGGAACGCTGACGATACTCAAGTCCAAATCAATCACGCTTTTCAACGGTCTCTTCCACTTGACTTGTTCAATGAAGTGATGGTTCTCAAAATCCAGATAAATCAATGCTTGCGCTTCGAACATTGGTTCCACGCTGTAATAAAAAAGAGTCGTCAAGTGTTTTAATCGGTTTACTATACTAAATTAGTACCGACCTCAATTGGAGGCTCTTGTACTTGCGGACTGCTCCTTAGCCATGATGTTTGGAAAACGAAGTGTAAATACTCGAAGCTAATGACGTGCTCCGAAATGTCAAACCCTTCATTGTCCGAAAAGAACTTTTTACTCTCGGGATCTAATTTGAGGAATTCTCCCGCCACCCAATTCAGATACGTCTCCTCTACGATGACAGCTTTCTCCCCAAAAAGAACAGGCAGGTATCCATCACGAGTCAGATAATCAAAAACACCAGAGAGCATATTCTCCTGATCTAGTGCGTCAAACCATTTCTTAACATTTGGGTTCTGGGCTGCCTGTAGATACGAAGCCAGTGACGTCAGAAGAACAGAGGAACTTAACACTTAAACAACGCCTATTCACCAAATATTTCAGACTGTCGAAAGCCGCCATTTTTCACAACTAGAGGTGGAATTCTGGATTTGATCAAGTCCGAGAGGGTGTCGATGCGATTGTAGCTTTCCTTCGTGAACTCCGTCCGCAAATAACAACCCAAGAAGAACAGAATGAAAGTCACTCCGATCAGCCACGACGTAGCCAGCAGACGACAAGTTATGTGGGGCAAAACGGAGGGAATCACTGTAGGGAACATAATTATATCCGATTATCTAAAGCTTTAGCCATCTCTCGTTATGAGAACACAATTTAGGTGATTGGATCCCCCCATTAAAAACTGTCTCTCGCTACGTCATAATGGGAAATAATCTTTTCAAATGTAAGCGAGTACTCAATCGCTTACGTTCGGCACAGAAGAGCGAGGCGTTGTCCCAGACATTTTCCAGGGTTTCTTGGGCCATTTCCATGACAACTTTCTTGGTGGGCAACGATTTGTATTTGTTGGTTACGATGGAATGAACCACGAACGAAAGTGACAGAATGACCACAGTGGACACAATTAAAATCACCACCTAATTGAACCAAGAATGGAAATTAATGAATTGGGTAGTGAATGGAATGTTTATGGAGCCAAATTTAATGGAGTGTCCATATTTAAGAAGGACAAGGAAGTGGACAAGACTCTCTTCGGGGCGCCGGACACGATAATCGTCCTGGCCGATTCGTACACTGGAGACGGAGTGAAATACTTGTGTCTGCCATAGAATAATGCACGTGGAAAGGGAAAGAGAATAAAAGTAGCATTCTAAAACAAAATTAAGGATTATCAGAAATTTTTTCATAAGTAGACTTAAATTTTGGTCGCATTTCTCTTTCACTTACGCTGAAAGCATCAACCTCGGTAATAACTTTATAAAAATCTTCGATTTAAACTTTATTCCCTTCGTAAATTACCCTAAACACCACCGACAAAATCACATAACGTACCATAATATTTTTAAATGCATTGGTTAGATGTGAAAAGTTTCACCCAATTTTTGGAATATAATTTTAATTAAACGAAAAATACTTTATGTTAAGGGATCTTTTAAAATAATCCGATATGGCATTGTATTGTAACACTCTGCTCTCCGTAACCCACGACTCCTGATGGCAAGAAATGTTTAAAAGTTGAATTACCAAAAAGAAAATAATTCTCAAATTCACGCCACCAAACGTTGATAAACTCACCTCCAGTGTCGTCACGTTTACGGGAGTCTCTTGGGCGTACCTGTAATTTGAATGAAATTACAAATCGATAAATTACAAATAAGATTTCAGAATTCTAATTGTACCTGTATTTAAAATATCGATCATTTCCCAGAAATTCCATTTCGTTCAGCGCCATTTTGCGCTCATCTTAAACCGCAGCTTGTACAATCCGAAAGAAGAAAACGAAATGTACATTAATCCTTTAAAACGTCAAGTGTCTCAACTTTTTGCGCCATGTTAATGTAATAGAATATTAAGAAAATCTAGTACTCTCCTTTGAGGACCATTTTGGCCTCTGGTATTTAGTCTCGAGCCGTATAGAGCAGAGTTTTATGAACGAGCCAGTAATAACATTTTAACTACTCTTGTCATTAACCACACTCTGCCGCTATTGTTTCAGTTGCCAGGGTAACTTCAATGAAAACGAAGAATAATTAAAGTTTTGTTAAACGTCTCGTACTATCTATTACAATCTAATCAATTCTTCTGTAATAAGACTCAGATTAGAATAGTTGGAAATGGAAACTTTTACCGTGAACTGGAATCAGTTTTATGTAGTAATGTTGACCCTTTCTAAGATTGTATTCCCCTATATCCAGATTCGTAAAAAAGATAAGGACATGACGGTGTTTTGGCATTTTAACAAATATACTTAGACCTAATTATTTTCGGAAAACGCTTTGCAGTTTCTACCTTTGTATGTATAGCGTGTATAACACGCAATACATTGTAGAAAACGAGTTTGGTGACAAAATAGACTTTTTTCGTGAACGGCCGGGATTTAATTGAGCGTAGCCGGTTTAAAGTTTGAGCGAGACGCTTTTCCCTTCCTTCAGCAGGTGTTAAGTGAAAGAGTCCAGGGGTCTCAATAGGCTCTTTTCGTGAATGGTCGGGATTGAATTGAGAGTGGCAAGCTTGTTTAACGGGGAAATAGCCCAAGTGTCGAAACTTGTCGTTCCTTTCGTCTCCGGGGTGGAGTGTCACTAAAAGGACATACTTTAAAATGAAGGCTTCTATTTAGGCAACGCTGTAATGAGATATACGTCGTTTGTAAATGATTCCAACTAAAGGTCTTTAGAGAAAGGGTAACAAAACAAGGGAATGAAATATTGTTATAGTCACACAAGATTTACAATAAATTTCGAGTTATTTACGTACGAAAGACTAAATTCTTAGGATTACTTTGTTTTTCATTTGACGCCTTGCCCCCAAAAGGTCTGGTCAATATTTTTAGCAGTGTTGTGGATAATGACTGTAACTCTACCACAACGTTAGAAGGAGTAGAGTTTAAAATAGGAAAGAACGGGTTTTTTATGGTAATAATTGCTCCTTCTAAGGTTGGAAACAAGCAAATGCTTGGGAGTTTTTCTTCTTTGAATGTAATGGTAGAACGTGGGAATTTCTGGCACATGGCAGTAATACATATGCGCGTCTAAGCGTTATGTATTGATTTGGCAAAATAATTGGGAGACAGGTTTGAAGTATTGCATTTTGGACTTTAATCTCCAAGAACTTGAATAATTTAATAACATTTAAGATTTGAAAAAGCAAATTTTGTTTGTATCTATCGTTAACAAGTACTTCAAATTTAGTTTGTGTCATTTTCCTAGTTGCAAGCGGTAATTGTAACCGTAATTTTGCTGATCGAGTCAAACTGTTCTGTTACGCTTTTTGATGAAACGTAAACCATAACTGTTATATCTTTGACAATTTTAAGTTCACAATAGAATGCAAATGTTTTACATCATAAGTGCATTACTACACCCTAAAAGTTAGAGTATGTAAGACGTGTTTTACAATTTGATGCTCAAAATGTTTGTTTTATTTTTTCCCAAAATTCGATTTCGTGTGGTGTAATGCTAGATATTTAGCCTTTAAGCAAAGAGGTTCAAGATAATTTCGGTGATGATGGCAGCTACTGTTGCTGACAACATCAAGAAGAGAAAGTAGAATGGAACACCGACGCTACTCAGGTCCAAATCAGTCACGCTTTTCAACGGTCTCTTCCACTTGATTTGTTCAATGTAGTGAAGCTTCTCAAAATCCAGATAATTCAATGCTTGCGTTTCGAACGCCGGTTCCACGCTGTTATAAAAACAGTCGTCACTTCCCCTTAACATGTTTACTATAAGAAATTAGTACCGACATCAGTTGGAGGTTTTCTCGTAATTGCGGACTGCTTCTGAGCCAAGATGTTTTGAAAACGAAGTGTAAATACTCGAAGCTAATTTTGTGGTCCGAAAAGTCAAATCCTTCATTGTCCGATAAGAACTTTTATTCTCGGGATCAAATTTGATGAATTCTCCACATAGCCAAGTCAGATACGTGTCCCCTACGATGAAAGCCTTCTCCCCAAAAAGAATAGGCAGGTATCCATCACGAGTCAGATAATCAAAAACGCTACTGACCATATTCTCCTGATCTAGTGCGTCAAACCATTTCTTAACATCTGTGTCCTGGGCTGACTGTAGATACAAAACCAGTGACGTCATAAAAACGGAGGAACTTAAAACTTAAACGCCTATTCACCAAATATTTCAGATAGCCGAAAACTCCGGCATTTTTCACAACTAGAGGTGGAATTCTACAGGGCCGGTAGGCCCTTGTAGATATGACTTGATACCGTTTTGTAACGTTAAAGTAATATTCACCCGCTTTTGCTAATTTCCTATGGAGATTAACATGGGTTTTTCGTGATTTTTCCCCACCGATAACTTAAAAACTACAGCGAAGATACTTTTCGGAATTATCTTAAATTAACAATTAAGTATTCAGGGTGTGCTATCAGCCAGTTTGATCAAAACAATTAAGTCTAAGTATGTTAATTTTAGTTAATTACAGAAGTACGGCTTTGACCATCGTGATTGGACATAATAATTAGCTAGATCTCTTGGAAAACTCAGTGTTATTACGTATCTGTAGTGTGGTGGTTATCACGTCCGCTTCACACGCGGAAGGTCCCAGGTTCGAGCCCTGGTAGATACATGTATTGACCATCGTGATTGGACATAAGAATTAGCTAGATCTCTTGGAAAACTCAGTGCTACCACGTATCTATGGTGCAGTGGTTATCACGTCCGCTTCACACGCGGAAGGTCCCAGGTTCAAGCCCTGGTAGATGCATGTTTTGACCATCGTGATTGGACATAATAATTAGTTAGATCTCTTGGAAAACTTAGACTTACCACGTGTCTGTGGTGTAGTGGTTATAATAAATATTTAACAATTATTTCACTTCACTTGGTTTAATAATGTGACATAGGTAGCTTACTTTTTCCCTACTTTTAAAACCATTAAACTAAGTAATATTAGAAGTTCAACAGATTGTCTAAAAAAGATGTTAAAAGCCACTGTAAATGGTGCTTAAATGCCTAATATTTCCTTAATACTTGCGAATAATATTAGTAATAGTGAATTGATCATAGAAATGGGATTAAAGTACACCCTAAATGATGTCTTTTTTGGCACTGGAAAAAACAGCATATATGGTGTTTGAATGCACCATTATATTTTAGAGTGCAAATGCATGACGGTAAAGCAAACATAATTATTCAAAATTTAATTACATTAAGACTGAAGTGACAGATCTTATATAAAAACGTCTTGGTTTGGACCAAGGCCGAAAAAACAAACGATTTGTGTGAGGTTTATCAATTGACTGAAGTTTCAGATATTAAAATGTTTTTCTAGTTATTTTTATCCACTCAATCCTTAATCAATATTTAATTCAATCAACTGATTTTACTGTTAATCGATCTAGTCCCTCTAAATTAATTGAAAAAATTGCATATCTACGCTTTTTCAAGAACAATTACATTTTCCGAAAACATTTTATCATGAAATTAATTATTTTAAAGGGAGTACTTGTTGAGGCTACAGTATTGAATATTTGAAATGTTCTACTGGATGTCTAAAAAGAGCAAGCGAACTTTGGCATAACTCGAATGGAATATGTAAATATTTAATCGTGGATATTTATATACATTTAATTTCGTAAAACCAAATGCTATATTTCTATTATCGCCTCTATGATGGTAGAGTTGCACTGGAACTTCTATTTCCGTACTTAAGAATTTCTTGGTCATAACTCAGTCTATGGTAATATTGGCTGAGTGTGTTGCGACGGCTCAGACTGAAACCACTGGTGATTATAAACTGCCATATATTTGGGAAAATAGAGGAAGGGAGTGCGTGTCGGAGTAAAATGTGACCATCTTGGTGTAACTAGTAACGAATGATGTGTTTAACCATATTATTTCCGCGGGAAATGAATATATCAAGTACTGAGAAGTATTTTTGTTTATGTGTTCTTTACCCTTTACCACAAAGGATAAACTTTGTTTCTTTGTCTTAAGTAGACGACATTCACTGTAAACGACAGTCTTATCAACAACTTAAACAGATTTAAACTTCTTTTGGTGCAAACTTGAAAATTTGTCAAGCCAGCGACAATTAAAAATATGTCGGTCAAGGGATTTAGCCACCACTCCCCTGCTACGCGTGATGAGCAACTCCGCCTACTTTCCCCGTCTCTTAGACAACGTGTTAATGACCTGGTCTACGTTTTTGATATTTATAAAGGCAATATGCATACTGACATGTCTTCGCTATTTCTCCCGTCAACTAATCTACGCACCAGAGGACATCCTGCTAAACTGGCGAAACCTGTGACGAAGTCATTTCCTAAAGCTAGTCACTTTACCTCAAGGGTCATCAATGATTGGAACTCGATACCTGAGGAGTTGTTATCATTGGAATCTTCTACCAATTTCCGTCACAGTTTAACGGCTTGGATCCTGGACAATTAATTTAATATTTTTCGGTTCATTTGTTGTACCTTAATGCTTTTGGGGGGTTGCACATAAGTCAATTTGGCTTAGCAACCCTATCCCTCCAATAAATAAATAAATAAATAAAAGGTGCTCACAAGTTAGTAACCATCGACACGAAATCCCTTCAAAATAATTAATTTCATGATAAAATGTTTTCGGAAAATGCAATTGTTCTTGAAAAAGCGTAGAAATGCAATTTTTTCAATTAATTTAGAGGGACTAGATCGATTAACAGTAAAATCAGTTGATTGAATTAAATATTGATTAAGGATTGAGTGGATAAAAATAACTAGAAAAACATTTTAATATCTGAAACTTCAGTCAATTGATAAACCTCACACATATCGCTTGTTTTTTCGGCCTTGGTCCAAACCAAGACGTGTTTATATAATCAAGAGTGAGTTGATCTTATTGAATAATTGGCTCTAAATTGTTATAATATTTAAATGACATATAGAGCAAATAATTAACTATGTCTCGGACGACAGCTTATTCTGTATTATACTCTGTTACAGCATTGGTTATCAGCACGCTCAAAGCTAGGTCTCTATGTAACGTAACTTTGTACGTAATGTTAAGAGACGAAAAACTTCAGTATCTTCAGGATTTAAAATATGCGCGAGACGCGAGTTTCTTACCTCCAATGCACGCCTGCACGGACCTTTAGGCCTTAGTTTCAAATACGGGTGAAATTGCCTAAGGCCTAGAGGTCATTGCACTCGAGCTAAAAAATTCACGGATATTTTAAATCCTGAAGATCCTTATTTTCCTCGTCTCTTGTCAACGCGTAAAAAGCTACGTTACATAGAGACCTAGCTTTACAACAGCTTTTTGACAACCGTTGTTGTAACAGAGTATATACAGAATAAGCTGTCGTTCGAGATAGGGAGTTGAATATCCTATAGCGCGAAAACAAATTCACTCACGCGCATTTTTTATCCATGGTCACACTAACAGCTTCTGAAAAAAGGATCCCGTACCTTTGAGAGCAGGGCAATTCATAATGAAGTGCCCTGCTTTTTTGCACGAGTAGCAAACTCGCGGACGCCGCCCCCCACGTTTACCGCGACCGACTCGACCACCACGACCGCCGCGACCGCCTCGACTACCTGTTATTACTGACGTACACGTTGCCGGTTATTTTCCAGCTGTCCATTTTTTCTAAGCCTTGGCCGGTTAACCAGGATTTAAAAAAATCACAATTAACGTTTGAAAGTGCTCAACTATCAATTTTCCACTAATTCATATAAATAAACCTTCAAGTTGTTAAATATATGACTTAGCTTAAAAACAAATTAAAGAAAATTTATTCTTGATAACTTTTGGCATAGAACTCACTTTCGTTCCTTTAAGTTTGAATTTTTACACACTAACTATAGCCCACTCAATCACACACTTAAAGATATGCGACGATACCCAGGTTACGTCCATGCTTGAGTACCTTATCCATAAGACCTTGGAAGGTGGAGGGAGCGTTTTTGAGGACAAATGGCATAAACGTGAACTGATACTTTCAACTGTGAGTAATTAAAGCAGTATTTTGAGAGCTATCGTGGTCCATGGGTATCTTCCAAAATCCAGAACGTATAACAAATTTGAAAATGAACACTGGGTTCCAAAATGTGTCGAGAATCTCATCTATTAGTGGCAAAGGATAAGAATCAGACAAGGTGATGTTATTAACAGCCCGGCTGCCTAAGCAAAAACGTCCTTCCGAACAATCCGTCTATGGTACCACGATGGCGGAAGTTGAAAAAAGGCTATTAGACGGACAAATGATATCCAACCTCTGCGTTTCCTCTATTTGATCGTGAAAAATTCACCGATGGAAAGAATGTTTTTGGATGTTAACGAGCCTTCCAGACTTTTGGCCCTGTAATTAAAAATTAATAAGGGTCTTTCTGAAATATATATATATTCTCACCAGAATGAAGACCATAGATTATGTAGAATTAATTGGACGTTTTCTTTACACTTAAAATGTTGACAAAATACTGGTTCGTGACTATTTAAGTCCTGCGTTTCTTCGGGGCTGGTGGTAATTTCTCCAGTTAGAATGGGAATCGGCTTCAATTGGTTCCTAGTGAAGAAACGTACTTACAGTATTCTAACTGACAACTACCACTAAAGGAACTGCTTGACGTTCCTCCAAATTAACGTCAACAATTAACTTAGGTTCATCGTCCATACTGTCATTAACAACTTCTGCCATGAATTAGATTTCTCAACGGTTTACAATGGTTTAAGTTCTTCATTGGTATCTGACAGTTTTGGTTCAGCAAAGGACTGCAGTAATTTAGATTCGTCAACAATCTCCAGTATTTCAGAATCGTCATCGCCTTCCAAAAATTTAGATTCGACAAATGTTTTGCCAAAGACTTTGATTACTGTGCGCGTGTCAATGTCATCGAGTAATGTAGACTTGCCAACAGAGTCGAGTAAGATCGTTTCTTAGCGGCTTGGAATAACGAAGATTTGTCAACGGCTTCCACTGATTGTTGTTCAACTGCTCCCTCATCAGAAATATCCATTGACTTACGCCCATCAATGTCTTCTAATACTTTGGGTTCACCAATAATTTCAGCCACCGATTTTGATTCATGAACAGTTTCAACTTCAGTCTCTATCGACTTAACTTCATCACCTTTCTGCGCAACATTACTTTCATTGAGACCAGTATCATTAGACGACGACTCCGGGTGCGATGACATTTTGTCAGATTCAGATTCGTTAGACACTTTCTTGGGGGTTTTCTTCTTCTGTTTTACCTTCGCAAATTTGGTTTCGGAAACGGGGGTTATTGCTCTGGTCCTTAAATTTAAGCCGCTTCGCATTTGAAGTTTGGTGGATCGAGCGGGAGTCGATGGTTCATCGTTCTGGGACTTCTGGAAGAGAAAAAGAACCAATACAATCAAGTAGGCCTAGAATAATAGAAAAAGTAAGTTCAAGTACCGATGAATTCATTTTTGTTTTGTCTTTCTTTGTGGAAGTTAGAGAGTATGCAGCCAGTATGAGCAACAAAGATGGCGGCCACTGTTAAGGCGGGGGAGCCTAGTTTCTACGTTTTCTCTCTTTTTTGGGGGAGGAATACCTGTCAATCTTTGATTTTGTATGCGTAAAGATTTTTTTTTGTAAGCTTAAAGGTAGGAATGAATTTATAAAGACCATAATATAAAGTGTGAAATATTTATTTCGCAAGAACAATGACGACTAATTTGTGTTAATAAAAATGTCTGCAGACAAAGCCCCAGTCAATTAAAATATATACAATTTTACAAATTTAAAATTATTTAATGTAACCATAAGGTGCTGTAGTATAATCGGGGAAAACGCGAACTTTATCCACGACCACCTGATATGTTTTGGTCTGTTCTATCGTAATTAAAGTATGATTGGGCAGGCGACGTATTTGGGGTCCAATGGGTACCTGCACAGCGTTTATTTCGGGTTTCCCCTGGTTGTTCACCCCTAATAATTTTTTCATGATATCAAAATTAACATGATTCTCGGTTGATGTGTTTAAGTAGAATCCTTTAACTTTAATAATGTTAGTAATTTTATCAGTTGCGGGATCGTAAATGTTCATGGAATAGTTTTTAGCCCCAGCACTTCCGAACTCACAAATATATGCGTCTTTTCCGTAAGGTTCTAGTTCATTTTTTAATTCCCCAAGATAATCCCCTGTCGAGAGTATAGGGACGCCATCTGGAGAGAGGTAGATAAGGCTATCTGTATCCATATAAAAACAGAGGTCACCTACCATCTCAAGATGCTTTAAAAGATGAAGTCGCGCCATTGTTGTTGTATAACAAGCTATTACCACGTTTGTATGTTTATGAGCTATTTCATTTTCGGTAATGTCTTCTGATTTAACTAAGATGGTGTTGTCATTTAAAGTCAAGAGACTTTTTACTTCTTTATCGGGGTTAAGGATCAATTCGTATAGAGTCTTGGCGTCTTTTATGATGTCTGTTGAGGCGTGTCTAGTTTTCTGTCCAAATTTCCCCCAAAAAGAGTTAAGCATAAGCTTACTGAGGCATCTCAACCCTTCGTTCTTTTCAATTTTATCTATATCTAGATCTATCCCCTCAACTTCTTTGTAGTTCCTGACATATTTCTCTTTGTCCTCCTGTGTGATGCAATCGGAGGGGAAACCGCTAGCCAGGGTTTTATATTCGAGAAAGGCATTGACGTAGTATTTAAAAAGACCACCTTGTTTAGTCTCGGTGTTGTATTGCGTTATTTTGTACGACCAGGCTTCGTACATGCGAGTAATAGTGTACCCCCTCTCTACAGCATACCTTAGCTCGTCTGTAACCCAGGTACCCCGCAGCTCTCTCTGATCAGGTGTGTGTGTACAGTTACCTTGAAACTGAGTTTTGCAACAAGTGTAGCATAGGGGGAAGGTTAGCTTCCCGTTTATCCGAGCGGGTAAAACAGGGTGTGTTAGATTTTGAGCTGGTAGTACATCACACTTGAGAAGGCCATCAAAAGAAAATATGTCAGGAAAATTATCTAAAATAATTTGAGGATGTCCAATAGGAATTTTACCCGTTTTGTTCACGAACGGATATAAACTGGTGAAATCAACGTAGTGCATTTTTTCTGTACCAGTTGTTTTATGGTACAGTTTGTTAGCGCTACAACGACCTCCAAAGAAAGCATCACGTGGGTTTAATCTTTTTGATGTTTTAATACGAATATCGTTGCGTTTTAAAAAATCATTTATTTCGGTGTTATTTGTTTTGTCCTGTTGCCACTCGCATTCCCATTTGACATTCACTTTGTAGTGGAGGGCTTCTAGTTTACAAATTTTTTTCTCGGTTTTTGTGTACCTCGTATTTAATGTTTGAGTGGGGTCACCATGTAAAATCATGTTCCTATTTACGGGGAAATGAATTTTGCAACCATGATAATAGCACCCCATGAATTCAAACACTTCTTTGTTTGTGGGGCAATAACCATCTACCTTTAGGGTCTGCAGCTTAACCTCCCTGCCTCTAAAAGAGGATTGAATGAGAATGTTTCTCTCGTGAGACGTCCATTCTAACCATTCAATAGCGCCGTAAGATTGATTTTCCCCCAGTCTATAGTAGTTTGATGGGATGATGCTAATGGTGTTTGGTTTGAGATAATTTTTACGATAGACAAAGGAACAAACGCCTGGGAGGGTAACTGAGCCACAATTAAATGGGTCTACGTTAGTAACTTTAAGTAGGAGGGACCGAAAGGTTAAACACCCCAAAAATAAGAGTAGAGTGTCGTTTTCGCAATAATGATAAAGCTCCTTTAAAAAATTAAAGCCTTTACCCTTACTGACTTCTGAAGGGTGCCATTTTAAAAAAGTGTCCAAGTTTTTCCTGGTGAAATACTGACACCCGTAAGCTTCTGTCGGTGGTAGAGTGTCCTCTAATACGTAGTTAGTCTCCTCCTGTCTATCTATATCGAACTCGTGGTCCACTACGTTGAAAAGGAAATGAGGAAAATACCCTTTAGCGGCATTAGGGAGACCGAAAGTAGCGGGGAACTTGGATAAAGCGACTGGGATGAAGTTGTACGAGTCAAGGAATAACAGATTAGAAAGTTTCATTTCTAAAATACGTGTACCGTTAATTTTCAAAGATTCAGGTACAAATTTCTCGTCACGATTAATTATTTCTCTAATTAATAGTTGGTTGTCATAGTTGCTTCCGAAATGAGACACCACGATGACTTTCTTCACGTCGAATAAGCGGACTAAGTAGTCGAGGAACAAACCAATGGGTTTGCCACCTGTGAAGCGTTGTTTGCGAGGCCCAAATTGATTACATTTAATACAATTAAAATCGAGGGACGTTTCGTCAATGCAGTCTAAGCAGACAGAGATACTAACGCATAAGATGGCTTGATGCTCGTACGCGCCCAACTTTTCTGGGCATCTTTTCGTTTGTATACATTCAATGTCGAAGAAAACGTACATAAGTTCGGGTAAATTACGGCGTGGTTTTTTCGCGGGGATAATGCAGGGGATTTTATCCTTGATCACTTGAATGTAGCATAAATGGTCGCTGGGTTGATGCTTTCCACAAATATGACAGAAAATCTCCCCACAGCTATGCCTAGTAGTACGTTTTCCGAAATCAATTGTTTTAAAGCAGCTTTTGCAATGGTAAAGCCGCTCGCAAAGGGCTTTTTTGTTACCAACCGGAACCAAATGGCTGTTATAACATTCGTCACCCCAGAATTTTCGTAGGCAGGAACCGCATGTTTTTTCTTGTCCATGGCAAACAGTCGGACGCATACATTTAAAGCAAAAATCATTGCATTTATGAGATTGAACACGCCAGTAAGGTGAGAGGCACTTCTCACAAAAGTATTCGTGACTAAACAATGGTTTTAAATTTGTTATGACATTATAATGATTACTCTCGTTAAGCAGGAAGAGACGTGGTCGGGTATCTGTAGGGTCGTTTTCGCCTAAAATTAGAATTGGAACTCTGTTTTCGAATTTATAAACAAATATAGAATAGGAGGATAAGTAAATTTTAAATTTCTGGAATGAATCGGGGGTACCGCATTCAGGCACAGAGACTCCTGCCTTTTGACAAAGATCTAAAGCCGCTGTTTTTTGGATTGTGCATCGGGGTCCTACTCGTGATATGGTTATGTAACGGTTTTTTAACTCGGTGTTGTTCTTATTGTTCATGTAGTCACGATGAGAAATAGCAACACAAAGGCTACGCGCAAGACACAGATTATCTGTGTTTGGGATTCGTCGAATCCCCCTTCGATCCTTTGAGAAAATACTGAAGGGCTTAAGTTGACGCCGGTTAGACCGTCCATACCCTTCTGGTATTCTAACGATGCTGAATATCATTTTTACAGGTCCTTGAAAAAAATGTTCGATTTCATCGTCATAAAGTAATTCGGCTAGTTGATCAAAGAGGAAAGAAGGGTCTACTTGATCTAATCTTTTAAAGGATAATTCGAGTTCTGAACGACAGTTTACACCTAGACTTCGTAAAGTTATTTGTACGTAATCTGTTGCTCGGTACTCGTTTAATATATGTTCCGTAATAGTACATATACTATCAACCGGATCGTCCGTTATATTTAGAATTATTTCCCTGCCATACATATTAAAATGTTCGAAAAATCTCTCGCTTTGCTCTAAAATCTCGCAAGAGGGTATATCTTCTACAGGAGATGGGGGACACCCCCCACCCCATTGGTCATAGACATCAGCCTCGTGCATCTCCTCGGCCTCCTCTGGATCTACAATGGAACTCTCTTCGCTGGGGGCGTAGTCGGAAAAGTTCAAGGACATGTATTCGAAGGGGTCGTTCTCCGTCCCGTCGTGTTGAATGGAACTCTTTTCGCTGGGGGCGTAGTCGGAAAAGTTCAAGGACATGCATTCGAGTGGTTCGTTCTCCGTCTCGTCTTGTTGACACGCGTTATCTAGAATCTCCCCCATCTCCCTGCCTGTTTGAGAATTATCGAAATGGGCTATCAAATTTCTTCTTCACGGTTATCACGTTCTATTTCTTGCTTCCGCCTTTTCATGCGGTCCGAGTAAGCAATTTTTAAAGGGCTAGGAATTAAATTCCATAGATGTTCCAATTCGTCTAGTGTTTGACACGTTTCAGGGGTACGAGGAACGTTCTTCATATAGTCTATTAGATCGAGGAACGTTTGAATAATATTTAAACCGCCATTTATGATAAAACCGGGTAATGTTGAAGGTATATTAGCAGGATCTAAGTGTAAATAAGAGCAGAGAAAATAATAAAACTTGTATATTTCGACTATGTTCCAAGGCTTATTTACGGCCATTTCGTCAAGTGTCCAGCGAAGTGCTTCAGCGTCCATGTTGAGGTTTTGACGATTGATGTTCGACTGTGAAATACTGTTATTTTCTCACGTTCTTTATACTAGATTCCTACCCCCCCCCCTCTCTTCCTCCTCTCAAGAGGGGTCAATGCCAGTATATTTTTCGACTAACAATACAAGGTACTAGCAAGGGCCATCGCCGCTGATTTCCGACATGTTTAAACACGTCTAATATTGTTTGGCAGTGAACAATAGGTGATATAAGATAGACGTACGATGGCTTGACAGGGTGAATAGTCATATAACAAAACAACGAATTTGCAATAGATTTTATAATTCAACAAAAGGAATAGTTATAACAAAAGAGTTGGTGCGACATTCCATTAGGTGGGGGGGCTTCTTCAACAATGACATTGAAAAAAAAATGTTAGGAAAGAATTCCTTCAATCAAATAGTGACAGGTCTATTTAAGGAATGTTGATGTTGGGAATAGTAGATAAATAGGTCAAGTTTACTATTGTGTAATTTATTTACTCCTCAACTGTCAAGTACACAAAGGTTGTCAGGAATTCGTCGGATCTTGGAGATAAAAAAACTGTTTATTGTGATATTTATCTTATTGGTTTTGGGAATGCTGGAATTCCTTAATCTCTGGTTTGAAAAACTTACATAAAAATACGCTTATAATCGAAGAAGGGAGGGGGTTCTTCAACAATGACCTTAGGTCTTTGAAGATGTTAGGAAAATATTTCGTCAATCAAATATTGACAGGTCAGGAATGTGGGTAATAATAGATATATAGGTCAAGTTTACTATTGTGTTATTTATTTACTCTCGCAGCTGTTATGGAGACAAGTACACAAAGGTTGTCAAGAATTCGTCGGATCTTGGAGGTTAACCCTCAAAAACTACTTATTGTACTTTATATTACTGATTTTGGGAATGTTAGAATTTCTTAATCTCTGGTTTCAGAACTTTGACATAAAAATACGCCTACAATCTAACAACGGAACAGTCAAGGACAATAGATATTTCGCGATAGCTACTTAGGAAATTTAGTATAAAAACCGTGGAACACGACAGAGGAGAGTATCATAATTCGAGAAGACCTTAAACGTGCAACATGGAAAATCAAGAAGCTGTTAAGAGGAAGATTGGCGTAACTAACGAACGAAAAATCAACGGTAGATTCCACATTTCTAGAGAGTTGTTCCTGACAACGGGGTTCGTGAACGGCACCCTCGATCCCGAGATTCGCTTATGTAGGAAGCAGTCGGTAAAAAGTTTCGCCATTTCAACAAGTACCTGGGAGAAGTTGATCCCGCGTTTACCCGTATTAGCAGGCTGGACGGCGGGCCACGAAACCAATAACTTTGAAATCGTTTTGAACGATAACGCAAATGAAAAAACAACTGTCGTGGCGTATCATAATACGTGTCACATTAAAGATTTACTAAATGACGACTCCATTGTTTTGGACAGTATGGAAACAGCGGCATTGAACCGAGTTTCGAACGCCGTTAAGGAGCATCTTATTAAGTTAAGTAACCATGAAATTGTATTCACGCACATGGCTGATATTATTATAGAATTTTATAATGATATTTATGATAATTTATACGGCGAACACGATCGCATACCGTGTTTAGATGGGCAGCCCGAAAAATTCGATGCAGTGGTGGGATACTTCACCAATTTCGTAACATCGTACCAAGTGGTAATGAAATTTAATAATGTACTGGAAGAAGAAAATCTTGAAAGTAAATTTTATAACTATAATGTATTCTCGGTAATTTCGGGTCAAATAACATTTTTAAAAGAGAGAATGCACATGTTAACGCATTTTTAAATTTATGTCTGTTTGATAATTTGTTTTTTTTCATTGATGTTTCAAAAATAAATTGAATTTAAAACTGAAAAACTGTTCCATTTTATATAACTAATACAACACAGAAATGATATAAATTTCTAGTTTTTAAATTTTAAGCCTAAGAAATATAAAAGTAGATATAACTAAAGTGTAGGAAAAACTTGTCGATTTTTTGATAGGAACTTATTTTAAATAAAACGAAGTAAATAAGGCAAAAACAATTTATTTTATTTAAAATATTTACAACAATTTTTTTTTTTTTTACTTCCCCCCTCCCCCACCTCAATCGATTGAGAGGTTTCGCACGAGTGTACGGACCCCCTCGAACATCACGTCGTCCCGGTTCTCGTACACTCGTGCGTGGCCCGGGGGGACTTCGAGAAACGTACCCGGCGGTACGTCACAACTGCCCGAGCTCCTGCGTCACTCTGTTGGGAAAGAGAAAGAGAGAGAGAGAGTTATTCTATACGTTAATAAATAAAGTATTGGATAACAACAAATAATAAAGAAATTAACTCACCGGAACCCGCGACAGTTGAGGGCCAGGAGGCTAAAAAGAAAAATTAAAATTTAGATAAACGAATCATTAAATAATGCATGAAAACTTACTCGTGGGGTATAAAAACGCAGTTATTATACACGACCTGCCTTACTTGATTAAGCAGGTCGTGCATAAAGTCGTCATCCGCCACGACCTCCGCTAGTCCCGCCAGGTAGGTTGTTATTTCATATACCAAGCTGTAAATAAATAAAAATTATAATACCGTAGTGTAACGTAAAACAAAAGTTCACTTACAAGTCCCCGTTGATGTTTAAGTCATCCACTCCCGGCCGGGGCATAGCTAGCCACGGATAGTATATGGCCGGGAGTGGTAGATATTCTAGTTGGGGTTCGGGGGAGGGGGTGCATGGTGGTGGTGGGCTCGGTGGCGGAGATGGATTACGGGGCCTTGGCCCTACCACGCAGAGTGGTCTTGGAGGTGGTGGCGAGGGGGCTAGCTCCAGGGACTCGGGGGTCCCAGAGCGGGAGGAGTCGGAAAACTCGATTGGGGAATACGGGGTATCAACCCCATGGACGTAGCTATAGAGAAAGATTTTCTAAGTCTTAAATAAAACTAAGTTTTAAAAAAGTATTTCTTACCATGTTGCGGAAAGGTCCATCGCTCCGTGTTGGCTGTGGTGGTGGTGGTTCATGGTTCAGAGAGAATGATAACTTTGAGGTCTCAACCTCTTCATTTTATACTTTTTACTAGGGTCAAGGCGTGTTCGAGAGCAAACAAATGACTTTGAGGTATTTAGTACGTACAAGGGTAGAAAATTTTCGCGGGCAAAATTATACGAAACCTTGCCATTGGACTAAAAATGTATTTCAGGTCACTTTTCTTTTCTTTGGGTGACATTTAGAGAAAACCCCTTTAGCGTTTCTTCGATTGACCGTACAAGGGTCTTTAGTTTAACCGTATTTACCATCTCAAATAGTGACAGTCCATGTTAAAAGCTTCGCCCCTATAGTGAAAGGCAGCATGATGGCCCTACTTTTCAAAATTATTTCTACGCGTTCACGATGGCCTACCCGCCCCCGCGCTTCCCCCTCCCCCCCCCCCCCGTGTCGTTTGGGCCCCCCCCACCCTACCCCGCGTTTTGGGTTCGCGACCCTGGGGTGCACGCGCGCGTTCGCGTATTAATTGATACGTTTTAAGTACGAATGATAGTTACAAATAAATTTCATTCGAGTGTTAGCTATGATACCGTTCACTACACCTGGAAATTTGATTATTTTCGGTCCTTCGGGATCAGGTAAAACAGTTTTATGCAAACGAATAATTGAAAATAAGGACAAAATGTTTGAACCTAAAGTCGATTTAGTTGTTTGGCATTATAGTATATATCAGCCTTGCTACGATAAATTGAAAGAAATGGGCGTATAATGCGTCAAGGTTTACCCGACGTTAACTATATACGATGGCTCTAAAACAATACTAATCGTATTAGACGATCTCATGTTAGAAATAAAAATAATATTTTATCAGAAATATTTACTAAGCAATCTCACCATAGGAAATTATTCGTCATCACCCTTTTACAAAACCTATTTGAAAAAAACTTGAGAACAGCCTCTTTAAACGCGCATTACATGATTCTTATAAAAACTGTGAGAGATCTTATGCAATTAGTGGCTCTCTCTAAACAATTGGCTCCCACAACTCTAAATTTATTGTAGAATGTTTATCTGGATGCGACACAGAAAACCTACGGGTATTTACTTTGCGATTTAACCCAGAAATGTCATTCCGATTTAAGGTTTAGAACAATATTTTTACCGGGAGAACAAATAGTCATCTATACTCCCAAGAAGAAAACGATATAATTAAACGACATTACTAAATTNATTTAATCATTCTTTACGATGTCACCCCGAGAAAGGTCAAGAAAACATCGGGTATTAAAAAAGAAAAGTTTAGCCGCTAAAAACATCAATTTAATAGCCGCTTTGGGGCAATTAAAAAACCTCAAAGATTAGCTATTCTTAAAAACTCTAATCGAGAAATTATTGATTCAATCAGCGAGTGTTGTCACAACGCCTTACAAGGAGCTGTCAATCTGAAACCCGACGTATATAATAAATTGTGTAAGCACAAGAAACATATTCGTAAAATTGCTTGCAAAAATACTCATTGGAAAGCCAAGAGGACCATATTATCTAAACAAACAGGAAGCGGTTTCTTTAGTGTCCTTTTTCCAATAATTTCAAGCTTTTAGGCGGTTTATTCTCAAAATGAATAAAACACTAGTTTACGCTAATAAAATACATTAGTACCCTTGGAGCAACAACAACCTGAACAAAGTCATAGCCCCATCAAATCAATTAATAACATCAAATAATGAGATTTCAAAAAAAATACAGTGTTATCGGAGTTGGATAAGGAGATGAGCACGATTATCTCAAATCAATCTTAGATGAAAGAACCAAATGGGTTTTTTAGAGAGAGGCGATGAGCGCTACCTGAACATCTCCAAGCCCCGCCCATCGAATAAACAAGACAGCTGGATTAATATGTTTCCCCTGAAATATAGAGGAGCGGCGAAGAAAATATTCGACCACTTAGCAAGTAACGCTCCTAGTATACGTTGGGATGACTCGGGGGTTCTCTTCGTGAACGGCCTTAAGATCCCAGATTCAGATATAGTTCAGCTAGTTTATTTTACTATACAACCTACCTTCTTCAATAAGTACGGAGTAGCCCCTTCACTCGTAGGTGCTCCACCGACGGGGTGGACAGAATTTCAACCCTTTGTGCTAAACTTTCTAGCGCCAAAAAGCAAATCAACGTCTCCATTAGCACCGCCCCCTTCAACCAAGACATCGCCCAGTTCTGTACCGCTGAAGAATCGACTTCGACCCCGAACGTATATAAAAGCGAAGAAGAGATTAACATTTGACAATAAAACGAGCCCTTTAATTTCGAAGAAACAACCTTTTAAAGCCAAGAATACATTATGGGAGGTTTATCGAAGCTCCAAAAAGTAGAAACTTTAAAGAATACTTATCTCAACACCAAACACCGGTCAGGGTTCACTGGTTTAAACCCATTGTACAAGGCTGTCAAATCTCAAGGTATTTCGAGAAACGAAGTCAAAGCCTTTCTAGAAACCACTGACGTTTACACACTGCATAAAACAGCTATACATAAATTCAAAAGGCGTAAAATCCCCGTCTTTAACATCTCGGATAGAGTCGAAGTAGATCTGGCTGATCTGGGTTCAATCGCTAAATACAATGACGACTACAGATACCTGATGGTGGGCGTCGACTGCTTCTCCCGAAAAGCTTTTGTAGTACCCATGAAAAGAAAACACGCGACCGAGGCTACGAAAGCTCTCGAGGTTATCATCGAACAAAGCAAACCTAAAGCCATCTGGTCTGATTTAGGTAAAGAATTTATTAATTCACAGACGCAAAAACTTCTTAAGAAAAATAAAATCAAATACGGTTCTATGACGTCAGAAAAATTCCACTGTCCATTTGTAGAACGTTTAATTAAAACTTTGAAACATCGAATATTCAAAATGTTGACTCATTTCAATTCTCATAGATATATAGATCATTTGACAGACATAGTTAAAGGCTACAATGCCTCTTATCATTCCGTAATAAAAATGACACCCGACAATGTTTCGCCCTCTAACGTTCTGGAAGTGTACAAAAACATTTACAAACCGGAAATGAGTACTAAGCCTACTAAAAAAGACGTCAAATTTCGTGTCGGAGATTACGTAAGAATAAGCAAACTTAAACCAGCATTTTCTAAAGGTTATGAGCAAATTTTTCAACGGAAGTATTTGTCATTTCCTCTATTTTGAACTTCAGAAAACCCGTATTATATCGTTTGAAAGATTTGGACAGCAAGCATATAACCGGGTTGTTTTACTCTGATCAGCTCATTCGAACAGTGGAACCCAAACTGTTTAAGATAGACACTATACTCAAGAAACGTAAACGTAAAGGGAAATTAGAATATTTTGTATCGTTTATCGGTCTACCTAAATCGCAGAACTCGTGGGTAACAGCCGACAATGTCGAGAAAATCTGAATTCTATTTAACTCTACCCAGCGACGCTAGTATGGATGTCTACCCTAATAACACTATGGGTAGTTACATCACTAAACTACCCGATCCTATTAATTTACAAGGACAATGGGAAATTTCTTTAGTAGAAGTAATATATACAAGCAGTTTCTACAATGTTATATACAAGGCCCAGACGAGTAAGAGGAAGGCGAGCAAGAGAAAAACACTTGAAGATTTAGTCGAAGAAAGTAGCTCTAAAAATTTAAAAACCCCAAGGAATGCGACGTAACCGACCTTGTTGAACGAAAAGATGGGAAACTGACCAGCTACGAAAGCTACCATCTACATAATATACCGGCCGGCCATTACAAATCACTTAACCACATTGTGGAAACTATCAATACTTCCAAAGTATGCGAGAAAACCGCTTCTTTATTTCATATTAACGAGACGACGGGGCATGTAAAACTAAAAACCGATGCCACTGGAGATACGAAAATTATCTTCAAAACACACGAATCATTAGCTGCAATTTTGGGGTACAGAAACCCTCTCAATATACAAGGGTTGAGCGATAGACCAGCCAGGTTAAACTATCACGTACCATCTCAATTATATATTTATTGCGATCTGGTTGAAGGACAAATTGTCGGTAACACCCACGCCCCCTCTTACGTATTATACCCATCGAAGACAAGAAACACGGGGATACCGTGTGTCTTACGTTTGTCTCACCCCATTACGTCCCTCTGTCAAAACATTATATTAGCGAGGTTGGCATCCATATAAAGGACCACATGGGTGAACCGGCTTTATTTCAGTTGGACTGTTGCACTGTAAAGTTCATTTAAGATGCGCAAGTCCAACGCGTTAGATAACAAAAGATGTGTTTACACGGATTATTATACCCAACAAGCGCAGTCAGGTGGTGGTCTGAGTTTTTACGTCGGGAAACAAGGGCAACAAGGGCATGGCCAAAACGGGGAAGGTATTGGCTCGTTCTTGAAATCTTTCGGTAGATACGTATCACCTTTCTTAATTAAAGGGGCAAAGTTCCTTGGTAAACAGTTTCTGGGCACATCTTCAAATATCATAAGCGACGTTGCCTCTGGAAAAGATCTGAAAACTTCAGCTAAAAGAAGGTTCACCGAAACTTTGGATGATGTGCAACAACAATACGGTAGAGGGGTTGCAAAGAAAAGACTAGCTAAAAAGAAAAAAACACCAAAGAGAAAGAAATCTATAAAACAAAACAACACAAACAAATTTAAATCAGATAAACGTAAACTTTCATTCAAAACGGTTCGTGATATTTTCTCTCCCTAAAAATGACTGAAGCTTGCAGCACGGGTTTCGATATTTTCGCTCCCCCTCCCCTTCAAACAGCCATCGAAAATTCCAAATGGGTTCCTTATCAACCTTTGACATCTTTGAAAGGCGACCAACCTATCGAATTTGAAGTAACGTCTAGCGGTAGCGAATACGTGGATACCGCCTTAACAATGCTGTACACCAGAACTAAAATTGTAAATGAAGATGGAACTGCTTTAACAGCTACTGACGCAGTTGGACCCGTAAATAATTTTCAGCATAGTCAATTTGAGCGTGTCGATTTGGAGTTGGGCGATTGCGCAACAACACCAGCTGCTAGTAACTACGCGTACACTGCTTTGCTTTCGGCCCTGACGTCATACGGTCCGGCGGCTAAAGAATCCCATTTGGGTGCCTCCTTGTTTTACAAGGATACAGGCGGAAGCATGGATTCGCTTACAGAAAATATGGGTTTTGTTAAACGCCAGAAACTCGCAGCATTATCCGAGGAAATTGAAATGTATTCCAGCCTTTACGTAGATATGTTCAATATCCCCCGATACCTGATAAACGGCGTTTCTATGAAATTAAAATTACATAGAAGCAAAGCTAGTTTTTGTCTTATGGGTAAACTTAACGCGTCAGGTAACGGTTATAAACCCGTAATCGTTGAAGCCGTATTATACGTCTTAAAGCTTCAATTAGCTCCTAAAATTCTATTTGCTCACGAACAAGCTTTAAGCATTAAAGCCGCCCAATATAGTTACACTAGAACGGAAACTAAAATATTCACAATTGCGCCAAATATCTTAAACACATCAATCGGAAACATCTACCTAGGTACCCAGCCTTCACGGGTTACAATCGCTATTGTAAAACACACCTCTTACAATGGAACGTTGGATAGTAACCCCTTTGACTTTGGACATTGGAATGTCAATCATCTAGCAGCATTCATCAATTCCGAACAATACCCCTCCAAAGCCTTAAAACCCCACTACAGTAAAAAGCAATTTGTCCGAAGCTACTACACTTTATTTTCGGGGTCAAACAGTCACTACAACGACAAGGGGAACAATATCTCTATGGATGACTTTGCCTCGGGCTACGCCATATACTGTTTAGACTTGACACCTGACGGTAGCGCGAGTCATTCCGATCATTGGAGTCCTACGAAGCAGGGACAGTTAAGATTAGAATTGGGTTTTGAAAAACCCACGCCCACTACACTAAGCTGCATCGTACTATCCGAATTCCAGGCTTTGTTACAAATAGATAAAAATAGAAATGTGTCAATCGTTTGTTAAGAGATAAAATGAATGCCGAACAGATAACACGATTTCTAAGATTCACGCCTCATTTCATAGGGGTTTATCCAAGTGATTTATTACCCGAAAAAATTGACAAGTTTCCTTCGTCCCTTATAATAAATTTAGACAATCACTACAATGACGGATCTCACTGGGTCAGCGTCTACTTTGATGGCAAGAGACGTGGTTATTATTTTGACTCATTGGCTTTAGGGAACTTTCTCCCCTCGATTAAAGAATTTGTTAAAAGAAATTCTAGAAAATGGTCGTTTAACAAAAGAAGACTACAAAAGTTGTCAAGTTCGACATGCGGACTATATTGTATTGCTTATATAATACAGAGAACAAAAAGAAAGAGCCACAAATCATTCATGAAGCAGTTTGGACGAGATGGTTTGAAAAATGACATCATTGTTACAAACATGTTGAAACGCGCCCGTAAAGAATAACTTAATCCTTTTGTTAAAAAATACTCTTTGTAATTTCTTTTGTATTTTTAAAAATAAATGTGTCACCTTTTTTAATACTGTTTTCTTTTATTTCATATATTGAGGAATGTGGGGGGGGGTAATGCTTGGAATGTGAGAGGGGAGGTAAAAAAAGGGGGGGGGAATGTTTGGCAGATGTATAAGTTGGATATTCCCATAATCATTTTCATTCCTCATCATGAACTCGGAGCTGCAGAGATATCGTACTTTTTACTCCTGGCCTCAAGACGGAAACTATATAAAAACTTTAAGCAGAGCGGGATTTTATTCATTACATACCGACGATCTAGTACAGTGCTTCGAATGCGATGGAATATTATTAGCATGGAAACCCGATGATAATCCTTACGAAGAACATTTAAAACATTTCCCCAAATGCAACTTTATTAGAGGACGCCCGACAAAAAATATACCCTTCAGTTTTGATGAAACAGAAACATACACCAAAAGTATAAATAAAGAAATCAAAACCGAGGAAAAAACACCCGAAAAACCCATGGAAAACACTGAAGAACTTTATCATACCTTTAAAGTCAAAACTAAAGATGTCGAAAGATTAGTCTTGGACCTCTACGCGAGAAAACAACTTAACGCTCTATATATCAAAGAACAACTTAATGCCTTGCGTAAGATTTAAAACTAATATTAAAATTTATCTTCTTCCTTACGAAGATAGACGAAATTATTTTAGAATTAATCAAATACATTTTAATATGAAAATTGAAAATGTATCTTTAATATTAAAACCTATACTTTTAAAGAAAATAAATAACTTTTCACTTTATATTATGGTCTTCATTTTTTTCACTTTATATTATGGTCTTCATTTATATCTTTAAATAATATCCCCACCAAAAAAAGACGAGAGCGTAAAAAAACACGGCTCCTCCGACTTAACCGTGGCCGCCATCTTGTATGCCATACTGGCTGCATACTCTCTAATAAGTTTTTAACTTAAATTTTTTTTGAAAATTATATATAAGGAACAAAAGCATTTTCTATGGGATATGAGGTTCTCAAGAGGATCGGAATAAAAAATAATGTTCTACGGACAAAAAAGCAAAACAAAAACACCTCGAATTACAATTAAATGCCTGTTAAGTTTATAAGTTTTAACGCTAGAAATCTATAACTTTCAGAGGCCCTAGCTCGAAAGATATTTCAAATTAAGACACTTTCCCTGTTAAAATAAGATTACTTCCGTAGGAGATGTTTTCAACGGAAACTTTCCAAGTTTGTACACTTTATAATTAATTTATAAAACAACTAACCCATTAAATCGCGAGTCGATTGTTTTATACAAAAGAGACATTTGTTTTCTTCATTGGGTAAAATTCTTATAGCTTTTTATAACGATCATCGACGTGAAAATATGTTTTCAGTTAAACTAGTTTTTGAGTGAATTTTCGACCAGCTTGTTTTTTTATTCTCAGAAGGGGCCTTAATTTGAGCGTGTCTCGTGAGAGTGGATTAAGCTTAAAATTTATAAGAATATTTACCCTAATTGCAATATGTTTAGTGCAGTTTAATATTTTTGCCATATATTCATCATTATGGTACCCTAAACTTTTGAATTTCGCGGCAATTAATGTACTTTAAAGATAGTTTAAATTAACTTAAGTGTGAAATAGAAAACATGGGGCTTTACCAACGGCTTGGGTAGATACAATCTTAATCAAGAACATCATTTAAGAGTTATCTGAGTTTTCATCCAAAAAATGTATATTTGGGGTTTAATTTCACGTTAATTATACTTAATTACGTTGAAATTAACTTGTCGTCAGTGCTCATTAAGCTTATAAAATGACTTTCAACAATTAATTCACCTTAATTCTAATGTTTAGAGGAGTTTTTGATTATTTCCAACACATTCCGTTCAATTTTTATCATATCCTGTGCTAGGTTTGTGGTAACATAAAGATTATCTATACAATATGTTAATGAATGATGTTATTCTATAGTTTAGCTTGAATACCAGTAATTAAATCAAATACCTATACAATTCATAGCAATTTAAACCAATAAACAAACGGCAATGTGGACTGTGGAAATAACTAACAACGTAACCCTCCGTTTAATTCTAACGTGGTTACATTGAGAGAATCTGTGATGTAAACATGACAATTATTTGACTAATTAATTTATATAACGACACTGTCCTCCTGTATTAACCAGCACAACTGTTACTTATGAATTAAACAATCCACTGTTGGTAACAAATAGTTTATAAAATGATAACGTAACATCACAGTATGACTGATTCAATAGGATCAAAATTGTTTTAACGAATAATCTGGTCCTTCAGGAATTATGCCACACACCTTCACAATTAGTAGCATTTTAGTGAGATTAACAAATAATGAAACCGTTTATACCTGTCTTCAAATGAGAAAGTTGAATTAACTGCGCTAACGTAAACACCACTCTTTTAACTGCCGCAGGGAAAACACTTTGAAAATTTTGTCATCTTTCCTGTAATATTTTGAAGTTGAATTCTTCACAGGGTGAAAACACACACATACCCTTGACTTCTAAACCATAGTAATTTGGATAGATATGCCATTTTTTACTTAAAGCTAGACGCGCCAACAAACTGTCATGAATACAGTATTAAGTAACGTAAAACCTAGGCCCTGGGGTTGGGATTTGTAGCATGAATCGAAGCAGACTACGTATTTTGTAATTCCAAAACAGAGCTGGAAATTAGCTTTCTTATAATCTTTAAAAGGAAAGACACTATAAACACTATATTACATAGACAAACTAAAATACAACTTGAGCCTTGGCCGTAAAGAACGTCGAAAAGCTTACTTTAAATGATATAAAAACCTCTATTAACTGTAATTATTTACATGAATTACTTTTCTAGACGAAAATTCGACCTGATAACGACGTATTTCTTATTAAGGGTTCTACAGTTAATTAGAAAATACATATAAAGGTGCTCAAGCTCGGATGAAATACCAAAGTAATTTGTTAGCGTCTACTGCTAAGAAATTAGGAAAATCAGCAAGAAAGCCAAAATTTGCAATATTTCAACGTAACTTGTTATTACCCACAAACCTAGGCCCTTCTAGTTGTCAACGAGAACGAAATGAAGAAATAGTTTTAAGCGCGCTATAAGTTTAGGCTGACTTCTGACCCAAAAGTACTTTTTTGATGTACTTTGTTAATTAGTTAAAGTACAATACTTAGACTTCGATAATTAAAAATCGAAACAGGTAAGTTTTCCATTTAATAAATGCTTGTTAATTTAGAAGTATTCCGAAAACTAACTTCGCTATAGTTTTTCCGTATGGCCTGTCTCAATTGCCTTAAAAAAACGAAAATTTTTTAATGCTTTTTCTATGGGACGCTAACCCTTAAAGCTGTGAATTTTCCTTTAACATTACGGAAGGGTGTCAAGTCATAATCGTCATAATCGACTAAACGAATAATTAAATTATTTAACGTTAGTTCTCTTGTAACTTTGTTTAATTTTATAGAAACTGCAACGCCAAGGGTCCAAGGCTTTCCGACTCCGAGCAACGCGCCTGCGAAAATGGCGTCGCCACGTGAGTCGGACGTGATTTGCATAGTGACGGGCGTGATCGAGACCGAGTGGAAGGTTCTTCCATTTCGAATCTAGCCAATGGGAGTGCATCGGCATTTCGGCGGGAATTTCTCAATTTTCTCGTCGGCAACGCGTGGAGCGATGCTTGTCACGTGTGTCTGTGTTGCTCATCTCTCTCTCATTGTCATCACTAAGCTACTAGCTCGGGATGAGAATTCGAGGCGAAAGGTACATTATTTGTGGGCGCTGAATACCGTTATCGGCTTATTTTCAGATACAAAAAAAAGAACCCGATAAACTAGAATCATTAATTACTGATTAATTACTTACATTATTTTACTCTCTCTCTGAAATAGAAATGGAGCAACCACAAACTTGGTATACTTATTTGGAAACGCTTTTGGAGCGCAGTAAAATCTATTATAGAATTCTATGTAAAAGAATCGCGCAGAAAAAAGTACAAACCAACTTGGGGAAACAACCGGAAAGTTTCCAAGGGAAAATGAGAGAATATCAAATAGAAGGATACGAATGGCTTCTTACGATGTACGATATGGGAATGAGTGGCATCCTTGCCGACGAAATGGGTTTGGGAAAAACCATGCAAGCAATTGCCTTAATTGCCCGTTTAGTGGAAAGAAATGAAAATGGACCCTTTTTGGTCGTTGCTCCATTATCGACCCATAGTAAATGGTTATGCGAATTTAAAAGGTTCGCTCCTAGCCTTAGAACAATTTTGTTTCATGGGCGTAAACGAGATTTAAGATTTGAAATGAAACAAATTCGTGAGAGTCACGTCGTCATAACGCATTTTGACTTCATTATAAAACGTTTGCTGAGTCGCGTTGAATGGAGACTTATTATAGTTTGTGAAGGACCATGTTTGAATAATCCAGACCGCGTATTCATCGAGTAATATTATTACTTGTCCCTTTCATCTCGTCAAATTTCAGGTTCTAACTGGGTGTCGTTTAAAATTTTTAGAGCGCTTAAAACGTACAAATGTGAGAGTAGGCTTCTCTTGAGTGGAACGCCTCTTCCAAACAATGTCGTCGACTTGGTGTCAATTTTAGAATTACTGTTGTCAAATACTTTTGACGATCTCCACGTGTAAGTTCTACAAATTGGTGGGAATTTTGCCCGTGATAAATGATGGACAATGTTTAAAAAGATCCGAAAACTTTCGATAGGTCTTCGTTAACGTTTAAAAACTTTCATTGAAATAGGTTTGAATCTCTGTTGGACGCAGCTGCCACCGTCGAGGGAGATGGAGCGATACTTGTCCGGCGAGAACGTGAACATCGTGTTATGATTTTTTAATGCTTTTTCTATGGGACGCTAACCCTTAAAACTGTGAATTTTCCTTTAACATTACGGAAGGGTGTCAAGTCATATCTACAAGGGCCTACCGGCCCTGTAGAATTATAAATTATTTCCTTACAAAGTTTTTACTTTCGTGCGTTTTAGAGGTTCGGAAAAGTATTGGTCCTACCCTGGCGGGCAGGCTGGGCGTCCCTTCTACCCCATTTTTAGTTCTAAAATGGTTTTATACTAAATTAAGATATATAAAATTGTTTTTAAATTAACTTTCTTGGCACAAATATTATGAGATTTTTGTAAGTTTTTTCGGTTCCGGTTTCTCTGATTAATTAGCGCTTAGTACGTCATAAACAAAAGGAATGAGGTTGTTTTGGTCGGTAATATCTATCGGGCCTGCCTTCTATTCAGTACGATTTTCTCTGTTCTTTATCTCTACCATCAGTTTCCGTGTCACGTCTAGCGTTGTTCTTAAGGGCTTATGCAAATTACTTCAATTCTATTGCGTCAAGTTTCAATACAATATGACTCGGGGCTATTTCTAAGCGCTTGTTGCATATTGCTATAAGCGTGCAATCAATAAAATAATTTTATTGCCCAAACGCATCAATTATCCCACAAATATTAGGTTTGCAACAAAAATATCAACAAATTTGTTCAAGTTCATAGGACAGAAGTTGGTTATTTACTTGTTTCATAAATCTATAACCCAAGATCAAGCTAGATTATTTTTATTCATAATTGGAATGATATTTGATATTTAAAAGAAAAAAATAACCGTAAAGTATATGGGCCGGGGTAACCTTACAATAAATTTAGCTAGCCCAGGCAAAACGTTAAAAGGCCGGGGCCATCTTGTTTATCTAATTTTTAAGAGGATAGAAGCGTCACTTTTCGAAAGTTTTAAAATGGTTTCCTTAATCGACGCCGTAATTGCAATCAGTTTATCGTTCTCCATTATGACACCCTTTAAAAATATCGAGATTTTCCGGAAATACGAGTTTCTTTAATAACCTTAGAAAAATAGTGTGGGACACTATGGAATGTTCGAAGATAATATCGATTCAGCCACGTTCTTTCGCAAAAATCAAAGCAAGTATTCCGATCGATACGGTAGAGGAGCCTAAATTGTGATATCGACTGTTTCGGTGATGTTTTTGCCCGAAATTTATCAATAAGAATAGCCGCCGATGATTTAAATCCCCGTAAAGATTCATTTTATTCGCCTCAATAACCGCCGGGCAGTCGCAAAAAGTAATTACTTCATGGAAAACAATTTGTCCATCAAGGAAGAGAAGTGCGTGGAATGCAGATTTCAATTCGCGTTTGACTTTTCTAAAATCAACGAAACTTTAGTATCGAGTAACAAGGGTCTCTTAGAGTCAATGGGCGGCTCCCCTACATCGTCTTACGCTACCGGCGCGTGAAGAGGATTCGAAAATTATTACTACAATCTCGTCGAGACCCCGGTGGCCGTTACGAAAGCTAGAATGTACATGAACTTCGCTAAATTCGCGCATCGAAACCAGCTGAAAATGTTTCGACGAACCTAGTATCGCAACTTTCCTTATAAACTTTGCCAGCGAATTCGTCGGTATCGGAAATTTTAGAGACTGGACCCGTTTTAGGAAAACTTTGGACGATATATTCGATCCAAATAACGTCTTGTGGAATATATTGGTAAAATTGGTAGAGAACTTTAAGGGCATCGCTCGATTGGAGTTGGTACTTTCCAGTTCGGCTACTATTAAACCAAAGACTCTTGTACGGACAACCAAAGAACGGCTTGGGGTTTTTTTTCTAAATGTCTCCAAAAAAGACACCTAAAAATCTTTAAACAAATGACATGGTTTCTGATAATTTTGCCCGCAAAAATGTTTACCCTTGTACGTGCTAAATACCTAGAAGTCACGTGTTTGATCTTGAACACGCCTTGACCCTAGTAAAAAGTGTAAAATGATGGGGTTGAGACCCCAAAAGGTACCACTTTCTCTCGAATTGCACCACAGATGGACCACCGCCAACAAGAATATCAAGCCATGGATCTCTTCAACAAGATAAGAAATACTTTTTTTAAAAACCATAGTTTCTTAGAGAAGAATTAGCTATAGAGAAAGATTTTCTATGTCCATGGTGTTGATACCCCTTATTCACCCTGCGAGTATTCGGACTCGCCGGGTACTTCCCGATTAGGGACCTACGACGCCCGCGCTGTCCTGTGATGAGGAGATGGTTATAAAGTTACTAACTCTCGATTTTGGAGGTAGATACTGTCTAGTGACACTTAAAGTAACGATTTAATCTTATAAACAGACTACCATCATAAGCCCATATCGTAAGTTAACCGATGTTGATATTAAAGCATAATTCAAATACCAATAACAATCTTTTTTAACTCAATGAATCTTCAATATTAACATCAAAAATTATGTACTGAAAGAGATATCTACTTATATTCCATTCAAATTTCTTGCAACATTTCAAATTAACGACTAGAAATGTGCAAATGAAGTTCAAGCCGATTAATTGGGCAAATTGTTATATTGGTCACCGTTACCGATCACCGATAGATTTGCGTCCTTCAGTTGTGTTTATTATGCTTGTGAAATGGTAAGCGAAATCTGTGATAAAAGTTTAAAGTAGACATGGGCAAAAAGTGCTTTATTCATATCAACTCGATTACCGAATATTTAAATTTGATCAAAATTAACAAAATATTCTCTTCATGATTAAGAATCTTGTTTGAAGCAGCAAGCCATCTAATCCTTATTTACCTTTTTTTTAAAAAAAGTAGGTTGATACCTCTTTCAGTAGATGATTGATTTATATTTCAGTTACCTCTTTCAGTAGATGATTGATTTATATTTCAGTTACCTCTTTCAGTAGATGATTGATTTATATTTCAGTTACCTCTTTCAGTAGATGATTGATTTATATTTCAGTTACCTCTTTCAGTAGATGATTGATTTATATTTCAGTTACCTCTTTCAGTAGATGATTGATTTATATTTCAGTTACCTCTTTCAGTAGATGATTGATTTATATTTCAGTTACCTCTTTCAGTAGATGATTGATTGATATTTCAGTTTCATTGACTTTTTTGTTCAGTGTCCGTCCTCCGCCAACTAGAATTATATATATGGAATAGAGAAAGAGGCCTTAGCACCTTCTGCCAGAAGTACTATCTTAGCACATTGGAGCCTTGCAATTTTTCGTTCTTGTATTAATTATATCCATAATTTCCGATACTGTATTTTACTGACCATATATCCCGTTAAAAGAAATTTAGCCACAATGTGATGGGTGTATCGTTCCCAAGTTGTCGTTCAATGATGCACTTGCCATGGAAAGGAACGAACCTAACAGTGACAATACTTTAGAAGGCCTTGTTAAAGCGCTAAACAAGGATCCCAAAGTGGAACAATACAGGTATTGTAACATGGCTGCCAGATTCCTTGGAGTTTCTACTCCTTGGATCTGGCAGGGTTTATATGCCTCCATATTACATGCTCCTCCTCCCTACTTTGCTTCAGCGATATCACTACGATCAAAAACGCAGTCGTCAGTCAACTCCCAATGAGAACTGTTTGGTATTTTGTTAGTAAAGAACCGTAAAGTGTACGGGTATATTCGGGTTTATTCATTTGTTACTTACTTCAATAAAAGTCTAGAAGATTCGTCTTCTATTTTTTGGATTTAAACTGTAAGTAGTCTTTAATTCATTTTTATGGCCCTCGGGAGAATCTCCCTATTTAGTTAAATTCTATTGAGGGTTACAAAAATGGCGCCCGAACAGGGACTCGATGCGACTAGGCCTTAAGCCTCGGTTTGTCCCGTTATAAAAAACTGTTTATCATTGTCGGTATATCCGCCCCCCACGTGACGGTAAGCCTTGGCTTCCACGTTGGTAAATAATTAAAGATTATTAATTAAATCCTAATTAATCATAATTGATTTTAATAATAAATTAGAAATTAAATTATCTATATATTTAATGTATTGAATTGAGATAACTTACTTGTTTATTTTGTACAACCTTAACTATTTCGATTATTGAAAAATTTAATTAAATAAAATAATGGCCGACTCGGACAATAAACAATGAAGATCTCCTCATGATACTGAGGATGAGGAGGATGACTCAAATTTACATAATGAGGACGACAAGTCAAAGGAAGATCTATTTGTCTCTGTGGGGGGTGACGGCGACACGCTAGCACTGCCTGAGATTGAATATCCGTTGGAGGATTATAACCGGATTCTTTGCTTTGAAGAAGAGAAGGATGAAGAAGATGCTGATACGAGAAAGAGCCTCTTCAGTCTCGGGATTTTCTCCCTATCAATTATTCACTCATAAGAGCATTCCCGCTCCCCAGGGAAGTTCAACACCCTCAAATTTCCCTCCTCAAACTGGGGTTGATACCCTTGTTCCTCCCCAACCAGAGTCTAAAAGCGTCAGGCCTAAAGTTAGTTTTGCAAACACGCTACCAAATCCTAGAGTTAAAACTACCGGAACTAAAATGTCTCCGTCCCGTCCCAAGAGAGATGCTGGTTCCAATAGACAACCTCTTCAATTTGGGCCAGACACTACTGATGAGGAATTAACATCCTTTATACTGCCATTACTCCAAACTTTGGCAGATAATTCTACCACACAGGCTAATGCCTGGGCTCAAAATGTAGCAATAAACACTGCAATAGCTGATAGTTTGGACAAGTTAGTTAGGGATTTGCCTACTTTAATGAATAGAAGTACAATTACCCAGACGGGAAAAGTCCCTATTGAGCCTCCGAAAAGGTTAGCATTTATGGGTTCTTCTAGTGATAATGCCTCAGAATTCTTAGCTGCTTTTGAGGAATATGCTAAATTTCACCAGCTATCGAATGAAGATAGGTTAGCAGCATTGCCTCTTCTTTTACGAGGGCATGCTTCATACTGGTACAGAGATTTGATTCGTCAGTATGACGATATTTGTAGCTCAAACCCTGCTCATTCTCATTTAGCTTGGAAAATATTTAAAAGACATTTTAAGGCTCAATTTAGAGATTCTGAAGCTGACTCTAAACTTAAAATAGAGATTTCCCAAAGGAGTCAGAAGGATAAGGAATCTGTAGAGGATTTTTTTCGGGGATTTTATGAAATTAAACTTAGGGATGACCCATCCTCTTTCCCAAAAGGAGTTAGTTCCCATTATCAAAAGTAATTTAAAGGATGAACTAAGAACTCCTCTCCTGATTTTGCAATTTACTACAATGGAACAATTAAGGAATTCCTGTTAGACAATTGAAAAGGATATCGAAGTAAGGAAAAGGAATGCCGAGAAAAGGGAAAAGAGGAAATCTCCCCCTAAGCCAAAGGCTATAGCAAAGGTTGAGTCCTCTTGCCCACCAAACTGGGGCTCCGCCAATAGTCATTGTTCCCCTGGGCAGTGTCAAAGCCCTTGTAATCCCCCTACTTCTCCTTCACATCCTAAATGGGAATATCCCTTAAAACCCTAAGACTCTAGATCGAAAGCTAGAGCTCAAAACACTTCAAATAATCAGAGAACCTACAACAGAAACTTTAGCCAGAGATCGAAATCTCCTGGTCATCAATATGCCTTGTCATACCCATCTACACGTACGTGTTACAATTGTCAGAAACCAGGTCATCTTGCACGCGACTGTCCCGACAAAAAGATTAGCAAGTCGGGGGAAGCCAAAGCGGGAGAGGTCCCTCGTAGTCCCTCTCCCGGCGTCCAGTAAATACCCCTATCAAGAAACGTGTCGCGTTCCCCTTGAGGATTGAATCCGTTAGAAAAGGTTCAAGTTATAAAAGGGTTAATATCCCTGTTACTTTTGAACACGCGACAGCTATTGCTAAGTTAGATAGTGGGGATGATGCTTCTTTTATTAGTCTAGATCAATGGCAAAAGATTTGTAAAATTAGAAACTCTTCAGAATTGCCTGAAGATGACCAGTTAGATTGTATAGTTTGGGGCGATGGCCGATATACTTTTACAAAAGGTTCTCATGAATTAGAGTTCTCTCTTAAGTCCAATGGATTTGAAAAACAATTTAAATTTCAATTTTATATCGTTCCTTCCCTGACTAGTGGTTTTATATTGGGACAAGATTTCCTCGAAGAAAATAGGCTCAAATTAGATTTTGAATCGTCACAATGTTTAGTGGGTAACCTAAGGATCCAATAGAAAAGGAAATTGTCGATAGTATTAGGGAAGCGGGTTCTGCAGCCCTTATTTCTGATGAACAACGTCAGCAATTAGAATCCCTATTGTTAAAATTCCCTGAATTATTTTCGGATAAATTAGGAAGAACAGGACTAGTCTTCCATGAGGTTCATACGGGAAATAGTCCGCCCATAAAATCTCAACCTTATCGTGTTAATGATTAGAAGAAGAAAATAATTGAACAACATGTTAGGGAAATGTTAGATGACGAGATAATTAGACCCTCCGTGGCGGGATAATTAGACCCTCCGTATCTCCTTGGGGTTCGCCCGTAGTTTTAGTTGAACAAACAAAACGGGGTAAACCCTACAGGTTTTGTATTGATTATAGAAAACTAAACTGTGTTATCATGAAGGACCCCTATCCCTTGCCTAATATAGAGGACATGCTAGCTAGAGTGGGAAGACCAGAATTCATTACAACCCTTGATCTTAAATCAGGGTACTGGCAAGTAGAAATGCACCCTAAGAGTAGAGAAAAAACGGCTTTTGTGACTCATATGGGAAAGTACGAGTTTAATGCACTCCCTTTTTAGGCTCTGTAACGCCCCTAGCTCCTTCCAGCGATTAATTGACGAAATTTTTAGAGACGCCGATTATTTCCAATTGATTGACTATTTAGATGACTTAATCTCTCTTAGTGAGGATTGGGATCAACACTTAGTGTCTTTAGAATACGTCCTAAATAGATTAAAGGAAGCGGCTCTCACCCTTCAGTTGAAGAAGTGTCTTTTCGCTCAAAAAGAAGCTACTATTTTTGGTCACATGGTTAACGAACTAGGAGTGCATATTGATCCTTCAAAAATTGAAGTCATTGAGAAATTTCCTCCACCTAAAAATATTAAGGAAGTCCAGAAATTTTTAGGGATGGCAGGATGGCACAATAGATTTTTTAGTCATTACTCCAAAATAGTAGCCCCTATTAGATTTATTAATCATTACTCCCAAATAGTAGCCCCTATTAACAAACTTAAAAGAAAAGATCAGAAATTCATTTGGGGTATCGAACAGCAACAGGCGTTCGAAAAGATTAAGGAAGAAATTTGTAAGGCTCACCCTTTACCTTCCTTTAGAAGGGATTCCCCGTGCATTTTAACTACAGATGCTAGTGGTGCAGGGTTAGGTGCCCTTCTTTCCCAAATTCAAGACAATATAGAAGTTCCTATAGCTTATGCTAGTACAGGACTTAATGACGCAGAAACTAGATACTCCAGATGTTTAGCCATCTGTTGGTCAGTTAAGAAATTTAGGCTCTTTTTAGAAGGTCGGAAATTCACTGTCCTCACTGACCATCAGGCTTTACAGTGGTTATTCAATATCAGGGAACCAAATTCTCGTCTAGTTAAACGGGCAATGTACCTTCAAACTTTGGATTTTACACTTAAACATAAGAAAGGAGTAGAGACTGTGGTAGCTGACGCTTTATCGAGAGCTCCTATAAACGTCTTAAGGTCGAGCTAAAGCCAACTTGGGAAGGAGGAGGGGTTGTTCATATGCCTTTAGTTTCTGCTCATTTCCAAGGAAGTGTTTCAATTAAAAAATTTCAAGACTTTACAAACCGAAAGACAACATTTCAAAGATTACAACAAAATTGTGAAAAACTTTTATTTTTGAAATTACATTAAGTTAAATGACATTAAATTTAAAGTTACTAATTCCAATATATCTTGTCTTTCCGTCGTTTAAATTGCATAAAATTTTGCATACATGCGCATTTACACCGACGCTAGTGGTTAATCGAGACAGTTTTGGAAAATGTCAATTATTTAACTAATTAAGTCACTAATTAAATTATTTTATTCGCTTAATTAGTTACATAATTGACATTTTGCAAAAGTGTCTCGATTTACCACTAGCGTAGGTGTAATTGCGCGTGTATGCAAAATTTTATGCAATTTAAACGACGGAAAAACAAGATATATTGGAATTAGTAAATTTTAATTCATTTAACTTAATGTAATTTCAAAAAATATTGGAATTAGTAACTTGAAATTTAAAGTAATTTAACTTAATGTAATTTCAAAAAATATTGGAATTAGTAACTTGAAATTTAAAGTAATTTAACTTAATGTAATTTCAAAAAATATTGGAATTAGTAACTTTAAATTTAAAGTCATTTAACTTAATGTAATTTCAAAAACAAAAGTTTTTCACAATTTTGTTGTAATCTTTGAAATGTTTTCTTTCGGTTTGTAAAGTCTTGAAATTTTTTATTTGAAACACTTGCTTGGAAATGAGCAGAAACTAAAGGCATGTGAAAAACCCCTCCCCCCTTCCGAAGTTGGCTTTAGCTCGGCCTTAAGCATAAATCTTAGCTCTTCCCTTTCTTTATCTACAAGCATCCAGGATACAACTAGTAGTAGTACAAGTTCAAATTCTACCGGTAGAAGTTCTTCAACTTCCTCTAGCGACTCTGTTTAAAATCAAATACGTCCCCCAGGTCCTAGAGCTTTATACTCAGTGTTAACCTTGGAACATGTGATAACATCACAAAGAGAAGATCCTTTTGCTTCCCCAATAATAAATTCTTTACAAGAACCTAACACAGTTAGACATAAACTGTTCGAACTAAAGAATAATCTTCTGTATACAAGACCATACAGAAATTATCCTGAGAAAATATATCTACCACCAAGATTAAGACTAGAAGCCATGCGGTTATTGCATGATCACCCTTTGTCAGCTCACAGGGGCAAAGATAAGACCCTTAGTAAAGTGACATTTAGATATTGGTGGCCAACCATAGTTAGAGATGTCCAGGACTTTGTTAGAAGATGTAATTTATGCCAACAATTTAAGGCTAGGAATAGGAAAAAGCCAGTGCTAATGCAACCCTTTGAGATAACAAGTCCTTGGAACCAAATTTGTGTCGATATAATGGGACCTTTCTCTCAAAATAGACACCACTGTAAGTATTTAATAGTCTTTGTCGATTATATAACAAAATTCGTGGAAATGATTCCTCTAAAGACTATTACAGCCAAGACTTGTGTCCAAGCTTTTAAGTCTATTATTACTAGGTAGGGAGCTCCTAAAGCTATTCGTAGTGATAGAGGGGTACAATTTACGTCGAAACTTTGGCTGCAGACGTGCAGAGCTTTCAAAATTAATCCAAAGTTTACCATCCCCTACACGCCTAAGGGAAATCCCACAGAACGAGTAAATAGAGTAATAGGCGAACTTATATCATTATATGTAGGGAATCACCATGACAGGTGGGATGAATCCCTAAACCTTCTTCAATTTGCAATAAATTCTGCACCACACGAAACTACGGGCAGATCCCCTTGCTTTTTGAATTTAGGGGGGGGGGAGCCACGTCTCCCTTTGGATTTAGAAATTGAAGGACCCATTCAGGACCCTGATGACCCCGGTCGTACTAAAGCTTTAAAAGTTCTTAAGGAACAATTAGAATTCAGTAATGAATTATCTAAATTAGCCAAGGCTCATCAAAAGAAATACAATGACCTCCGCCATGACCCTCTAGAATTTGAAGTAGGAACGTTAGTATGGAGGGAAACCCATCCTTTGTCAAGTACGATAGGTCAAATTATGGGAAAACTCAGTCCTAAATGGGTAGGTCCCTTTAAAATAATCGCCAAACATTCTCCTGTAGTCTACGAGTTAGAGGAGGCTAACTCAGGGCAGAATGTAGGAAAAGTCAATCTAGAACATTTAAAGTCTACTGTACAAACGTAGCTGTCTTCGACAATGCCGTCAATGCAACCGCTTCACAGTCAGAAGTGGCAGATGATCCTGAGTGAAGCTCTTCCCCGGACGGTGGTCATGAACACCAACTTACGAGGACTTCCTCAAGAACTTCATCTGATTCCTCGACATCAACTACTCTGAACGATCAAACTGTAGATCAAAAGATCATTCCTGATATTCCAGATTTACCTTGTCAACCTACTGACTCTGATAGTGAACCGGGCATGGCCCTACTTGAAAACCCTCCTCTCCTACTCCATACCAACCATGATATGCGATTTTCAGCTCACTAGTCCATCTAGTGACAGTGCGCCTTCTGCGGCAGGGGAGGCTTCCCCGTCTGATCATGTAATATCAGTCGCGGAAACTGAGCAAACTTCTAGTTTTACGGAAGAGATTCTAACGCTTGAGCAAAACTCTCAATCGCGTGCGTCCGAATGTTCCTCGACCACGTTATCGGAGTCTGAGGACCCCAAGATTAAATAGGGTTACCTTACTCGATGCTTATTTAGAGCCTTTTCGATTGGGATGGCGAGGAGAAGTGTGCAAAAGGGCAACAGTTAGGCCAGGAGGAAATGAAGTCGACATTTACTATCGCTCACCAGACCATAAAATATTAAGGTCACCTTACGAGGTCCAAGTTTACCTCCAGAATAATAACATAAAAAATCTAACCAGGGAACATTTCTCTTTTGCCCGAGAGCCAATCTCTATTTTTCCATGGGAGTTTATATCTCAGGCTCACAAAAGACATATCTAATGTTAATATTTTTTTTAAAGATGGCATCCAACAACAGCCCTTCACCTTGGTCGTTCGACATCCCTAAGGGAGTAAAAGAAAAAGTAGTAAACACGAAGGCAGATCAGCATTACAGAAAAATCAGTAAAGGTGTTGGAAGAGTATTGTCTTAAGGAACGGGGGAAAGCAATAAAATGTCTCAATTTTGACGATTTGGGACATGAAGCAAAGTATTGCTATATGCCAAATCGGTATTTAAACTCTACAAATTCATGCTCCACTTGCTACTCGTCGAGACATATTGCAACCAACTGTCCTTTTGATGAAGAGGACGTATTCATTTTAGAAGACACGAAGGAAGAAATGGGGGAGCTTGCCTCTTTGAGTCTAGCCTCAACTCCGTCCGTCCCGGACCTCTCTTTAGGGTTAAACCCTTTAGCAACTCCTCCTTCACTTAATGCCGAGTCAGATCTTTGGTCCTTGGCGCATTACCTACCTCAATCTCTCTCTACCAAACGGACGTCAATGCCCCCATTACGGTACACCATAAGTTCAGGGCGCAAGTCCTTGCAAACTCTAACCCCGAAATAAAAAACCCTTTCCTTTTTGTTCTTCATGATAAATTCGTTAAATCTAATGGCACATAGTTCCTTAAGCGGGGGATGTAACATGGCTGCCAGATTCTTTGGAGTTTCCACTCTTTGGATCTGGCAGAGCATATTTGCCTCCATATTACATGCTCCTCCCCCTTTCTAATATTTTGTGATTTTTTATTCTATGATTTTTTTTTTTTTCGTAGTCGTCTCTCAGAGAGAGCACTGTTACTTAAAAACCGTTAGGTAATTAATGTAATGATAAAATGTTTTGGGGGAATGGAATTGTGCCCGAAAACCCGGGATAAGTAAATTTTTGAAATTGATTACCAGTGAAATAAGTTATTTCAACGGGAAACGGTAATGGAACGTTGTTTTTTCTTAAGAATGCCTTTAAGTTTCAATTAAAAAGAAAAATTAATATATGAACCTTCAGTCAAGTGATAACCTCAGTCTTATCGATACTTTTTAGGTCTTGATTCTATTCAAGACATTTTTGATTAATATCTGGCACATCAGTCTTAATTGTTTATTAATCTATTTAAATATTGAAACTGGGGTTGATTTTAGCCATTATTTCATCGCGTATTCTCTAATACCATATAATAGGCATTATTATTTAATTTTCGATTCCCTCATACCATAGCATCGGCATTAGTAATTAATTTTCGATGGGGGCTGACCAGAAATTTGCATTAAGCATTGGAAATTACTATTTATTTGTACTTATGAAATGAATGGTGAAATTACGTGTTGTCGGCTATTAAACAAAAGCATTGAGTACAGTAATGTAATAATTTTAAAAATTATGGTCAATAATTTTATTCAAGAAAATTGTTCTTTAATTAATAAATAGGCTATTACATTATTCTGAGAGAGCGGTTGCTCTCTTAGATAAGACCTCATACTGCGTTTAATGTATAAGGGTGGTTTTTTGATTCGATGTAACTTTTTTCCTATAATGGTTACTGCTTTGAAAAAATTCCACTGAACTAAAATTCGGACCCTTAATATGTGGTTAAAATTTCAAAGAGATCCCTCTATTAGTTTTTATTATAGAAAATAAAGTTGCTAAGGGTGGTTTTCATTTCCATAAAAAAATTCAGACATTTTAGCAAAAAAAGGGAAATTTTCCCATAGGAATAACATGGGAAATGTTTGCTGTGATAGCCAATTGGTCTCGACCATTTTTTGAAGACTATTTATTCGATAGGTCTGAAAATGGTTTTAAATGAAAGGTTGAACATTAAACTGGTGCCTTTCGAAGTTTTATTGAAAACAATTAATATTAAGTATTATTTTTTGTACTTTTAAGCACATACTTAAACTTACGACCTTTTATTCTGTTGGACTTACGTGGTATAATCCTAGCTAAAATCATAGAGAAACGTACTGTTGGACTTTCGCTGTTTTACCGCTAATAGAGCGAAGTTTTTTGTTTACTAAATGCGTCGTCCGCTCTGATTATGGACGAGCTTAAGGCGAATTTTTCCACTTTTCATCTAAAAGAAGGGGTTAATTAGTTCCAATTTTATTTTATTCTCGTAAGTTAAACTTCATTATAATTTAATACAAAAGAATTTAAAGTTAAGATTTAGCCGATAATTTTTAAATTCACTGATTTCACTAAGCCTCGGTCAAAAGTTCAAGACAGGCTGATTGTACTATTGTACACTAGAGACCAATTGGCCGTGTTGCGTTCGTTTTAATGTGTTTCACCTGGTGCCATCGGTCAACTATAGCCGCTAATTAGGTAATTTGTTTAAATTAAATCAATTTTTGTTGTTTAAAGTAGATCAATGCAAACTACGCACAAGGGTTCGTTCCCTGGTTTCTCGACTGATGCCGTCAGGCAACGGTTACCGCTACGAAGATACGTTTTTTACTGGTAAAATAAATGATAGATTCAATCACACTATCACTAAACCCTGTCACCAAATCAACCAATATTTTTAATTCAGGTCCTTCCAATCATTTGTACTAGGTAACAGTTGAATTATTAATTATTTTGCGCTCATTCTAACGTTACCTAAGAAAACAATAAACAATGGCCAGATTGCCAACGATAAACGCTACAGAGATTATATCTGGTGCATGCGGTCAACGGTAACCACTGCGCAGACCATTTTGTTTGTTTAAATTAGTGGTAAAATAATTGATAGATTAAATCACACGATCACTAAACCCTGCTGACAAACCAGTTTTTTTATCCCGGCTCTTGCAATCATTTTTATTAGGTAACAGTTACGTTTCTAATTACTATTTATAACCGCTATTTAGAATAAACCTTTTTGTTTAAATTAGATACATTTTTGATTTGTACAGTAGATTAATTCAAACTACGCAGAAGGGTTCATTCCCTGGTTTCTAGACAAGGGTTACCGTTACGAAGATACGTTTTTTGCTGGCAAAATAAATGGTAGATTCAATCACACTATCAGTAATTCCTGTCATCAAATCAATATTTTTAATTCAGCCTCTTCCAAGTGCGAAATTACAAATTAAAGGGATGTACAGTGTGTTAATTAATTAATATAAATTTTGGATAAATATGTAACACACTATCATTAGTAATTTCTGAAGAGAGGAAAAACGGTTGAAATTAATTTTTTTTAAATTTAAAAAAATTTGGCTCAGAAAAATCCCAGCGCCAGAAGCCTGGCTTATAAAATTTTCACAAGATGATTCGTTCAAGAATGTCTAGAATTAAGTCGCATAGAAGTAATAAATATCTGACTTGGCCAGGCAGGGCATAGCCCACTCGATCCATGCTCACGGACGCTGCTCTGCATCTTGCGTAGTGTTACGCGTGATCTAGTGGGCTATGGGCAGGGTAAACAAATACGGGGCTGCCAGGCTGCCTCTTACACAATAATGATACAGGGCATATGACCAGTTTAAAAATAAAACCACGGGACCACTAAGAAAATGCAAGGGTAACCAGAGTCCTGACATTAACTCAAAAAGTTTAATTGTCCAATTCCTAAGTATAGCAGACGACGTGGTCAAATATTATTATATAGCGCGAGCAGCTTGCGTCCATGAGCGCGGATCGAGTGGGCTATGCTTGCAGGAAGAAACTTTGTCTCAGTTACACCAAAGAGAATATAGGGGAGAAGTTGAAGATCCCCCGCTCCACAAGGCTAAATTACATTGTTACCCCTAAATTATACTAGTGGTACGAGGGAGTTTCCGGCTCAGTCGCGCCACCTACGATACCGTTAAATGTCTCAAACGGAAATGCCTCGGTACTGCGCATTGAAGATGCGCGGTAGAAAAGAGCAACAAGATTTTCCCCTCTTTCCACTCCTCCCCTATATTCTCTGTGGTTACACCTTGTATTGGAAACCCCCATACCTATAGCGTTGCCTGTGTACCCCCACCTACGGCACCGTAGTCCTCCCAGCATCCTCAGCGGTTAGGTAGGGTCGTACACTCGTACTGGATGAAATTGTAAAGGGCGCCCCCTCTATCTTAAAATTAGAAGCTAGCTCTCATACAAATAAAATGGCGCTACGCGGCAGCACTTAGCAATCGCCTACCGAAGGGTAGGAGCGTGCGCGAGGTACATTGGGAGAGATACGGTGCCGTAGGCAGACTTGTAAATAGGGGGTACCCGGGAGCCTGTGACACCCAAGAAAATTCACAGGACACCCTGATAAAATATTTTTAGAGGGGGTCGGGTACCACCCGGGTACCCTGAAAAATTCGGGGCGATGAGAACTCTCACAAGAGTTCAAGACTCAAAAGTGAAAGTAAAAGTTAAAAATACGCGGCTTTCCTCGAAACCAAAATAGTTCTATGCCTCAGTATGATATTCGAGTTTTTTTATTTAATTACCCTTGTCCACTAGGGAGCCCCGGGTACCCAAGAAAATTAGGCTTTGGGGGGTTGGGAGCCCTGCTGTCTCTCGATGAAATTATCACTATTTACAAGTCTGCCCGTAGGTCGCCCATCAATATTTGCAATCCATCTCAATTCCCTTATCCCTGGTTACACTGCTACAACGAAAACCAAATACCAGCAACATAAGTCCAAGCCAGTCATCTGAAAGACTCAAAACGATGACTCTGATTCTTTTGAATTTTAAATATCAGTAGAAATGATTCTAGATAATCCTCAGTGTTATTTTAAAAATTTTAATGCTCAAAGCCAGGGGATAAGGAAAGGCCAAAATAATTTTATTATGAAAATTTGATGTTTTCAGTGATAAATTAATCTCATTGGTGATAACTGATTAACTGGTACCTGAAAGCATTAGTAACTAACTAGCAATATTAGGTCCCTTATGCTTACGCTCCCCTATACATATTTATGTTTGTGCTTAGTGGAGATTTTGAAAATGCAACAGTTTCTTAACAATCTTAATTAAAATGAAGACTGAAGGAACAGATATTAATACAAAATGTCTTCGTGGACAAAGACTTGAAAAAGTAAATGATAAGAAAACAAAATGGAATGACCGAAGTAACAGATATTAAACTTTTTCTTTAAAGACATGATTATAAAACATCAATTATTTGAAAAAAAATACTTATCTTCGTTTTTTTTCACCAAAATTACATTTGCCCAAAAATTTTGTATCATTAAATTTTCCATTCTTTTCAAAATGGTTCGTGTCAAAGATTTACTATATAACAGAAACATGTGACATCGTTTATATTTACAGCTAGATTTCCAGTGTAGACCATGATAGAAACAGTTCCTCGTTAGTGATATTTAAAAGGATAGCAGCTTTTAATTTGAACTACAATACGTTTTAATACTGGAAACTAAGCCCAATAGTGAAATAAAAACAAGGCCTTGCATTTGTCGGTGTCCATTTATGTGTTTCGTGTTATACGTTTACTTATAAATAGCAAGTCGAAGTCATACCAAACTAATTCAATCACAACTTTTAAAACAGTTCTCACGCACTCAATAATATACCAAAGGTTTTTTGTTAATAATGTCTTTTATCCAGATTTTAATGATTCATTTATAAAACATTTTAAATCATCGACCCAAAAAATGGGACCCAAATTGAATCGTGGTCGTAAAACCAAAGCACCCTAAAGCGACGTTTAAAATGTCAATCATGATGAAAGATAAAATTTCTTCCTTCGGTTGAATTTAGTCGTTTTAAACAACGTTTTGCCTTATAGTTCGAAAAGAGAAACCTTTAAAAATAACCCATATCCATACTCGGATATTTATTCTAATCCTTTTCATTCGAAAACTGTTAATACCACAAAGGATATATAGAATGAATAATCTGTCTTTCGAAAACAATGCAAATGTAATTTTGGTGAAAAAAACGAAGATAAGTATTTTTTTTTCCAATAATTGATGTTTTATAATCATGTCTTTAAAGAAAAAGTTTAATATCTGTTACTTCGGTCATTCCATTTTGTTTTCTTATCATTTACTTTTTCAAGTCTTTGTCCACGAAGACATTTTGTATTAATCTTGTATTTTGAAGTTATCTTTTGATTCATAATTCCTCATGAATCATTAAAGAATGAAAAAACATTATGAATATTTTGGTTTTTGAGTGTTAAACACGTATGATAATATTCTATGATTGTACGAAAGATTTATTTTATGCACACTTTTGGTTTGGTATTGGCTACATTTATTTATAGCATGAAATTTGGGCTTAAATTTCCATGGTTGATTTGTTATTATAAATTATCATTAATTAATTTTTTTCCTAGTAATATTTTTTGTTTTCCATGTTTAAGCTAATAGTTGCGTATTTTAAAAGGTTTTATTAGTAGCTTCCAAAGGAAAATAATTTTTAGTCTGCAGAATGGCTTTTAAAATGATTAGTTTTTTGTTCAGGTAAAATTTCCAGTTCAGTGTTAAATGTATGGTTCGCTTTGGATTTATTGGAGAGATTAATTGGTTTGATACGTGAAACGGTGAAGGATGGACTTAAAAAGTTCAACATTAGTCCTGAATGACTATAATCATTTTTCTAGTCTCTCAAGTGAAATATTCCATTTTGAAAAATATTTACACACATTTAATCCAAGGACTCTCAAATTAGGAATTTATAATTGTCTAGTTGCCAGAAAAACAGTAATTCTTTTTGTCTTTTTTTTTTCTCCTTTAAAAGGGCGGGTAGGATTGTCTTTGTTAAATCACCTTTAACATTTTTAAAGATGCTTATTAAAAGCATACTGACTTTTTGATGTAAAATATGAGTTATTCAGATACCCTTTAATTGTTAGTGATAATTCCAATTCATTTCATAAACATTTTTCGTATTCATTATTCTTGCATGATAGCGTTTGTGATTTTTTAGTGAGTGTCATTAATTGGAATTTTTAATAACCGATTTCATTGTGTTTGTTTTGTATGTCAAACGTTCATTGCGATGGTTTTAATTACGAATTTTCAATGCAAATTGAATTGCGATGGTTTTAATTATCAAGTTTCAATGCAAATTGAATTGATAGTCCACGGTGGTGAAAGATTAACGAGCGAAGTAATTGAGGTTTAATCGAGTGGTGAAGGAGGGGGGATTTGGGGTATTTCACCACCCTCGGACACGGGGTAGTCAGTTCCTGTAGGGTAGGCATTCTGACGTCGCCTAGAAGCTAGGCTTACAGTTATTTTGTGAATCCTTTTACGAGCTTCTATTTGTTTATGGACCGCTTTCCAAGTCGTAAAGTAGTTATGTAGCGAAGTTGAAGAACTGAGATGTATTTTTATTTTGCACACGACATCTAGATGGCGTTTGCAAAATCTTACTCCATACGGAAAATTTGACGAGGGAGAAGCCACTCTATAATAAAGTCTTTCTGAGGATGTAAGAGGTATCGTTCCTTTCAACCGAATTCCCAATGGACCGAAATCCCATTCGACCGAATATCCCGCAATGATTTTAGATTTCCAGCCCAATGGCTATATTCCCGATGGACCGAAATCCCAATCGTCCGAATATGCCCCTAAAAAATACATGAATATAACTTGAAACACTGTAGCCGTCAGCGATTCGGTGGTTGGACTGCGAAGCGATAGGTTGTTGGTTCGAATCTCCGAAAGGTATGTTAATAATATTAAAAGTAAATGTTTCGTGATACTAATTAAAACGCTCACTTTCATTCCTTTCAAGGCAAGAGATACATAGAATTAATAAACAAATTGTGCTTAAAATGAAGTGCAGTCTTAATGGTAGTTCCATCAATGTCTTTAAATTTTAAATTAAAATTTTAATATTTTGGTTTCGGGTGGGTTAGGTTAGGTTAGGTTAGGTTAGCTTAGCTTAGCTTAGGTTAGGTTAGGTTAGCTTAGCTTAGGTTAGGTTAGGTTAGGTTAGCTTAGGTTAGGTTAGGTTAGCTTAGCTTAGCTTAGCTTAGGTTAGGTTAGGTTAGCTTAGCTTAGGTTAGGTTAGGTTAGCTTAGGTTAGGTTAGGTTAGCTTAGGTTAGGTTAGGTTGGGTTAGCTTAGCTTAGCTTAGGTTAGGTTAGGTTAGGTTAGCTTAGGTTAGGTTAGGTTAGGTTAGGTTTGGTTCCAATAAAACGTTGACACCTTTTCCAAAATATGCTCCTTTTAATTAGCTACCACCTTTTGCAAAATATTCTCCCATTAAATAGCTACCACCTTTTCCAAAACATTCTCTTATTAATTAGCTGCCACCTTTTCCAAAAGATTTTCCTATTAAATAGCTCCCACCTTTTTCAAAATATTCTCCTATTAATTAGCTACCACCTTTTCCAAAACATTCTCCTATTAATTAGCTGCCACATTTTCCAAAATATTCTCCTTTTAATTAGCTACCACCTTTTCTAAAATATTCTCCTATTAATTAGCTGCCACCTTTTCCAAAAGATTTTGCTATTAATTAGCTGCCACCTTTTCCAAAATATTCTCCTGCTTATTAGCTGCCACCTTTTTCAAAATATTCTCCAATTAATTATCTGACATCTTTTCCAAAATATTTCTATTATTGCTAATAAATTGTTTTAATACTCATATAAAAAATCTTTTTACCTCCAAACAAGGTTGGGTTGGGTTAGGTTAGGTTAGGTTAGGTTAGGTTAGGTTAGGTTAGGTTAGGTTAGGTTAGGTTAGGTTAGGTTAGGTTAGCTTAGGTTAGCTTAGCTTAGCTTAGGTTAGGTTAGGTTAGGTTAGGTTCCAATAAAACGTTGACACCTTTTCCAAAATATGCTCCTTTTAATTAGCTACCACCTTTTGCAAAATATTCTCCCATTAAATAGCTACCACCTTTTCCAAAACATTCTCTTATTAATTAGCTGCCACCTTTTCCAAAAGATTTTCCTATTAAATAGCTCCCACCTTTTTCAAAATATTCTCCTATTAATTAGCTACCACCTTTTCCAAAACATTCTCCTATTAATTAGCTGCAACCTTTTCCAAAACATTCTCCTACTAATTAGCTGCCACATTTTCCAAAATATTCTCCTTTTAATTAGCTACCACCTTTTCTAAAATATTCTCCTATTAATTAGCTGCCACCTTTTCCAAAAGATTTTGCTATTAATTAGCTGCCACCTTTTCCAAAATATTCTCCTGTTTATTAGCTGCCACCTTTTCCAAAATATTCTCCAATTAATTATCTGACATCTTTTCCAAAATATTTCTATTATTGCTAATAAATTGTTTTAATACTCATATAAAAAATCTTTTTACCTCCAAACAAGGTTGGGTTGGGTTAGGTTAGGTTAGGTTAGGTTACGTTTGGTTAGGTTACGTTTGGTTAGGTTAGGTAAGGTTAGGTTACGTTTGGTTAGGTTAGGTTAGGCTAGGGTAGGTGAGGTGAGGAGTGCAGTAATACATTTTCAACTCACATTTATTTTAACAATAATTAGATTTGAAATTAAAAATATATTTAATGCAAAACCACACAGTATGTCTTCTTCCAGTTCAATAGAATTTCGGTCCAATGGGACTATAATAAAATCGCACCTTTGGCTACGTTCGATCGAATGGGACCCCAAAAAACCCCCCTTCTGTCGAATGGGAATTCGGTTCAATGGGACCAAAGCATGTAAGATGGGAAGCGTATTACGCCGTTTAACGCGGAAATACACTCGGGATTACTTTTCACAGTTTCTTTTTCAATATTAGAACGGATTAAAGGCATATCTCCCGAATTTACGGCATTAAAATCACCAAAAAGTAATACCGGGCACTTCATCTGGTGGTGTGTGGTACTAAATAGTGTAGCCTGGCTACCAGAACGCTAAGTGATATTTTGTGATGTAATAGTTTATATAAAAATTTAATGTCTTGCAAATCCAATAAATGTTGCAAGGTTTTTAAGCCGAGACTATCCAATAGCAAGTCATATTGGTAGTCGAGGTGACGCATAAAAAACGTATGGGCGTACGAGACAAATTTTCTCTGTACGTTTTCCATGCGTTTAAGGTATAAGCTACACCCAATCCAGGCAAGAAACCATACAATAGACGGGATCTAACTAAGGTGAGATATAGTAGTCTGAAGTGTTTCAGGGATTTAAGTAGTCGACAGATCTTTAATGCAGCACCGAGTGTGCGTCGACAGCGATTAACTGTTTGAGTAATATGCTCGCAAAACAGAAGAGCTCTATCAAACACAACTCCGAGATCGGTGACGAGTAATCGTCGTGGTATTGGTAATCGCGCGATGGAGTAGGTAGCGTGTATCTCTCTACAAATTCTACCCGTGAATGTGACGTTAACAGACTTGGCAGGATTTATTGGGAGGTTGTTGTAGTCGCACCATGATGCAATAGCATCTAAGTCTAATTGTAGATTTGCACTGTCTGCGCGGTTGTTAATTGAATTGCATATTTTATGATCGTCAGCAAATGCAATTAGTTTAGAGTGTTTTATGCAATATTGCAAATCATAAATATATATGTTGAATAGGAAGGGCCTTAGAGAGGACCCCTGCGGAACTCCGCATGCTACTTGATAGGAAATGTTCGTTATGCCGGAATTCATTTTAAGTACGTTAACTGTATGTGAAAAGTAGGAGCGAAGCCATCCCAGCAAGCCAGGGCGCACACCCAAAATGAGCATCTTTTCCAAAAGAAAATGGTGGGAAACACGATCGAAAGCCTTGGCCAGGTCGAGGTAAACGACGTCGACCTGACCACGGCACTCGACAGCAGGGGCGACATAGTCCATAAAGACGGATAAGTTGGTGTCTACACTTCTTCCCGGCAGAAAGCCATGTTGACAATCATTAGGAAAGAGCTGGAGCCACTTCTGCAATTTGGTGTGAACTACCATGTCGAATAATTTGGCCAGAGTGCAAAGGAGTGAAATGGGACCATAGTTTTTAATGTCGCATGTAGGACCAGATTTATAAATAGGTACGACCACCGCCCTCTTCCACGTAGTGGGGACACACCACTTCGAAGTGATTGATTAAAAATGTGGTCCAGGGCTGGTAGAAGGAGATCAACACAGCCTTTAATAATTAGAGCCGGTATGTTGTCCGTGCCAGTGGAAAATTTGTTTGGGAGTTTTAAAATTGCCTGGTAGATATCCCTCTGAGTGATAACAATGGAACAAAGCGTGTCGTGTGGTAGGCTAGTAGTGACAGGGTCGTATAGCCCATTGGGAGGAGTCCCGTCATTGGAAATGCGTGAAAAATGATCCTTGAAGAGTGAACCAAGTTCCTCGGAATCAGAAATCATGGCCTTATCAACCTTCAGCGATATACAATGAGATCTATCCTTAACATTTCCATTGACGAAGTTCCAGAATTTCTTAGGGTGGTGGAGTGCACCTTGGCTGACCCGTTCACCATCGGAATGTCTATCCCTTGTTCTATATCGGCGGACAAGCGCCCTGTGGTGCTTGTATGAAATGAATTCTTGTAAGACGTGAGTACGCTTGTATTTTCTATAGAAATACTTTTTCCGCCTGATGGCGGCGCGCAATTCAGGAGAGTACCAGTGGGGGAAAGCAGACTTTCCACTCGCAGTAAGAATAGGAAAGGCCGCATTCATGGCGCCATGAATGTAGGCTGTCAGTAATTCCGCACAATAATTTACATCACTGGAATCCGTGATGCACGACCAATCCGAATCGCGCAGCGTGTCATAAAGTATAGTGTAATCACCCCTTTAGTACTTATAGCACGGCTTCGCTCTTCTCGTGTGTTGGGTTAATTTGACAGGGTAAATGACCACAAAGGGTGGATGATAGGTGTCGATACGAACCATGGGTTCATCTAGCATTGAGATATCTAAATTATTTACATTAGCCAAGCAGAGGTCCAGCACAAATTGGTGCAGATTAGAGTCCGACGCCGCCAAAAAGTTGTCGGCGGCGGCGTTTGCACAGTTTAGGCATATTGGCGACGGCGCGCCGCCGGCGCGCCGTTCTATTAACCGGCGGCGGCGTTGCATACAATTTTGTTGGCGGCGGCGGCGTTAGAGGCGTGTAACTTCACAATGAGTGATTAATGTCAGTTGTGAAGTGGTGGTGTTCACAAGATCTGTCCATGTTCGAAAATACTGGTTGAAATCTCTTCAAATTTTATTGCGATTTGCAAAATAATGTTTGGTATTTTTGTGCGAAGTTTAAAATGTTCCTCTTTCCTAGCTTTTTGTAAGAACATTAAAACGAAATTTAACCATAATTTAATGGCCTAGTCTCAAATAGTTTAAATTTGTTTCCTTCAGTTTCACTGGTTCGAATCTCTTGAAATTTTAGTGAGAGGCATATTGAAAGGTTTTAAATTATCGTACAAAATTTAAAAGTTTTGAAACGAATAGTTCTTTTCCTAAAATTTTCCTAAGCGACTAAATAGGATTATGCACAAACAAAATTTTAATGAATTTTGTGAAGTGAATTGTTCGTTTGAAAACTTTGAAACTTTGCATCATAATTCGAAACCCATCAATATGCCTCTCGCTAAAATTTCAAGAGATTCGATCAAGTGAAACGGAAGAGACTTTTAAACCGTTCGAAGACCAAGCCCTTTAATTAGGGCTAATTTTCGTACTAATATTGCTAAAAAAATTGTTTTTAAAATTTCCTAAAACTTGCAAACATTGTTTTGCACATCTCTTTAAAATTTCAAGAGATTTGAACCAGTAGTTTCAAAATTCTGGCTAAATAACTGTGTTACTCCCATAGCCGGCCATGCTAAAAATGGCTCCTTCGATTTTTCGAGCGAAAAAGCCCAAAATTACCAACACTCGCTTTACACAGGAAAAACATTGGCGTGTGAAGCCAAAGAGTGATCGAGTGGGCTGTGGTTGTAGCAATGAAGGCAAAAATGAGATCCAGTCAAGGCTAGGAGTCTAGATCCGTGGAGTACAAATTTATAAAGACTTGAGAATCGTGAAGTTAGGCCCCCTTTCCTACTTCCTAATTTTACGGTTACAGACTATAATTTTTAAACTGGTCCCTCCTCAATTTTCTTAAAAGTTCTCAATTAATAAACTGGTCCCAAGGACCAGTAACCCCCGGATTTAGAATAACAAAACTGGTCCGAGCAATTAATAAACTGGTTTTGGACCTGTGCTATTTCCTAGACTGGTTGGCACGCCGGCGTACGCCGGTGATATTTCGGCGTCGCGGCGGGGCGGCGCGCTGTTTAAAAGTACGTACGGCGGCGGCGTGGTTAAAAACTAGAAATGTGGCGGCGCGCCGGCGTACTATCGGCGGCGTCGGGCTCTATTTCCAACCGTTTAATATACCGTGACAAAAATAACACTCTACTTTATCGGTACCATAAGTATATAAATAAAAAATCCGTATCTAGCTAGATCTCTGGGGTTTACATATGGTGCTTTCCAGTGATAGAAACTTTCGCGTCTTTTCGCCTCAGCGTTCTTACTGGGTTATGACATCCAACGGTTTTCCAAACTGCTTATATAACTCGAACAAAGCGTATAACAACCCCCTCTCCTTTCAACCAACGGTTTAAATACTTCGCCCAGACCCGTCCGCCCTCCCCTCTATTGAACAGCTCCTCCATTGAAAGAGGACAGATTTAAACTTTAACTATAGAACCCAACCTATAACTGGAACTAGCCCCCATCCCACCCCCTCCTTAAAAACTAAATTGAAACAAAACTAAGTAACGCGATTGGTTTGATTCGTCGAGGGCCCCTCGACAAGACGAAACAAAAGAGGCTCTGTAAAAATTTACCGGTTCCAATTCCCAATCTAACGGAGCGCAGAGCTCCCTACCGAAATTCATCGCCGCGGGCGTGAATCCAGTCGAGCTGTTTTCAGCTGACCTTAAGGCGAAGCCCAACTCAGGAATACGAGCATCCCAATCCCTATGTTTCTCAATATAAGAAATAATCATAGGCTTGATATTCCTATTCGTGCGCTCAGTAATGTTTGCCTGAGCATGATACGGAGATGTATTGTTCGGGCGTATACCCAATCTTTTACATGTCTCCTTGAATTTCGGACTAGAAAACACAGAAGCATTATCAGTAATCAGTTCCTTTGGGAATCCAAATCGACAGAAAACTTCAAATAAGTTCTCCCATATTTTCTCCGTAGTCATTTTTCGTAAGGGGTAGGTTTCAACCCACTTAGTGAAATGGTCTACGATGACGAGCAGGTATTGATTACACTTGGAGCTGCGGGTATAGGGACCCATGAGATCACAGGTCACTAATTCCCACGGCCTTTCGCTACGAACGCTTGATAGCAGCCCGGGCTTTAATTGTGCAGATGGCTTCGATTTTTGACAAATCTCACAACGCCGAACATACTTTAAAACGTCGCGCTTCATACCCGACCACGTGACTCGGGATTGTAAACGTTTATACGTTTTACAAACACCCAGGTGGCCGGCTAGGGGCTCGTCATGAAAATATTTAATTGCCTCTAGCCTCAAGCTTCGAGGTAATACTACCTTCCAAGCTTTCTCTAGGGCATCCTCATCCTCCTCGTCCCATGGTGCGAAGTATCTTAATAGAAGACCGTCTTGATCCATTACATACTGATCCAATACTGGCCGGCCTTTATTGCCGTTTCCGGGTCTACAGAGCTTCGAACATGCTCTAACTCCTCGATGAAACGAGATAACTCTGGATCAGTAGCTTGGGATTTTATTATCGCCTCTCTATTAAAAGGTAAACCCAACTTGAGTGTGTTACCCCCCACTACTTCATTTGCAACCAATGTGACGGCTTCTTCTGGCGCGTTCCCACTATCCAACTTTAGTCAGCTGACAACGCCAACTTGACAAGTCGGGCCGACTGGTCAGGTAGTGTGAACGCCACACCTGACTTGACTATTGACTGTTTCGAGACACGATTTTTGTCGGGGAAGTACCCGATCGGAGTCAGGCCGACATTTGTCTTGGAGTTTAATAGCCAATAAAATCGCGAGGTGTACTCACGTGGTTAATGACGTCCATTCGAGACATTTTCTTCTCTTGGATGCTAAATTTATCGCGACGGCCGCGGCCATAAGGAGAGCCGAGTCTTAAGTTTAATAGCCAACTATAATTATAAAATATATTTTCCGAGTAAAAATAGCTAAGCCTTGTCATGGCTTCAAAAAAGAACACTGAGGTAAAAACTCGTCTCATAAATATGCCTAGTCTGTACATTATTTGAAAAGTTAAATGCTGGTTTAATAAATGTTTGTTTAGAAATTTAATTGGACCTCGGTTAAAACAAGGAAATTAATTGATTATGTGAAGGAAAAAGAACATATACATAACCCCAAACATAATGACTACAAGAAAAGTGGGCTCAGAGAAAAAGCCTTTCAGGAATTTGCAGAAAGCATTGGGTGTTCAGGTAATTAATGGCATCTATTCAATAAATAAGCAGCGTTTGATGCTTGTTGCATAATAAATACCGTAAATAATATGAGCGGCTGGTCTGAAATTATGCATTCGAATGTTTAGTTTCTGATGTGAAGTCTAGATGTGAAGGGCTCAGGACATATTTTCAACGGGAGTTCGCCAAAGTACCGCAATCAAAAACCAGCGGTGCTGGCACCGATAATATTTGTACTCCGAAATGGGAGTTTTTTTCAGATATGGAATTTTTGAAAAGTTCCACCCAGCCTCGAAAAGGGCGTACAAATTTGGATTTAGAAGTTCCCGAAGAGGTATGTAATATATTCCAAGGGCTCAAATGTATCAAGACGCATAAAGAAGCTCTTTTTGAAATTTACAGATCACAAAAGACATAGATGCACCCTCTACGTCGTCAGGTGTATTTTTTCCTGATGAAATTATTGAACCATCTGAGGATGATGAGTCTTCAGTTACAGATGAGTTGAAGTGTGCGTCTCGTTCCTCGGGAATTAGCAGAAGCTCAAGTGGTGGTAAACCAAAAACAACCACTCCAAGAAGAAAACGAAAGAATGATAAGGCCCATTGGAAAATGAATTTCTGGAGGAAGCATTGAAATGTCTTAAAACACCACAAACCACAATTGAAACAAAAGATGAGCATGATATGTTTGCAGCCTTTTAGCTTCACAACTAAGGGTTTTAACGCCACAAGATTCTGATGAACTTAAATTAAAATTTATGCAACTTATTTTTGAAAAAAAAACATCAAAGAAGTGATCTCAATCAATAAAATTAAAATTTATGCAACTTATTTTTGAAAAAAAAACATCAAAGAAGTGATCTCAATCAATAAAATTAAAATTTATGCAACTTATTTTTGAAAAAAAAAACATCAAAGAAGTGATCTCAATCAATAAAATTATATTTCGTTAATCATTAATTCAATAAAAATTTTGTTTTAATTACATGTAATTTATAACTAATAATCATATAATCGGTTCCATTGTTTTTCGAAAGCTCCTTCATTACAGAAAATCTCCATAAATTCATTTCTTATGGCTTTCGCAGCGTCAGATGCGTGAGATCCTTGGGGATCTAGCGGCGTTAATTTCGTCCTTCCTTTTTCTTTTCGTTATCTTCATCGTCATCAATACCATCGTTCTCCGAATTTGATTGATCTCTCAAAATATTATGAAGTAGTCTTAATGGTAGTTCCACCAATGTATTTAAGTTTTAGATTAAAATTTTAATATTTTGGTTTCGGGTGGGTTAGGTTAGGTTAGGTTAGGTTCGGTTCGGTTCGGTTTGGTTTGGTTTGGTTCCAATAATTCGTTGACACCTTTTCCAAAAATGCTCCTTTTAATTAGCTACCACCTTTTCCAAAATATTCTCCCTTTAAATAGCTACCACCTTTTCCAAAACATTCTCCTATTAATTAGCTGCCACCTTTTCCAAAACATTTTCCTATTAATTAGCTGCCACCTTTTCCAAAACATTCTCCTACTTATTAGGTGCCACATTTTCCAAAATATTCTCCTTTTAATCAGCTACCACCTTTTCCAAAATATTCTCCCATTAATTAGCTGCCACCTTTTCCAAAATATTCTCCTATTAATTAGCTGCCACCTTTTCCAAAATATTCTCCCATTAATTAGCTGCAACCTTTTCCAAAATATTCTCCTATTAATTACCTACCACCTTTTCCAAAATATTTTCCTATTAATTAGCTGCCACCTTTTCCAAAATATCCTCCTAATAATTAGCTGCCACCTTTTCCAAGATATTCTCCTATTAATTAGGTGCCACCTTTTCCAAAATATACTCCTAATAATTAGCTGCCACCTTTTCCAAGATATACTCATTAATTTGCTGCCACCTTTTCCAAAATATATTCCGCGAACCAGGATCACAAACGGTTATGAAACGCTGTAGTGCTAAACCGCTGGAAAGGGAAAATAGCGCTATATTGAGAAACGCGGAAACAGCAACCGCTGTTTTGGGAAATAGCGCTGTATTGAGAAACGCGGAAACAGCAACCGCGGTTTTGCTTCCACGGGTTTTGCAAACCGCTGCTTTGGACACCGCTTTATTCCAAAACGCTCTTTTGAAAACCACTCAACTACCCGTGAACCGTCTGCTAAAACATCTTCGAAATGAGCATTTAAAGACTGCACGTTATGTACATAAATAAAAACGGGATCATGCAAGAAAGGTAGTTCGATGCTTTTTGTGTCTCGCAACCTCTTAAGTTCCAATTCTATTAGGTTGTTTTTGGGTGAATTAGGAACTTTAAATTTTCCATCAATATATAAACCGGAAGCGGTTTTTGCTCTACTACAAGCCACATATAAATGCGCTCTTTCAAATTTTTTTGTAACCTTACAATGAACCACTACCGACGAGTAAGTATCACCCTGACTTTTATGTATCGTAATGGCCTCAGAAACAACCAAAGGCAATTGTTTCCTAGATACTGAGGCATTATTTTGTCTCCATTTTCTATTAAACGACTTGATGACCTTTTCAACAGGCGTCCACGAAGCGTTAATATTACTATTCAAATATAAACCATGAAATGGGCTGTAGTTAAAAATCACACATTTTCTTGCGCCTCGTAACTTTCACATAGTGACTAAAATAACGTACTGTACACTTCTTTATTTATTCATACCAATGTTTTTCAAGTAGAAAAGTCGTTTTATTAAATTAGCTTTAGCTGTTAGTTTCCAGGAACAATCCATTTACATACACTCGTATTTCAATGTTTACTCGCTTATACATTTATTTCATCAGATAGTGAATATTTTACTATATCGAATAGGTTTCTGATGTAGTCTTAGCACATTAAAAGGACAAAAATGGGAGACAGCTGGTAAAAAATGTTCGGTAGGTAACTTACCGTTCTTCTCGAAGTACGTACTGAAACGTTCATTTTAAAAATCTTATTTTGAAGAGAAATTTTGTTAAAGAGTTTTTGGTAGACTATATTTCCTAGAAAACCTCGCGATTTGGTAAAAGCGTAACTAATGCTGCCACGTTGGGGAAATTTTCGGAATTGGTTTTTCATTTCATTTACTCGAGAAAAAGCATAAATTTCGAATAAATCAGGGCGTTTGAATCGACCCTACCGAAAGTTTGAAGATAATGGAAATACTTCGGACTCAAAGTTATAGGAATAGAGATTTTCTCTTCATATAACACTCTCCTACAAAATATAATTACAATTGATGGGTTTCTTTTGCTGAAAGCAGCCAGCAACGTCCTTCAAACTCCTTTTGAAATTTATGAATCTTCAAATAACCAAGTCTGATACATTTGGTTTTTGTGTTTTGCTGTTTTCATATAACAAAAAAATTTAATTTCAAACAAACTGCAGTAATGTAATCCAAGGAAATATTTATCAACGAGATCTAAACTTTGTGTTTCGGTCGTGTTTAATAAAGGGTTTATCAAAGTGCTAAGCAAGTATTAGATGAATAAGTAATGTGTCCCAATTTGGTAGCTATGCTTTGTATATGCTACAGCTTTTATTTCCCACAAACGTTATAAGTCGAAATGTGAATTTTGATATGAAGAACATACGAGTGGTATTTGGCGAGCCACTTACATGAGCAACAGGCTCGGAAATGGACGACGATTACAGCGCAATTGATCTGAATATTTCTTACACAACGACTCCCAGATCCAACTTCTATAAATGGAAGTAAGATAATTTCATATCATATATATAATATTGCTACATTTGCTTAATGTTCGTTAAACATGAGACATTGTTTCTTAAGAAAAGCTTCGAACCTATTGGTCATTATCACACCTCGTACTTCATTAGTTACCTTAGAGAAAAGATAAGTTATGGTATCTTTCACGTCTTCGCCAAAATTATTATAACAAACCTGAGTTCTCAGGGTAGGGAGACCTGGCTTATTTCGGCTCTACGCATGGATGTCGCTTTTGAAAACCTGTAGCGATTTTTGTTAGTCTCCTTAAAGCTAAAAAAAATAGACGTTGTGTTAACTAACAGCTACAAGTTAAATGCCCGTAAACTCGCGTCAATTTCACTATTGGGTTGAGCGAGAAAAATATTATAAAATGTTGTCTAGGGGTTTTGTGTATAAGCTTAAAATAGTAAAAGGGTCCGAATTGAATTGCCAATGAAGCATAATATTTAATACGGACAAATAACATAAAACAATGCAAGCACACAAATAAAGTTAAGCGCGTAAAACTTCCATGGAAGAAACCATTAAAAATATATTCATGCGTTTCAATCCAAATAAGGATTTTAAATATTTTGTTTCAACAAATTTACTGATTAGCCCCAATAAAGGTGTAACGGATTAATTATAAAACAAAGCCGTGCTTCAGATAGAGATTAATGTCGCTAAGTGTGTCCAGCAGGTCATCCCCTCTCAGTACACAAGTAAAAGCTTAGTTATCGAGCATGGATCGAAGTACTGGAAAACTTGGCGACACATATATCACGTTTGACAGCTGAAGCCCGGATTTAAAATAAACGTGTGAGATCTGGAGCTATTTCAAAACTTAGAATTTAATTTCATTTCTTATATTTTCTCAAAATAATTATATACTCAACTATTTTTATATATTTTTACAAAAGAACGTTACAAACCTCTAACCTCTGAATTAGTCGCGAAATTTAAAACGCAGGAAAACTACGAGATTGAGGGATTAGGTTATAAAATTGAAAATCAGGAATTTTTCGAATCTTAGATAATCGTTTGAACTTCTAAATTGAAATTATAAAATAAAGTTTTTTTAATCGCATTGGAGTGATACAACATGAAATATTTTATCACATAGGAATTTATAATTGTAAATAAAATAGTGCCACATTTTAAAAATGGGAATATAATAGTGTTACATTTTAAAAATGGGAATATAATAGTGTTTCATTTTAAAAATGGGAATATAATAGTGTTACATTTTAAAAATGGGAATATAATAGTGTTACATTTTAAAAATGGGAATATAATAGTGTTACATTTTAAAAATGGGAATATAATAGTGTTACATTTTAAAAATGGGAATATAATAGTGTTACATTTGAAATATATAAATAAATTAGTGTCATATTTTGAAAATATGGATAAATTAGTTTTATTGTGCACTATATTATTCCTAGTTTTAAATTGTTATAAAAAAAACCTGAATCAGTGTTGTTTGAAAAAAAGTAAAAAAAAACCCATGTTCTGTTGTAACATTCCTATTTTGAAATGTGATAAAAAACTTACTAGAAAAATAAAACAAATAAAAATATGTGTCATTCATAAAATAGTCATTTTACATTTTAAATTTAGAAGTTCAAACAATTTCCCAATAAACTAATCATTCTTGATTTTCTATTATCTAAGTTCATCTCTCAGCCAATGTTACGAGAAACGCCCAACCTCCGCATGTAATGTAAACTCCCTCAAAAACTCATGACGTTGGGCTTTTTCTTATCATTTAATGGGAGTCGACTGCCTTATACCCCGAGAATTCCGGTGTCAAACATTAATAACAGCGAAGTTTAGAAATATAATATATTTGGACTATGATTTCTCGAAATAATTTAAATATAATTTGTTTAAGTAATAGGTAATGGGGAATAATTAATACCAAATGTATTTATTGAATTAAGTTTAACATCTGTTAATTGAAACTTCTTTAGTCAAAGATAATATAGGATGAGTAATGAAGATTGCGTATGAAGTCAAACCATATACTGGGCGATATAACATTTTTGTGCATCAGCATTTTCATCCAGCACTGAAGGGAAAAGGGTATATGTGAAATTGTGAACTAAACCAGGGGAATGATTTTGGCGCGAGATAAATTTTAAGTGGGACAAGCGAACGGAAGCAGTTGTTAGCCAATGAGGGAAGGTTTGAGAGAGAAGAGCGTGAATGGAGACAAGTTGTCCCTTACCAACTGTTGGATTCTGAGAGTGAGAGAGCTGTAATATGATCCAATTATGGTCAATACATATATTTAATAGTTGTGTTACAAATCATGGAAACTCTCCAAAGTTAATATAAGACAAGTAACAACATAGTTGAAATAAAATAGAGAAAAGATGTCGATTCAGGATAAACGGCAAATGAGTTATCTCGCGTGACTCTGTCTGTCAATTGCGGTAGAGAATGTTGGTTTTTTTTCATAATATCCGAAATCAACAACGAAAACTACTGTGCGACACACTAAAATTTATGCATCGAGCTATTGAGATAATCGAACGCCTATCATAATTCCTAGCAATTATACAGATTCCACTGCTAACTATGCATTTTGTTCATATGTCAAGGAACCCTACAGAACCCTATTATTTTAATTTTTCACAATCCAAACCAAAAATGTGTTTCGGAATTTCGATGTCTTTATTAGTTTTGTAGCTATAAAGCTGTTTCATTTCGATATTCCAAGAGCATCTTTTGACATTAATATTTGAAATGGGTCTTTATATATTCATTAAGCTATTAATATATAACCTTAACGTTGATTTAGATGTTGCTAGGTATAAAGAAGAGTAATACTTAATGTCATCCCTTCCATTGATGTTTGTTTGTTGATCATAGTGAAAGGTCCGATATGAGATGAATTGAAATTAGAATTGCTCATGTTCTCTGTGAAGAGGTATTAACGGTTTAGAGTGAACCCAAAGTTAAACGAACATTATAAGGAATTATTTTAGGTTGTTTAATAGAACCACATGTCATGACAATAAGATAACGGAGCGTCTGATTGTAATTTTGTTAACAATTCTTAGTTTAAATTCTTCTAGTGAGGTTAGAGATAGATCACCGTAGTATTCACAGAAGTAGGGTGAGGGCTGTAGCAATGGCAATAATACTCCTGTGCGAGTCCCGTTTTTTAGGGTCTCGAGTCCTAAAAAGGCTCTTATAGAATCTTGAGTCGAGTCTTCTAAATGCTATCGAGTCCTTGAGTCCTGAAGTCAGCTTCAGAACTATAGGTTTCAAGGCCAGTGTCGCATCCTGGAAAATTGTTTCAAGTGCTGGTCGAGTTCTGATAAATTATTTCTATTTATACTATTAATATATTAATTTTACATAATTATATTGCAAAAAAAGGAATAATTTAAAATCTACTAAAAAAGTATATAACTTATAAAATAGTGAAAATTACGAAAACGTAGGACTGTACACGAGATTGAGCCCGCTCGTGCTTGTGACGAGCGAGCCGAGTTCGAGCCGACACTTTGGCGGCTCGACTAATTAACGAGCGAGCTTTTATAAGGTCGAGCCGAGCCGATAGGCATCGAGCCACTAAAACTCGCGAGCCGGATAGCGAGCTTAGTCACTGAAATGATGCTTTCCTTTTACTCCTCTCCGTCAATAGCGTTCCGTTGTATTTTTACATGAAATAAAGCATGAGAAAATTTGCTGTCTCTCGCCTCTAACCGTGAACATATAACGATTTCTTTACTTTTTACCGAGCGTTCTCAAGTCTTAAGTTGGTAGTAACAATTTTTGATAAACATATTTGTTAACCGAGCCAGCTCGGCTCGTCTCGATCATTTTGGAGTCGAGCTTTTAAAAAGCTCGCTCAGCTCGGCTAGTAGACAGTTCTACGAAAACAACACGCAAAAACAGTAATTTTAACTTTCCTTTTGCTTAACTGCATTTCTGTGAACAAATATTTGTCCAATTACCTGTCTACTCTAAATTATAAATTGATAAAACCTCACTAGATGCCGCGCTCTGCTAAAACTTCCGGGTCAACGAATTCAAGGTAAATATTTTTGGACTTGCTAAGTCACTAAGCCTCGGTTCGAGTCCTTCTTGAGTCCAATAATATTAAGGATTTTTGAGGACTTGTAATAATTCTCAAGTCCGAAAATTTTGATTATCAAGTCTCGATCCAGAACTTGCCTTTAATCGAGTACTCGCACAGGCCTAGGCAATAGATCCTGGCACTAGTGAACTAGTTTTGGAGTGTTTGGAGACCTAGAGAATATTGATAGAGTTCCAAAATTTGTTACTTAGCCTAAAACCTTTATCTCCACCTCTTCTGTGCTGAGAACCAACCTCCATATTCCGCTTGGAGTGACCCATATTTTTGGAGATAAAAATTCATGTCGAGCGAGGAATTGGGTTTCCCAAAACTTCTAGTACTCATCCAACTTCTGGTATTCAAGCTGGCAAACTAACATTATTGTTGAGGTAAAACGAAAGGATAGTGTTTAGACGCCAGTCTTGTTATGAATGAATGAATAATTATAACTTCTGCAGTTTGCTTATCAATAAACAGCAATAATTACATATCTAGTTATAAAAGTTTGTAGGTAGTCCTCCACTGGCATCGGAGAGATAATATTTTGGTTTTCCAACTTGTTACCTCTTTGATGTTACATTTTCCACATCTAATACCTTTTCTTTAGTTTCCTGAACCTCAGGGAATTAAGACTTGGATATTTGGCAGTAAGTGTCGTCTTGAAATGAATAATACAACAAATCTGCATATAAGTATATTACGATAGTTAACGGAGCTTCATGAAATCGGATTATTTAAAACCGCTCGCGAAGGTTTCATAAAAAGCGGGAAGGGTAAAAATTCACATTTGTTCAATTAAAGTGACACATATCGGAAAATATTTGATTTACCCTAAAAATTCGGAAATTGATTTCTTGCATCGTTAAAAAACTTATTCCCATTGAACAGAGCGATAATAAGTGGAACTTTGAATTTGGTTGCATTTTGATACTCGCAGTTTTTAATAAGTTAATTAAATGCAGTTCAACTACTTCAACTAAAATGGATGGAATAAAATTAAATTAGGTTAAATTTTAGGAGAAAAATTAAAAATTTAGAGCTACTGGACCGCCCTTTAACTGTACGTTACACCAGGAGTTCATAATAACCCCCCTTCGGGGGGAAGTACGAAACCGTTTAAAAAGCCCGTAACCTCAAATTTTCGCCGTAACGCTTATCGGATTTATACACCGCTTAACTCCCAAAGAAATAGTTACTCCAATTTTTAGCACCCACGCGCATTAACTTCCACACTTCTGCTTAAGCACTATTTTTATCTAGTGATTTTGGAAGCGAAGATGGCTCGCGTCTGTCGGGAAATTAAGCATTGGCTAAGAAGCTAGCTTTTCGATGGGTTCTAGTTTTCTACAAAAAATTAAACGATGATCATTAATGTTTTGTTGAGAAATGTGTGAGTGAGAATTCCGTGGTTAAATTAAAATGGTTTGGACAAATTCATTCCCAGTATCTTTACTATAAGAATTCCATCGTTTTTCTACGTACGTCCACCATAGTCGCCATTTTTCTTAACGACGGAGATCCCAGCCAACGGAAATTTTGGAACGAAAACCAAGGAGCATAGATACCACTACAATCTACTGTAAAGTTGTATGTCCATCAACAGGCTAGTCCTTTCTATGGGCAGCGACAAATTTTGTTGTTCGCGATTTTTACCATTAGCTCTCTGGTTAGTTTCGTACTTTTCCCCAAAGGGGGTTATTATGAACTCCAGGTTACACTTAAAAGACTAGGGTATCGGATGCTAGAAATGTGTGATATCACAGCCTCCTTTCATTTAACCGTGTTAAATTTATATTTTAACATCGTTTAAATTATTAAAGCTATCGTAATATACGTCATTTATAATACAATGTTGTAAAAAGCAATTTTTTAACTAATGCCAATACATTAGGAGCAAGAAATAGTGGAATACGCTATGATCCTGTTAAGAGAAACTAAAAAATATTTGGCCATGATGTATAATACCAGGTTAGTTTGATTTTTAAGTTGTAGTATTTAGTGCAAGCAAAAATATCATATTCTAATTATAGATTTTTTGCACAGCATTCATCTTGAACCCGTTAACTACGAGTTTTTCCAGAACATGAACCCTAAAACTCCAAACTCACATGTAAGTTTTTCTACTATATTATAATACGGGACAGAGATCTTTATTTCCAATGACCAGTTTTCATACTTCTCAAAGGGAGTATCTGTTTGCGTTCATTGCTTCTCCGAGTCCTTAAGCGTTGGTGATATGCAGGGATAATTTGTACGTTATTTACATGCGCAAGTCGAGAGAGTAGTAGTAAATACCTCTAAATGCTCAAGATCAGTTCAATTCTGTTCCATCAAATATCGCAGTACAGGCCTAAAAAAGTTCTTTAAACAACACAAAAGGTTGATCTTGCTTGTTTTCTAGTTTACTCTTTACCATATTGTAAAATACGACTGAAACTAAGCTGTAAAATTAAGTTTGAATATAAACGGCATTTCTAGAGTTAAACCAAGAAACAGTAAATATAATGTGTTAAAAACATTATTATATCCGGTTTTAAATGTGTTTGGATCATGTGGTTTCTTCTATTAAAGACACTAGCTAAGCAACGAACCGGGAAGAGTTTCCGGTCTATGTAGACAGTATATTTTAAATAGTGTTTGCACTTATTGACGTTTTTTAGCCATATCGTAGTATACGATAGGCTCTTAGTTTGACCCGAGCCGTAGTAGTAGTAGTAGTAGTAGTAGTACTTGTGGCCGGAGTTTTCGCTTTCGTTATCGTCAGATTTTAGCTTAAAAGAAATTTTATATTACCACAACCCACCCATTGGGGTAACTGGGTTCGGTTAGAGATTTAATTTTAATTAAAATTTTTTCAGGTCAGACCGGGAATCGAACCCGGGTCGCTGGCGCAATAGGCAGACATTCTGCCAACTGAACCATAGAGACTTGATATAAACTCCGAGTTTTTTATTATTTATTTTTATCTCTAAAATGTCGGGGTGATGTGGGGTACCTCTTAATCTGTTGGGTCGAATACTTTTGAATTTTTATCTGTGGGGTCGGATACTTATGAATTTGTATGTTTGGGGTTTTTATATTTATTTTCTTTTTATTTATGGGCATAAGTCCTTGTTAGAAATTTATAAGATGCGATAAGTGTGAATCGGCATAAGTCTATGTTGTAAACTCATCGAGGGGATTATCACTAAAACTATCTGTTCTTCGATTCGCCGGAATATTAGAATTACCGCATAAGTAAATTTATACCGTTATAATTTTATCACTGTTTAGAGTAGGGAATCGAGGGGCTATTAACTCTGATTTTATGCACGGTACATCATTTAAGCAATGAAAAAGATAGCGCTATTCACTCATTAGGGTAAGGTATAGAGGGGTTATCCACTCATTAGGGTAGGGTATGGAGGGGCTATTCACTCGTACGATATGGCTACTATTACGAGCCCTTGGGCCGTCTTGTTATATTTAGGAAGATTTTTTTAAGTTATGAAAATCTCTAAAACAATTTTTAATTTGAAATTAATCATAAACCTAAAATTTTACGGGTCTAGGATATGACGTTTTGGCAGGTTTAATGACTAGGGGTTTGCGGAGCCAACGTTGAGAACAATTCAACCAAACGACTTGCATAACGGTCACTAATAGCGATTTCCACTGACTGCACAAGAGCACTCTAAGTGCACTCTCGGCGCGTTTTCGTCCGCCACTGGGAACACGAGTGCAACACTCGCCCAGAATCGAGTTTTCCACTGACCCCAAAAATTGCCCGAGAATTGCTCTTTCGTGCTCTGAAAAATTCAACGGAGTGACGGTGCTCGAGTATGACGTAATAAAATTAAAATGGCGGACCACGCGGTATCTCATAGAAGACAGGCTCTCGCTAATGCTTATTTATTTCTGGAATCATCTTCTGAAAGTTCTGAAGATGAAGAATACGATGTTTTATCATTACTTTAAAGATATTACGCCTCATCCTAAAACCAATAATTATGTCAGAGACGTTATCGATCATTACTTAAATGGATTTTTTGGAAATTAATTGAAATGTTAAGTCTATTAATTGGTTTCAGCCCTTTTGCGTCAAGATATACACACTTTATTACAATTTCGTCTCCGGCGCCAATTTTGATTATTCAGAGCGCGCTCGGACCTCTCGATCTTGTTCCACTGACGAAACTATTCTCTCCAAAACTCGCTGAGGGCAGTTACGTCATCCTAACCCTGAGAGCACTCTTTGGAGCCGTCAGTGGAAATCGCTATTAGTGTTACCATTGGTTTATAACGTATATTCCATAAGTATATATGTGTAAGAGACTTACTGAGAGCTAGTTCGAAAGCGGCACTAGAACCGACTATACTTGGTTCTGCAGTCCATCTTCCTAACCGACATCACTTCATTACAAGCTCTCAGTTAGCAGTGACAAACTTATGGGACATATCTTATGATCTTATGGTGTAACTGTTATCATTCAAATTCAGTAACGAATTGTGAGTGTGTATAAGATGTTGCTGCTTTCATCCATTACAAATTATCCCTCCATTACATCAAAAGCGTTAGGATAAGTATGGAGAGTCTGCTCGCCGGGTAAAATTTCCACATAGAAAAAATTGCTAATTTAGATGTTAAGGTCTTGAATAAATCAGTTATAGAATACTTTCTCTTACAATTTAAAAAAATATTTGAATTTCAGAAAGTGGACTTTTTTATAACCCCATTTGAATTGTCACTATTGCCTAAATTGTACCCTTGGTGTCCCAGTCACGTATATGGCAGTAGCGACACCTACTTCTTTTCCAGAACACCTGAGAAGATTGTGAAAACTACATCTGAAGTCATCACTTTTCAAGCATCGGTAAAACACTTTATGCAGCATCTACCTTTACATAAAGTCGTTCAAAACATTTATAACACTTCATCTAAGGCAAACAGAAATACCAGAAAGTGAGGCTGTAAGGAAAGGGTGGGCTAAGTATGACTCTCGTTGTCCCTCAGCCAAAGGAAAAAATATTTCTGGCCCCTGTGGTATACTAGGTGAAAACTAGCGGATGAATACCGAGTAGACAGGCCAACCGAAATACCTTTCCAAGGTTGGGAGTTTGGGACTACAAAAACTATCAATACATACAATCAGACATATTCTATCAACCAATATGCCTGAAAATTCCATCAGTTTTCATCGAAGAGAGGAAAATTATAACTTAAAATCAAAGTAGAGGTCTGTTTGGTCGACCAAAAAAGACTGGAGTACGTCTTAAAGGGTGAACCATGTAACAGGAGTTCCCGAAATAACAACCGCGATTCCAAAAAAAAAGTGGGTTTTATGCAAAAATGCTAAATTCGAAATAGCGGCTGATGTTTGGGGAAACAGTACTTGAAAATTATTAGTCTTAAAGTTTACCATCTCTATTTTGTATAAAAAAACCATAACCTATCAAGTACAACCTTTACTGCCAAGTACAAACAAACCTACGCTTACCTATCAAGTACATCTAAAACTTACCTAATTAACCTTATCAGACTTAATATTCCTTTAGTTCAAATAACTCAAATTACACCATCATAAACGACTATTGCTTTTTAGCGACATCGTATTATACGATAGGCTCTTAGTTTGACCCGAGCCGTAGTAGTTCTAGTAGTGGTCGGGGTTGTCGCTTTCGTTACCGTTAGATTTTAGCTTAAAAGGAATTCGATAGTACCCTACTCACAGTGGGAGCTGAGCTCGGTTAGATATTTTATTGTAATTAAAAATTCTTTTTGGTCGCAGCCGGGATTCGAACCCGGGTCGCTCACGCAGTAGTAACACACCACTGTACCTCCATGGCTAGACAGAAGCGGCTAGTTTTAAATTTTATTCCTCTAATTTATCTCTAAAGGGTCAGGAATGAGGGAGGGCTCTATTTATAAGTGGGGTCGGATACTTTTGAAATTGTGTGTTTTGGTCTTTATGTTTCTTTTCCTTTTATTTATGTGCTTATTAAATAGATAAGGATGTTCTACTATTAAGGCCCAGCCCTTGGGCCATCTTGATAAATACCGGTGTGTAATACACGGTAATGTGAACCACTATTATGGGGTTCGCTCATATGATTATTCCCCATCTTAAGCATTATGCTGCCCACCAGGGAAAGCCTTCATTCACCTTAGTTTCCCACTTTCTTTATTTCAATTTCTCTTTCGCAAATTACATTTTTAGAGTCAATAATTAGCGCATGTCGATAAGGTAATGGATTAAATAGCGCTACTTTATCTGAACTTCTTAAGGTTTCAATAATGATTCCATCTGTTTTGATTGTAACATCGTTAATCTGGATGATACCGAGCTACATCTATGAACCGAAGATGACTCACATCAATAATAGGAAGACATTCAAATCCTTCTCATTCTCGATTTGCGACACTAGTTGGAGATTTTTGTGTTTCTTTTTCTCCGAACGTTAGTATTAGTTTCATGAGAGTCATATTCGCTAATTTCAAATTGTTAACGAATCAATAAACGAAATGCGTTTTCTTAACGAAAAAGCTGTTTTAAATTTTCAGCTAGTGGTTATGTGAAAAATAGAAAATGTTAATTTATTTTAATGCTCGTCTTTCGTTGTAGCTCCAACAAAATTATTTTATGAAAGAAGCAAATTTAAAATGGTCTTAACTAATTCATAAGTTTACCATAATTTTTACCGACCCTCGTTCAATATTTTCAGCTATGCTTGGAAATCCGATTTTGACATCGAGGCGAATAATTCTCGGTTTCTGGTCTACCTTCATACTTTTCTTCGTTATTGTGCTAGGAAGTACCATGAAATCTGAATTTTCGTCAATCGAATACATTAAAGTGGATACTTTAGACGACTTGATCGAACAAAAGGATCTTCATGGGCTTTTTGTTGAGAACTCACAGGAGATTCGCTATTTGAAAACCCAGGTAATAATACATATCCGAGGACCGAGGTACCAAATCTTTCATTTCTTAACAAACTCAAGTTTTGAAATTTAAGCTCCCAAGATTTTACCCTAATCCTAACCATAAGTAAAATAAAGAACAATGAAAATGAAACTCGTTAAGAGAGGTTAATCCAAAGCCAATAGGTATAAACATAAAACAGTAACATCCTTTTAGAGTGGTTCACCAATTGTACATGCCATTTTCACGCCACTACCCTTGCTTACGAATTTTGCGCTGCGAAAATACTTATTATTTTTATGTCACTTATGACCGAACGAAAAAGCAAAAGATCAAATATACTATTATTATATATTGTTATGGAATTAATATTTTCAGACAAATGAGTTGCCATTAAGCACCTTTCCGACGTGGTTTAAGAAAATAGTTCTGAATATTTTTTAATTATTTTAAAACCATAATTCATATTGATTAATAGGAACCATTTGATTCCCGTATAACGGGTCTGATTGATCGAAGTGAAAAAAAGGGAGGCTTTATTGGTGTCCCTGATTTTCTCGGACAAGACCTTTACTTGAACACCATACTTGAAGAGAAAGGAGTCTTGGCTTCAATCTACCAGTTAATCATGCTTTCATTGGGATACATGGTCAAGGGTAAGGTTTGGAGAAATTCGAAAGTTAAAGGAATTTCAGTCTAATTTATTTTTTTGAAAGAAATATTGAATAATGAATATTTAAAATAAGAACCATATATACATTTAAAAATTTAAAAAGGATAATATAAATTATTCTACGATGACAAAGACAGATGATCATAAACTACTTGTGCCACCAGAAGTAAGATAAGGGACTAGCAGCAAAGTGCTCTAGCATAGACTAGACTAGTAGCGGTAGAGAGGAACGTAGACTGTGTATCCATCCCTTCATGTGGTCGCGCTCTTATAAGAGGAGATACTGCACGCGTCCAGTAGGGGGTGACACTGAGCAAAGAGATAGAAGGGTATGACGTTTGCATACGAAGTACTGCCATTACTCAATTGGTAATAGATCCTGGCACTAGGAAACAAATTTGAGGACTTTATGCCACTTACATTGCGCCTAAACTAGAGAGAAAAAAATTGGTCGAGTTGCAAAAATATTTCCTACCCCCTTCCCCTGAACCTAAAGCCGCGGAACACGGACTCCGGTGCTTGAATCGAGTTCGGCCGTTTACCGCCACGAGCGTCTCACGTTTTGGAGGGAAAATTCAGACACTGCTACTAGAGGGCCAACCGGTGGTGTGTTATCAAGAATATTCACTTTCGCCGAGTGAAGTATTTGTTTACCTCGATACTTCTAGTTCCTTATTCTACTTCTGGAACCACCTGACTGTTTAGAGTTTTATGGTCCTCTCTTGTAATTTTTGGACACAGGTCTAACACGTAGGGTATTATAAGAGAATTTAGTTGTTCGTATATTCGTAAATATAATAGATGATAATTTGACTTCAAATTTGAAATATAAATAAATCTTTTATCTTTTAAATATAAATTTAAAAAAGGCACTTTAGTGTTGGTGAGTTAGTTTTTTAACATCATTCAGGGGGAGTGTAGGTCACGTGATATATTCTAGCTGTTATTTCCGGTTCCTAGATTGATAAGATTTTTGAGTTCTGCTAGACTGCTAAGTTAGTTGCCAACAAGCTCTCGCGATGTTCAGTTCGTTTTATATAACTCTAATAAATTAATTATGTTTGATTCCGCTGCGTACTTCTTTTAATAATACGGAAAAACCTTTACATGGTAGCAGAGCGTGGTTAATCCTGGACAGTATAACAAAGGCTTAGCTTCAATGAACCGATAATACAGCAAAGGCTTAATACCAACGGCCGGTAAAGATTACGTGTATACGAGTCAACAAACAATTATTATGGCTACAGGATATTCGCTCGCGCTCGGGCATATACGCAAATTAGAAGGACAGAATTACAATGCATGGGCCTTTGAGGCTGAACTAGTTTTACGCTCTCAGAACCTCTGGGGCATAGTAACGGGAACTGAAGCAGCACCGAGTGCAACGGATGTGACAGCTCTAAATCAATATGAAGAAAGGAAAGGACGAGCTTTCGCTATTATTGGGATGGCACTTAGCGACGATAATAGATGTTTCATTGATGGACAAACCGACCCAAAGGTTATATGGGACAAATTAAAGAACATCTATATACCAAAGTCACGAGCAAGAATAGCAGTATTATGAAGACAATTATACACCGTCAATTACCAACCAGGAGAATCAATGGCCGCATTTCTGGGAAGAGTCGATTTTGCAAAGAACCAACTCACTGAAGCAGGGGAGAACATACCAGATACCGATATAGCGTATCTATTGATTGGAACGTTACCCGATACTTATAGTTCTTTGGTACAATATATATATCAATTAAGTGACGCTGACTTCACGTCGACAAAAATTAAAGAAAAACTGATGGCTGAATACGGCAGGCAAGAACTAAAGGACAACGAGCAGAACACTACAGAGGCTTTCTCAACACACGTTAAATATAAAGGAGCTGTAAATCGACCGCAACAAGAGACAAAAGAAAGAAGTCAGTATTTCACCCGGCAACAGTCCACCAATAGAAATAACCATGATCGATACCAAGGTGAAGATTCTCACTATCAAAGTGCAATTAAATTAGAATGTTACAACTGCGGCAAGATTGGTCATAGAAGTTACGAATGCCGTTCCTATGTTAGAGGTAGGCCAATGCATCGAACACCACGTTCAAGGTCACAGCGAGGTAGTAGAGGGGCATTCTACGTATCAGCCTGTTATACTGATAGTAATGAGGCCGCATGGATAATCGATTCAGCATCAACTCATCATATATGCAACCAAAGAGACTGGTTCACAAATTACAAGCCAATGAAATTTGACATCAACTTAGGAGAAGGAAGTTCAACGGCGGAAGGCAAAGGAGATGTGTGGATAGAAGTCAAGATAAAGCAGAAGGTCAATCAATTCCAGCTGAAGGACGTAATATATGCCCCCAACATGCAAAGAAATTTGATGTCCATAAGATTAATGGATGAAGCTGGCTACAAGAGCGTGTTTAAAGGACGGAGCTGTAACGTATACTTCCCATACGGTGATTTGGCTTTCGAAGCGCGCTTACAAGACAAGTTTTACGTCCTCCAAGCATCCCCACTAAAACAAGAGGAACAGGACACCCAAGTATATTGCACCAGCAGGAACACGAACGAATTAGCTATATGGCATCAACGTTTGGGCCACGTTAATGAAGCCGATCTAAAGACAATGATGAACCAACAAATGTTGAGAGGACTTCCACTGATAACAGGAGATCTGAAGACATGTAGCGCTTGCATGATAAACAAAAGTCATGCACAATCATATCATCCGACGGAAGGAATAAAGAGTCGAGAAAAACTAGAACTAGTACATGCTGACGTTTGGGGTCCGGCACCTGTAAACTCATTGGGAGGTGCTCGATACTATTTATCACTGGTGGACGATTATAGTAGATATATTACCGTATATATCATGCACAGAAAGGATGAGGTCCTACAACATGTTGATACATATCGAAGAAGAGCTGAAAAAGAAACTGGAAAAACGCTTAAGAACATCCGCACGGATAATGGAATGGAATTTTGTTCCAAGAAATTCGAGGAATATTGTAGAAGGAACGGGATAAAACATGAAAGAACGGACGTTTATTCACCCCAAATGAATGGCGTCGCCGAACGTATCAACAGAACCATCATTGATATGACGCGGACCCTCATGAATGACGCCAAACTACCTGAATCACTGTGGGCCGAACTTGTACTAACATCAGTTTATATCAAAAATCGTCTAAAGCATAGTAAACTCGAACATGGAGTACCAGTAGAAATATGGACATCTCGCAAGCCAAGCAGCCGGCATCTACGTAGAATAGGATGCGAAGCGCACATGTTCATTCATCGTCAGCAAAGAAAAAACAAGTTTCACCCAAGATCGAAACGAGGAATATTGATTGGATATGCTCGGAAAACCATAGGCTATCGAATTTGGTTTCCAGAAGAAGGCATAGTAAAAGAAACCAAACATGCCCGCATCGATGAACGGAATATCGGAATGAGGACTACAGAACAGCAAAATAATACGATGGGGATGTACTGGCCAGATCAGGAACCGAAAGCACCTATCTCGAACCCACCTAATCCAATAAATCCAATAAACAAAGAGATACCTCCTCGTATGAATGAAGATAATCAAACATCTACAGATGACGAAGATACCGTAAAATTGCCACCGGGCTGGAAACAAGAAATAGCAATACGTCAAACGGGAAAAACTGCAGGAATGCAAGACGTATATTATCGTTATCGTGGAGGTAGACGATTAAGGTCTGTACGGGAGGTCAGAAAATATTGCGCAGCTAAGAAGATACCGTACGATGCAACACCGTTTCTATTTGGACAAGGGATACAACCCATGACAAGCAAATCAGAGTCAACATCGTGTTAGAGTCCGACGCCGCCAAAAAGTTGTCGGCGGCGGCGTTTGCACAGTTTAGGCATATTGGCGACGGCGCGCCGCCGGCGCGCCGTTCTATTAACCGGCGGCGGCGTTGCATACAATTTTGTTGGCGGCGGCGGCGTTAGAGGCGTGTAAGTTCACAATGAGTGATTAATGTCAGTTGTGAAGTGGTGGTGTTCACAAGATCTGTCCATGTTCGAAAATACTGGTTGAAATCTCTTCAAATTTTATTGCGATTTGCAAAATAATGTTTGGTATTTTTGTGCGAAGTTTAAAATGTTCCTCTTTCCTAGCTTTTTGTAAGAACATTAAATCGAAATTTAACCATAATTTAATGGCCTAGTCTCAAATAGTTTAAATTTGTTTCCTTCAGTTTCACTGGTTCGAATCTCTTGAAATTTTAGTGAGAGGCATATTGAAAGGTTTTAAATTATCGTACAAAATTTAAAAGTTTTGAAACGAATAGTTCTTTTCCTAAAATTTTCCTAAGCGACTAAATAGGATTATGCACAAACAAAATTTTAATGAATTTTGTGAAGTGAATTGTTCGTTTGAAAACTTTGAAACTTTGCATCATAATTCGAAACCCATCAATATGCCTCTCGCTAAAATTTCAAGAGACTCGATCAAGTGAAACGGAAGAGACTTTTAAACCGTTCGAAGACCAAGCCCTTTAATTAGGGCTAATTTTCGTACTAATATTGCTAAAAAAATTGTTTTTAAAATTTCCTAAAACTTGCAAACATTGTTTTGCACATCTCTTTAAAATTTCAAGAGATTTGAACCAGTAGTTTCAAAATTCTGGCTAAATAACTGTGTTCCTCCCATAGCCGGCCATGCTAAAAATGGCTCCTTCGATTTTTCGAGCGAAAAAGCCCAAAATTACCAACACTCGCTTTACACAGGAAAAACATTGGCGTGTGAAGCCAAAGAGTGATCGAGTGGGCTGTGGTTGTAGCAAGGAAGGCAAAAATGAGATCCAGTCAAGGCTAGGAGTCTAGATCCGTGGAGTACAAATTTATAAAGACTTGAGAATCGTGAAGTTAGGCCCCCTTTCCTACTTCCTAATTTTACGGTTACAGACTATAATTTTTAAACTGGTCCCTCCTCAATTTTCTTAAAAGTTCTCAATTAATAAACTGGTCCCAAGGACCAGTAACCCCCGGATTTAGAATAACAAAACTGGTCCGAGCAATTAATAAACTGGTTTTGGACCTGTGCTATTTCCTAGACTCTAGGTGAACCCAGCGGTTGGCACGCCGGCGTACGCCGGTGATATTTCGGCGTCGCGGCGGGGCGGCGCGCTGTTTAAAAGTACGTACGGCGGCGGCGTGGTTAAAAACTAGAAATGTGGCGGCGCGCCGGCGTACTATCGGCGGCGTCGGGCTCTACATCGTGTACGATTGACAATACGACACCATCAAATACAACGGAAAATATGACAGAATCATTGACAAATAGCGAAGAAAAGGACGATATAGACGATGATGTATTCTACGAATCACACTATACCGAAATTCAAGTACCTAAAACATTTGATGAAGCAATTAAGTGAGAACAACGTGAAGAGTGGTACGCAGCAATGAAGGAAGAAGTCACCACTTTAAATAAACGGGAAGTTATGGATACGGTACAACAACCTGAACATGGACATATCATAGGATGCCGATGGATCTATACCATAAAGAAGCAAATCAACGATCAGATCCAATATAAAGCTCGACTGGTGGCACAAGCTGTGGCGTTTCAACATGATCCCGGGTCTCGATTGCGATCAAGCATTTGCTCCTGTCGTTAACTTCACTCTTATCCGATTCTTTATCCCACTATTCGTGGTCATGTTAGGATGGAAACACTGCCACCTAGACGTCAAGAACGCATATCTGTATGGCAAATTAGATAAAGAAGTGCATATGAAACTAATACCAGGGTTTCATTCAGTGGACCCTACCAAGTATTGTTTGCGCCTGAAGAAGGCTTTGTATGGACTACCACAAAGTGGTCGACATTGGCACGACGAACTTGAAAACACGTTTATGAAGATAGGATTTCGCAAATTAAGAGGAAAAAACTGCGTTTATTACATCCCTATGAAGATCGTCATTTTAGTCTATGTGGACGACTTCGCGGTACTGGCAAATACACAAGAAAACCTAGAATACGCTGAAAAACAAATCTCCGGGATTTACACCATTAAGAACTTGGGTCCTATAAGAAAGTTCTTAGGTGTCACTTGTGAAGTACTGGAAGAAGGCGGGATTAAATTAACCCAAGAAGAATTCGCACGGCGAATACCGAAGAAATTTAATATCAATTGCGACGAACCAAGCAGTTTACCATTACCGACTGGTGCCAATCTCACAAGACAGGATTGTCCAACAGAAGAAAGGGACATGCTAGATAAAAATGAATTTCCGTATCAAGCTATAATTGGATCATTATTATTCCTGGCTCAACGGACTAGACCTGATATTCTATATTCGGTTATAGCCTTATCGCAATATAACCAAAATCCAGGGATAAACCATTGGAACCGCTTATGTCAATTGGTTCGTTATGTGTGGAGCACGGCTAGCTATGGTTTACACTACAGAAACAAGAGAGAAATCACATTAAGGATATATTCGGATAGCGACTATGATTCACATAAAGATACGAGAAGATCGACATGTGGATACATTTGCTACGTTGGAAGTTCGCCAGTTTCATGGAGGTCCTTTCAGCAGAAATCAGTGTCCCTATCCACGATGGAATCTGAATATGTAGCTGTATCTGAAGCAGTGAAAGAATTATTATGGTTGAAGCCGATGCAAGAAGACCTAAAGAACCATTTCAACATAACCTTCCCAACACCAGAAGTCCTTTGCGATAATCAGTCGGCGATATATTTTTCGAAGAATGCTGTAGAGACACATAGGACAAAGCATATCGATATCCGCTACCACTTCATCAGAGAAAAATTAGCAGACAACGAGTTCACAATAAGACATGTACCATCGAAAGCCAATGTAGCCGACGTTTTTACGAAAACACTATCAAAACTAAACTTTAATAACTGCGTGGACTTGTTAAAACTGAAAAACCATTGATATCATATTGTTAAATTATTATCCAAATTGTATAATGTTCCTAATAATATCAATTGTATAATGTTCCTAATAATATTAATTGTATAATGTTCCTAATGATATTAATTGTATAATGTTAAAAAACAGGGGGAGTCTTGTTGGTGAGTTAGTTTTTTAACATCATTCAGGGGGAGTGTAGGTCACGTGATATATTCTAGCTGTTATTTCCGGTTCCTAGATTGATAAGATTTTTGAGTTCTGCTAGACTGCTAAGTTAGTTGCCAACAAGCTCTCGCGATGTTCAGTTCGTTTTATATAACTCTAATAAATTAATTATGTTTGATTCCGCTGCGTACTTCTTTTAATAATACGGAAAAACCTTTACATTTAGCCCTTTCTTTTAGTTAAGTAGTCTTATTCGTGTGTCCAATAACGAAAACGCTCTTCGATTCTCATTACCGACATTAACTTAGTGAGTTTAAATTAACATGGAGTAAAATTATTTATATAGATGGAGAGATAGATCAAAACAATTTTGGGAAGATCTACATGAGTGAAACCGCTTTAAACACAAATTTCTGTAGCGTAGTCTTGACTACGATCGTATGTGTTCGTTATGACCTATCCCTTCGCTGACGATCACGACTACAAACTTCGTGAAACGTTTAACATTATGTGAGTTGCAATATATTTTTGTGACCTACTGGAAACTAATAATAACTTGTTTTGCCACTTCATTATTAATTTTCAATATCAGAAGTCTGAAATCGTAACTCTTAGATAATGACAATATCGTTAGCTCTAGAGATGTGATTCGGTATTTCAAGATAAAGGCCTACGTTCAACAACCCTCAACGGTAAAAATCAGTTTCGTTCATTTTGGCAACACTACGTCATGAAGTTCTGCAATGCACTTTTGGTGCTTTCTTGAGTTTCGATTCAAATGGCGTCTGATCTGCATCATATTCAAACAGCCCGCAAAAAACCAATGTTTTACGAATTTCTTTAAAATTAAATTCGCTTTCGAAATAATTTGGCTAAACATTTTTGAAAGCCAATTAGATTGATTTTTTTTAAATAAAAGCTCTCTCTCAAAATTTGATAGATTTTGGAAATACTTCATGAATTATCGGCCACAAAATATTAGTCTCCATTGCAAATGACGTCATGAAACAGATGCGAGACAAAATAATGTAATCACAAAACCGTTTATGGCGTGTACGGTCCGATTAGCACAGTGACGTCAAAAAGTGTAAATTATTTTTTTTACAAAAAATACTTACACCGTTACGCAGAGTGCTGCGTCCGTTGTGAGTTGTTGAACGCAATAAAATAGTAACCCGGTAAATGGGTTAAGAATATTGTTTTAAATTTTAGATTTGTTTATTTTATCAATATAATTTAGGAATAATGCATACCACATGATAATAACACAACTTCGAACATACAACTAAATGTGGTAAGGCTAAAGGCATTGGGTCAAATGAGAGAGAATTTATAATTCGGAGTAGAAACTGAGGAATATTATCTAGCTCAAAAATCACGTAATCAACAAAACTGGCCAGGTCTATTTCCAGTATAATTGCTTGCAAGCCCTTCCTCTAGGGCGGTTCTAGAATGATGCGGGAGGGTCTCTAGGGGATATGGACCCTACCTTTTTAGGAAAGGGAAACATCTGATTTAAAATAACTTCGAATGGCGCCAGTCGCACTCGAAATCGCAAACCCTTATTGGGTAATTGTACAACCAACAGTGATTGAGGGGAAACTTAAAAATTAAAGGAGCGTCACGTGACTGTAAATTTACCAGGAGAGTTTTAGCGTCGCATCCTACTTGTTTGACCAACATAGTATTTAGCACTGTTAAGGGCAAGAGCTTCTACTCACTATCATAAATTCTCTCTGGTCGAATGTTTCATCTCAAATGATAATAAAAACACTAAGAGCTAGGGCAAGGCCGAATTTATTCTCTGTAGAGAGAGTGGATTTGTACGGTTCACGGGTAGTTGAGCGGTTTTCAAAAGAGCGTTTTGGAATAAAGCGGTTCCCAAAACAGCGGTTTGCAAAACCGCGTACAAGGAAAACCGCGGTTGCTGTTTCCGCGTTTCTCAATACAGCGCTATTTCCCAAAACAGCGGTTGCTGTTTCCGCCCAAACTGTGATTGATGGGGAGGGAAATCTCTATTATATTAAGTATATAGGACAAAGAACAATATTATGCAAAAAAGAGTAGTGTTATATCGGAAGTAAATATAAAATATAATTTTTTGGAAAAGGCATATTATTTTGGGAAGTTAATGAAGATAAACAACAATATTTTGGAAAAGGCGTACTTTCGTACGCCCAAGATATAAACGCTGTAATCTAAATGCGCTAAAACGAGAAATGGCTATAATGGCAAACGCGTTTATGAAAAAGCCGTTTTGGACAATGCTGTTTTGATAATACGCCCAATCGATAACATACCGATTTGTACAAATCTAACTTTGGGGTACCCATATTCAGTTTCACCCCTATTTCTTACTATTTATTTATTTTATGTTTCGGTTACACGAATAAATTTTTGAAGTAATGAATATTAGATATGACCCGATTCGTACGTGTCTCTATTTGCTGCTCTCCTGGGCTGAGTTAATTACATTTATTCTTCACCAAGATTTTTGATAAAGCTGCGTTCAGGCTTGGAATTTTTTCTATTTACAATCTGTTGCGGATATTCGCGATCTTTACGATGCAGCTTTTTGAATTAGAGTTTATGACAAAAAGGTTGTCTCGTCCCTTGGAGTAGAGTCCGACGCCGCCAAAAAGTTGTCGGCGGCGGCGTTTGCACAGTTTAGGCATATTGGCGACGGCGCGCCGGCGGCGCGCCGTTCTATTAACCGGCGGCGGCGTTGCATACAATTTTGTTGGCGGCGGCGGCGTTAGAGGCGTGTAAGTTCACAATGAGTGATTAATGTCAGTTTTGAAGTGGTGGTGTTCACAAGATCTGTCCATGTTCGAAAATACTGGTTGAAATCTCTTCAAATTTTATTGCGATTTGCAAAATAATGTTTGGCATTTTTGTGCGAAGTTTAAAATGTTCCTCTTTCCTAGCTTTTTGTAAGAACATTAAATCGAAATTTAACCATAATTTAATGGCCTAGTCTCAAATAGTTTAAATTTGTTTCCTTCAGTTTCACTGGTTCGAATCTCTTGAAATTTTAGTGAGAGGCATATTGAAAGGTTTTAAATTATCGTACAAAATTTAAAAGTTTTGAAACGAATAGTTCTTTTCCTAAAATTTTCCTAAGCGACTAAATAGGATTATGCACAAACAAAATTTTAATGAATTTTGTGAAGTGAATTGTTCGTTTGAAAACTTTGAAACTTTGCATCATAATTCGAAACCCATCAATATGCCTCTCGCTAAAATTTCAAGAGATTCGATCAAGTGAAACGGAAGAGACTTTTAAACCGTTCGAAGACCAAGCCCTTTAATTAGGGCTAATTTTCGTACTAATATTGCTAAAAAAAATTGTTTTTAAAATTTCCTAAAACTTGCAAACATTGTTTTGCACATCTCTTTAAAATTTCAAGAGATTTGAACAAGTAGTTTCAAAATTCTGGCTAAATAACTGTGTTCCTCCCATAGCCGGCCATGCTAAAAATGGCTCCTTCGATTTTTCGAGCGAAAAAGCCCAAAATTACCAACACTCGCTTTACACAGGAAACACATTGGCGTGTGAAGCCAAAGAGTGATCGAGTGGGCTGTGGTTGTAGCAAGGAAGGCAAAAATGAGATCCAGTCAAGGCTAGGAGTCTAGATCCGTGGAGTACAAATTTATAAAGACTTGAGAATCGTGAAGTTAGGCCCCCTTTCCTACTTCCTAATTTTACGGTTACAGACTATAATTTTTAAACTGGTCCCTCCTCAATTTTCTTAAAAGTTCTCAATTAATAAACTGGTCCCAAGGACCAGTAACCCCCGGATTTAGAATAACAAAACTGGTCCGAGCAATTAATAAACTGGTTTTGGACCTGTGCTATTTCCTAGACTGGTTGGCACGCCGGCGTACGCCGGTGATATTTCGGCGTCGCGGCGGGGCGGCGCGCTGTTTAAAAGTACGTACGGCGGCGGCGTGGTTAAAAACTAGAAATGTGGCGGCGCGCCGGCGTACTATCGGCGGCGTCGGGCTCTACCTTGGAGTTGTATTATTACCTTGTGAAAATTCAAAAAACCAAATCTCCTCCATGGAGTTGCAAGTGTTCCATCTTGTGAAAACACCAGTTATTATAGTTTAAGTAAATGTTTAACGTTTTATTAGGAGCGCTCATAGCTTTGAAACTGTCCCACTCGGATCCATGGACTTCGAATTCAATTACAAACTGCGACAGTTTTTCTGGAAAATGCCACCAGACGAAGTGAAAGGATTTAGCCTGAAAACCTTGGAGGCTGTATTCAAGATTCTGGTTTACGGAAATGCTTTGGCGTTTCTCGTATTGGTAGCGGAACTTTCATTTCAAGTTGCCAAAGCCTCAAAAAAACGGAAGCGATCATATCCACTATTTTAGAAAATAGCACGCAACTTATGGCGTGTATCGTTTACTGGTCGCGATTTACTCTATTGAATAATACAGTCCACCAGCAATCGTTCATAGATTGCTCTGGAAATATAATACGCATCATTTCCGGAGCTACTTAAAAGTTTGTTCTTTTTCACCTAAGCGTCTTTACAGATTTAGCGAGCGATCTTTCGCTCTATACAGACCACTTGTGAGCGAATCTCGGGCCGAATGGACAGAACCTCGTTGATAGCTCACAAAAGATCACGATTAACCTACAGATCTTTTCGAACACTAATAACTATATCGCAGTAAAACAGCCTATGTAATTTTCCGCTTCGTAATATTTCCGATTTTTAAACGTAAACATTTTAACTAATCAAGCTCAACTTTTTAGATATCCGAGTATTTGAACCCCCTAATAACGAATGTTTGTCTAAAATAGTACCTAGTATCAAAAACGGATTTATGTATAAGAACGTCGGACCATAGCTTTAGCCTCTGGTACCATCCTCGCATACTTTATTGAAAAACTTCGTCTGCTTATATTTTGACTCCACCTACAAATTTTGTATGTAGCGACTTCTCGTCATTGTTATCTCTTTTTTCGTGATAAGATATTTTTTTCCGAAATTGCGCCAGTGGTAAAAACGTTAAGTGGACAAAAATGCGATATAACTCCCGATTTAGTGGAATTAAGTTTCAAAGTTAAGAATATATATAATTGATGTCTCTTTAAATATTTTCTTTAAGTACTGGTTTTTATTTCTTTGTACTATAATTATTATTGTAGGACAATTAAAACTTATTATTATTATTTACTTGCCTTATGCAGTATCTATATTTAAAGCATAAAATATAAGAGGATAATGTCGATAGATGGCGAGCGCGAGTTAAATTAAAAGCCACTCCCATCAAAACTTACAAAGTAGACTAGGATGGGTTCAACGTTCTTCTTGCATAAATCCGTTTTTGCTAGTATAAAACTAGTACTCCATAAAAATTCTTGAAGACGCAACTTTTTCTAGAACTACCATTCAGAGCAAAATACATGTTGAAACAATGTTGAGGAAATGAAATTCTGGTGAAAAAAACTATGATAAGAATTTTTTCAAATACATCACGGTTTATAATCATGTCTTCAAATGTAAAAATTTGATTATCTGTACTTGACTGGACTATCAACGCCCAGTCAAACCCACATTGCTTTCTCGTAGTTTTCATATGCAAATTAGAAGTATTTCAACTACTCGTTTAATTACCTTAACAGCGCCTGTAAATCCACTACCCTTTAAACCTGCATTACACCTACGAGGTAGAAGGTTGTTGGCCAAGCTTTCCACCCTGTATGTTACATTTTTCATAATTAACACACATGTAAATAATATTTTCAATTTATCTGTAGCTTAAATTTGTTTGTTCGTCTGTATCGTTAATAATTTTATTGGACGCGATTCGTAATATCTTATTTAATAGATTAAATTACCATAAGTAAGGTAATAAATATAAATCTGATAATACACGTTTTCATAAAGAATGTTTGTATCCATGTTATAAGTATTGTTTTTTTTCGAAATTGGATTTTGCCTGGAAACGCATCAACCTTGACAAATTTAATTAAGTGTCATACTTATTGTTTTATGTTACTTATGAAATTGAGTATATTTCATTGTTTTGAAAGAATAATTTATATATATTTTTTTTGCAGTGACCGCGCTAAACATTTTATCGGAAATTGATAGATAAATGTAAAATATATGTATTTATTTTCAAGGTTTTGAAAATTCATACTGAACTTCGCAGATCCGGTCACGTTTGAAAAATAACAAGATGGCCCCGGCCAGATTACACTTTTCGCGCCATCTAGTGACTAGAATTAGTATAACTATATTCATTGACCCCGGCAAATTTAAAATTTTCGGTTTTTTTCCATTGTTTATAAAATAGCATTCCGATTATGAATAAAACCAATCTAGTAAGAATTTGGTTTACAGTTTAATTAAATAAGTAATTAACAAAATATGTTCTATGAGTGAACTGGAACCTAATATTTGTACTCTGACTAGTTGATGGGTCCTGACTCGCAGGAGATTCTAAAACCAACTGCCTCTTTAGCTTCTTATTTGCTGTATATCTCTCTCGTATTCGAAATTTTCTCTTTCTCTGTATTCTGGATTCAAACGAAGTAGAGTCCGACGCCGCCAAAAAGTTGTCGGCGGCGGCGTTTGCACAGTTTAGGCATATTGGCGACGGCGCGCCGTTCTATTAACCGGCGGCGGCGTTGCATACAATTTTGTTGGCGGCGGCGGCGTTAGAGGCGTGTAAGTTCACAATGAGTGATTAATGTCAGTTGTGAAGTGGTGGTGTTCACAAGATCTGTCCATGTTCGAAAATACTGGTTGAAATCTCTTCAAATTTTATTGCGATTTGCAAAATAATGTTTGGTATTTTTGTGCGAAGTTTAAAATGTTCCTCTTTCCTAGCTTTTTGTAAGAACATTAATTCGAAATTTAACCATAATTTAATGGCCTAGTCTCAAATAGTTTAAATTTGTTTCCTTCAGTTTCACTGGTTCGAATCTCTTGAAATTTTAGTGAGAGGCATATTGAAAGGTTTTAAATTATCGTACAAAATTTAAAAGTTTTGAAACGAATAGTTCTTTTCCTAAAATTTTCCTAAGCGACTAAATAGGATTATGCACAAACAAAATTTTAATGAATTTTGTGAAGTGAATTGTTCGTTTGAAAACTTTGAAACTTTGCATCATAATTCGAAACCCATCAATATGCCTCTCGCTAAAATTTCAAGAGATTCGATCAAGTGAAACGGAAGAGACTTTTAAACCGTTCGAAGACCAAGCCCTTTAATTAGGGCTAATTTTCGTACTAATAATGCTAAAAAAAATTGTTTTTAAAATTTCCTAAAACTTGCAAACATTGTTTTGCCCATCTCTTTAAAATTTCAAGAGATTTGAACCAGTAGTTTCAAAATTCTGGCTAAATAACTGTGTTCCTCCCATAGCCGGCCATGCTAAAAATGGCTCCTTCGATTTTTCGAGCGAAAAAGCCCAAAATTACCAACACTCGCTTTACACAGGAAAAACATTGGCGTGTGAAGCCAAAGAGTGATCGAGTGGGCTGTGGTTGTAGCAAGGAAGGCAAAAATGAGATCCAGTCAAGGCTAGGAGTCTAGATCCGTGGAGTACAAATTTATAAAGACTTGAGAATCGTGAAGTTAGGCCCCCTTTCCTACTTCCTAATTTTACGGTTACAGACTAAGGACCAGTAACCCCCGGATTTAGAATAACAAAACTGGTCCGAGCAATTAATAAACTGGTTTTGGACCTGTGCTATTTCCTAGACTGGTTGGCACGCCGGCGTACGCCGGTGATATTTCGGCGTCGCGGCGGGGCGGCGCGCTGTTTAAAAGTACGTACGGCGGCGGCGTGGTTAAAAACTAGAAATGTGGCGGCGCGCCGGCGTACTATCGGCGGCGTCGGGCTCTATTAGATGCCATTTCTGAACTCTCTCGTATTTGTAAAACAGCCGAGTTAAACAGGCACCTGTTCAAAATTTCCATCCCACCCCTTCGCGTGTGTGATAGGGTTTTTGATACGTGGCGCCCCTATCGGCGAGCGAAGGAGCTATTCAATCTGAACAAAAAGTAAATACCGTAATCTTGCAAATATTTTAATTCTCTGTTAATAAACATCTCTTTATTTTACAAACACTTTTCCTGCCATTAATTAATACGGAAATTAATTAAAATTAATAAAATATAAAACGTCCCCGGCGGGATTTGAACCCGCGTTGTCTCCCTCCCAAGTACTTACCGCGCTCAAAGCTGCTTAACGTCGAGTGTTAACATGGGGTTAGTAATATTTTAGTTTACCTCGCCCCATAAAGATGGCGATACAAGCAACTCACTCTATCACACACGCGAAGGGGCGCTTCCATTGAACCCGAATCAAAGCTGAAAATTCAACTGTTCCTCTTGTATCTCTATGTTCGCAAGAGAACAAAGGAAAGGAACTTCAAAGCAGTGATGCCAGGTGAGAAAAATTAAATTTCCCTTTCTAACCCTTAAAATTTCCCTTTTTGGACCAAAATTTCCCTAGTTCAGGTCTGCCAGATTCCGCGCCTAGAACGAAAAATTTCACTAGTGCCACCGTGCGGAGAAAACGCGAAGCTTGATCTAGGGCGAACAAAAATGGCAGGCCTGAGAGGCTGAGACCTGCATCAGCGGCAGTGTATGTGACGTTTGAAAATTCAGTCCCAAATGAAAATTAGTGCTCGAAATTTCTTGCAATGGATAAACCACAATTTTCAGAAGAGAATATTTTCAAAAATGGTAAGTGTTGAAAACCTAATCACCCTAATATTAACCAAATTAGTTATTTAAACTCTTAAGCCTTGGTCATAACATGAGGATAAAATTGGTAATACTGTTTTCGTTTTGTTTAGTACCTGTTGCTCTCTCTCTCTTGTCAAAACTGCTACGAGTATTACATATATTTTGCAAAAGATCCTACTGAAAAAATTCGAAAAGCTTTTAAGTCAAACTTCAAGGGAAATGAATTCACACAGTATGGAATTATAAAAGGAAAAAACTCTTGTTGCTTTAAAAAAAGTCCAATTTAAAAGTAACGAAGATTGGTTTTGAAGTCAACCCTTCTTATCCATTCTTTGTGTGTTCCCCTGACGGTCTAGTCTACGATAATTTGGTCGAAATGAAGTGTCCAGTCATTGGTGAAAAAGGAAACTTAGAAATAGTCCTCAAGAAAACTCCTTACGTAATCAAGAAGGACGGAACATTTTCTTTGAAACCCTAACAAAAGTATAATGGGCAAGTGCAACTTAGTTTGGCCCTTTTAGGACTTCAAAGTTGTCATTTTGGAATTTATTCTAAACTGTACGATGATTGTTTTGTTATTGATGTGCCTAAGACCAAAAATTTATTAACAATCTTTTACCAAGATTACAAATTACTTATTTCAAAAGGTTTTTTGCTTATTTGAATTACTACATTCCAAATTATTTGAAATGGAATAAAAAGGACGGAATGTAATGGCGCAAATAAGGCTGAAGTGATATTTCTAAGTTCCTTAAAATGTGATAGAATCTTACAAATTTATTAAATAAAATTGTTTTACAAAATTTCAGGAGTCTTGGGTGCATTATTTATTTGCATTTTTTTCACTGGTTTTAACAAGCTTGGGACAATTTTTTGAGAAACATTTAAAATTTATCGTTAGCCAAAATTGTGGTTGATAAATTAATAACAGCAGATACCACGGTGATCACTGAACTAGCATAGGGCAATAAATCAAAAGGCAATTTTTCATTTAAACAATTAAAAGCTCTCATTCTACCTATCATTCTCTCAACATGCACTCTCGCAGCAGCTATTTTGGAATTTCGCAAAACTTCTTCCCTTGTAAATTGCTTTTTCTTCTTTAGAAAGGGTGGTCTTATTTGTTCTAAACCACGCTCGTTGCAAAGATCTTCTATGGCAAACCCCTTGTTAACCATGAAACCTTCACACATGTCCAATATTTTACTTTCAGACGTTACTTGTTGGTCGGAACATCTTCCACAAAAAGCGTTGCTGACAAATGTTATAACACCGGAAGGTGCGATAGCGACCAACAACTTAATCGTGTTCCTTCCTTTGTAGTGAGAGTACGATTTTATTCTGCATTGAAGACACGCGGGTCTCTCTATTTCGACTTCAGTACAGTCTAGTATTACCCTTATATTAGGAAACTCAGCAAAACATCTAGGCATACATTTCATAATTTCATTTTTATCTAGCCATTTTATCGCACATTTGAGAAGCGAAACCAAATGCGTAAGAGTTAATTAAAAATTATTTGAGGTCTGAACTTTACTTATTCCAAATAAAGCTGATAGAGCGGTAAATGAAATGCCAAGTTTTTATGAGTGTCAAAAATACCCTATCTCGAACATTCATTGAGATGCGGCTAGGAAACTCACTGTTAATATTTTAAACGATTGCATCAAATAGACCAGTACTTTGTAATCCTGTTAATGAAATTATAGAGGTGGTATTCAATATTCCATTAGAAGCATTAACATAACATGTATGATTTTCCAAGGTGATTACCATAATGCATTTATCATTGGGGTTTGGAGTGGTGCATTTGTCAGTCGTAGTTTCCTCGGTAGTTTGTTGAACAGCATCAATCCCCAATCTTTCATCTAGAATTTCTGCGACTGCTGGTCCATTTATTTCAGCTGCTTCACTTGCATGCAAAGTTGGAGACTGTGAGAGCTGATTCCTTTTTTTCAGTCTTTCCAATCTCCCATTAGCCTTGAACTTTTGTTGATCATGTTTCCTTAACGGGAGTTTTTTGGAAGGAACAGCCAAGGGTCTAAGTCTGGGAGGGTAACTTAACTTATCTACAATAATAACTCTTATTATAATTGGTTTTAAATTAATATTATACGCTTAAAACATACCTGAATGTTTATATTTCGGTTGAGGGCGGTAATCCTCTTGTTTAAAATGATGGGAGCAGACAACCATGGACTTGGTGTGTGGTTTACCCATTTTTAAAGCTATATCCTATTGTTTCAACAATTTAACGTCGCGTGGAAATTGGAGAAAGCGGACACCTCTCATTGTGGCATTATTTTTACACCCATACACGCTGCAGTATTTAACCATTGTTTAATTACGTTTAAATAAACAGCAAAACTGACAAAAAACTAGCCTAATTATCGTTGAGCAGATCGTTGAGTTGTTGATATAATTTTATAATTATCTTTGAGCAATTCAATTTAATTAACTTTAATTAAACCATGAGTATGTTGATTGCGTTTGTCATTAATGGTATCGCCGGAATTAAGTTACATTTAAACACCTGATTAAACTATCATCCGTTAAGCTTTAGACTTTGCCATAAGCAGGCGAAAATCTAGACGGGGTTTGCAGTCTATTTATGACACCTCATGTTGCCCTCTATTGCATCTTTCAACAACTATCGTTAAATTTATTACTTAAATAATATATTTTTTTTTAAATATAATAATCATATTAGCTAATTATAATTATTTAAGATAAAAGACTAGTTTACGAAGAAATACTCATGGTAGACAATGAAACTTTATTAGGTGTAAAAATTTCTAATAAAGGTGGAGAGCTTTCGACCCGAGGGTCTTCATCAGTCCAAGCCAACTGTTGGCTCTAAATTATCACAGGAATAAAACCTATTACGTCATCTCGGTTTTTTGTTAATCAGATTGCGCCCTCTTACGGCTAAGATGTTTATCATCGATCACACCCCATAGTGTTGATTCACTACTACCCTGATTTAAATTAAGTGTTCCAGATTTTTTGATAAATAGACCTTCGATAAATTTTCTTTTTCGCCAATGTTTTTCATGATATAAAATCTTTGGTTCTTTAAAGTCTATTATGTGACCTTTCGACTCCCAGACGTGTGTAGCTAAGCCATTCTCTTTATCAAAATTTTTTATACATTGTTTGTGTCCATTAAATCTATTTTTTAGTGTTTGTTGGGTTTATGCTTGAAAGTGAATTTTTAAACAGTTTAAATCAGGTAAATTACAATATGCAACTCATAAAAAGTTCAAATGAGCAAAAGTCTCTTCTTCAATATTTTGAATAATTTTTCTGTTACGACATGATTCGTTGCAACTACAAAGGTCTGTACAGTTCAAATTGTTCTTGAAGCAACCACATCTACTATGACAGCCTTTCTTGCTAGAACATTTTCGCAAAGCTAAAAGAGCTTCTGGTGCTGGAGGACACGTACACCGCTGTGGATGGAAAACACCATTCCTTTCCTCCCAACCGAACTCCGTTGGTTTGGGAAAGTTTGGCGTTGTTGTGTTATATTTTTTAACCACTAAGCTTTGTAAATAAGCTCTCTTAATGTGTGGTATCAAGGTAGCCATTGTTGGTGGAAGTTGCCTTCGTTCCTTTCCGGATTTGGCAAACATATCCCAACGAAGGTCTTTCAAATACTCAAAGGAATGATCTGCATTCGTTTTGTAGAGAAGGCAGACGTACCTTTCCATTTGTGCAACGATTTCATGACATATAAGGGCATTGGTTCCAAAAAGGGCAAATGCCTCCAAGATGCTGTCATCACATGCCATTAAGGTTTTGAAGTGGGATTTAAGAGCTTTGGTTGCGAAACATCCAGTACTATCACAGCCTTTAAAGCAATACCAACCGATCAACGCTGAGGCTTTTTTGATCCGAGTCTGTAGTAGAAGTCGATAATTTTATATTGGTCTTTGTTTCGGATCATCGTTGTACTTTGTAAAATCCTGTGAAGAACACTAGTACATCAGTGTCTAGCGAATATACATCCAGTTGAGTGCCTCAGGGACTTATTCTCGCAACGTCTTGGGCGTGAAGAATAATTTGTTGATCTGCTTCTTCCAATGAATGACCACCGTGTCTCATCTCTTGGCTTGCAAAAACATCTTCCAATGGACGATTCGCCGAAATCAGATTATGATGAGAAACTACTAAGATCGTCTCGCTGTCTTTAAAATAAGACAATAATTTATCCGAAAGATAAGAAGTCAATTCGGACTTCGTTTCAGAATGGAGAAGAAATGTTTTCACGTTATGAAATTTGGTTGCGTCGTTTACGTGGTAGTGGACGGCTGTATTTTTCCCAATTCTCTTAGAACGTGTTGCATCTTTCAAAGAAGCAGGGTTGGCACGCTGGTATCCAGTCCGGTTTTATCCATCTGGATTAAACCGGTTTAAACCACGTTGAAAAATCCAGTGGATTTTTCCAAAAAAATGATAATATAGGCACCATAAATTGCGATGGAAGGAAAGGTTTGACCCGCATGCCTTTACCTCTTTATTTAATCGAAATGGTCGATTCCCATATATTGTGGGTTAGTCTGACGCTCCCTCCTCTCACTGCCCCACCCGAAACTCGTGAGACTGAGTTGAATTTTTCGCAACGCTAAATTGTTGGGTCGGACCGCGCATTTAGAAAAATATTTATCAGACCCTGCCCTATTGAAGATCACAAAAAAGCCTAAACGGGCCCGACCCTGCCCTATTGAAGATAATAAAAATGTCTACCCGGGCTTGACCCTGCCCTATTGAAGGTAATAAAAAAATGTCTACCCGGGCCCAACCGTGCTCTATTGAACATAATAAAAAAATGTCTACCCGGGTAGATGGTATGATAACCCTGCCCGACCCGACCAGCAAAACGTTTTAAATAATTTTCGACCCGATATGGGTCGGGTTGGATTGAAAAATCCCGATTAAATCAGGGGCCCTACTCATCTCTAAGGGAAATGTCTATAGTTTTATCAACTTTATCAGACGGCCTAGCAAAGGACAACTAGCGCACTAAATGTAAATAAAAGTGCTAAAATTTAGCACAAGAGAGTAGTTTAAAAAAAAGCTGGATAAATCCAATAAAATCCGGTTTGAACCAGCAAAAAACCATACCAGTGGCTTTTTCAAGAAAAATCCGGATTTTTGCCAACCCTGAGCATAAACCTATCCCTACAGGAACCAGCCACGTGACGTCATCAAAAATTAGCCGTGACGTCATCAAGAAAACCACCACCAGGTGGCGCAATAATTCAAATTTCCTGCTAACAACATCAAGTGACGTCATCAATTCCCCCCACTCCCCCCGCCAACACCATCACGTGACGTCATCATTTCCCTCTCCCCAACCATGTCCCCCCCCAACGGCTTTGATGTTCCTATAACACCAAAACATTTTACCCCTCCCCCTTTAGGGGGGAAGGAAGGAGGGTAAAACTTTTCGTGTTATAGGGACATCCTTACTCTCTATAATCTTGAGTGTTTAAAGGACGACCCTTAAAATTCACACGCGAAACTGAACGACAATGCAAATTTAATAAAGGGGTCATCCGTAAAACACTCCTATCTTAACCTCAAAACGGTGGCCCGGACAGTAAAATGTCATAGAACATTTTAGACTCAAAGTCACTCATAGAACATAACCCTTCATTTGTGCCAGCCATTTCGAAACCACCCTGTATATTTTTTTCAACACCTCGTGCTATGATATCACGTTTCGTTTCGAGCTATTGGAAGAATCAGCCATCTGTTGATGGAACAGAAAGCGAAAAACAAAAATGCTGTATTTTTAGAGTCGGATTTGCCATCAATTCGATATGATGCGACCGGGCTCTTCGCAGTCTAAAATGCTCGGGGCCCATTCCTCTCCACAATATACCTAGAGAAGTACTCACAACCTATGTTAGCGGTGCTGGGTGCGGCATCGCGCCACCACTCTAAACAATGCAATGATAACTTACATGGTTATAAATACTACGCAGTATTTATTCATTTTCTTCCTGAAAACGAGGGTAAGAGATACTGTGACTAATATGTACACCTTCAATAAGACAAAAAACTAAAAATTTTGTTCATATCAAAATTTACCTACGTGTTTTGCAGTCTAGTGGTTTTTGACTGTAATTTAACTGAAGGTTTGGAATTTTTAACACATTCTTTATTTGAATTCAGTTGGGAATGGGCAGTGAGAAACACTAGATTATAATAGAAAGTAATGCCGTGAAATAAAATAAATTTTAAGAAGTAATTAATTTCCATGAAAGTTTGTTCTACACATTATAATAGGCATTGTTAAAGGGCTAGAATATTCCCAGTATGGGTAATAAAACTGAAACTATACTGAGACCTCATTACCTGACAGTCATCTGGTGGAAAAGATCCGTAGCCCAGGGCACGCTCCATGGAGCCCCAGGCTTATAATAGATCATTCCATTAATTAGAGAAGAGAAGCAAACACTAAAGAGGCGGAATCGCCGCCCTCCTTGCGCCAAGGAGTACAGCTAGAGGCAGCACGAATTAGCTAGCTTCCCGCGTGCAGTGAACTAAGGCTCCGCCTGGCGGTGCCTCCTTTAAATAACCCTAGAGGACAGCCCAGCCCCTGCAAGTTGGTTTCTCCGTAATTAATGGAATGCTCTTTAACAATCCGAAGTTAATTTATTTGAGTATCTTGATATCTTGAAGCAAATTCCTATAGTCCAAGGCTTCAAAAAATATAGTTAATATAAATACTAGTCCAAACTGAACATATCACTTCGAAAATTTTCAGACTACAGGAGTGCTTTTTAAAGGTTTCCACGTTATTTTGCACTTGGAAATAAATATTAAATTGATACAGTTTGGTATTTATCTATTCATAATCAAACATTTTTGGTTGCGAAAATGAGAAAAACATAAATGAACATTTTAAGAGTCACAAAGCAAATATAACAGTTACAATGAGTTCATATGTATTTCAGGCACGTATCTTTCAAGTTGACAAAACGTGTACATTTACTTCGATACCATGACACCAGGCAAACTAGAACGGTGAATTTAATAACCAAATTCCAAGCAGAGTAGAAATTCACTTCTATCGTGGCACATCTAGATGTACAACACTGAGAATGGAAAGAGCAGAATCATTTTTTGGTTGGAAAAGGTAAGTTATCATTTTCAAAAGTACCGACTTCCAAAAAACATTAGTTACAGCAGAGAAGCAAACACCACCTCGCACCAAGAAGCATCAATAGAGGCAGCGCTAATCCGCTAGCCTCCTCTAAAGTATAGTGAACTCTGGCTCCGTCTGGCGTTCCCTCTTGGCGCGATGGGGTCTTGTTTTATCTGCATGTATTTAATGGAATGGTCTATATAAAAATGTAATTACGTACCTTTAATTAAAAAAATGTTGAAAATATAACAGTAAGAAGGCGATAGATTATAAAAGAAGTTAAATTATTAAAACATTAAAGTGAAACTTGAATAAATTATACTGTATAAATAGGATACGTAAAAACATGCAGCACACCAAACAAAAATATTGGCTACCATTTGTTATTGTCGAATTATTTCCGCAAAAGTCGTTATCATGATTTTTAATTGCTTTAAAGAAGAGTGTGTTACAATTAATTTTAAATAATTTTACAATAGTATAACCATTAGTTGACTTGGTTCAACGTTAAATATTGATGGGTTTTCATTGTTAATGTTGAGGCCAACTAAGGCACTGAAATACTACCAGGGAGCACAAATATTTGTGACTGCTTCTTGTTTGGGTTCGGGGAAATAAATTTCAATACGTGACTGATGTCACCATTGATTGAGTCTCACCCAAATCTTACATAGATATTAGACGGCTATTGACAATATGAATTCATATTACGTGGTGAAATTTCTTTCACCAAGCATGAAGAAGAAGCACGCAGGTGGGCTTATACGATTTCGCGAACGATAGATCCATGATTATACTCAAATAGCTAAGCCAGTCTCCAGTGTTATTTGAGTGCCATAGTTCACCCCAATATTTACAATATTTTAGGGTTGAAGCAAGTTAACCAATGGTTGCATTATTGTTAAATTATTTTGGGTTGCCTCCAACATCTATCTTTTTAAAGACCTTCTCTATTCGGTGCAGAGTCAACCTATTTTTATTGGGGCTCCTTTTCACATTGAGAGAGCCAATAGTTAGGGACCAGGTTTTTTGGGGTTTTTTCACCAATTTTCTATGGTTTGCTGGGTTTTTTTGTGAAGAAAGTTTTAAGGCTCGATAAGATAGAAGACTCTTTAGGGTTTACATATTATAATTTAAAATTACAACAATAGTTTAGAAAAATATCTTTCTCATCGAAAAGGTATAGATATATTATAAAGAGTTAAAGTTCATGAAAATTATTTCTAGGGCTAGGATTATTTTGATATTATTATTTATACATTTTTTAAGTTTAAAGTGTTCAGTGCCCAGTTTCTTAGCTATTTGTATTTATTTTTTTTTTTTTTGGTTTTTTTTGTATCTACAATCTGATTTTAATGGAAACGGGTCAAAGAAGTTGCTCATCTACCTGTCAGAAAATCAGTGAGTATAATTATGATTAGTGATCTTTATAGCAATAAATTTCGGGACGAGAATTTATCTTGGTTATTACCTCTGTTAATGACAATGATTTCTAGGGCTATAATTATTTTGTTATTATTTTTAATATATTTTTCATAGTTTAAAGTGTTTTTTGTTCAGTTTCTTAGCACTGTGGCCGGTTATCATTATTCTTAGCACTGTGGCCGGTTATCATTATTCTTAGCACTGTGGCCGGTTATCATTATTCTTAGCACTGTGGCCGGTTATCATTATTTCGACGTATAACCTTATTCTTCAGTTTTAATTACATTTTTCAAGAGTTGTAGTTTTTAGGTGGCGACTTTTAATCACAAATTTCTAAACCATAATCAGCTCTACACAGTTGCATTAAGTATCGTGAAAATGTTTCTAAAGTTTATTGGTAACATTATATAAATATTTGATTTTTTTTTTAAATTCTAATATACAAGCTGATTTTCATGGACATTTTGAAATGGGTCAACTCATGTACCTATCAGAAAATCAGCGTGTGTAATTAGTGATCTTTATTACAATAACTTACGGGGCGAGAATTTATCGAGGCTCCTGCCTCTGTTAATCCTGTCTCCATCTAGATATAATTTAAAAATTCTTTTCATAAGTTATTTTTCAGTGTTATTTTATTTTAGTGGATTTCACTCGTAACTTTTTATTTTTGAATTTATTGATTTATTATTATTTTTTTAGGTTTTTAATATAAATCACTTTTTATGGTTCTTAGCACATCGTTCCAATTTTAAATAGGCGTTAATTTGTATGTTCTTGCGAGTAAAACAAGTTGGAAAAACCAAAATATTACCTCTCCGAGTGAAGAATGGGACTACTACTACAAACTTATCAACCTAGATATAGAATTATTTCTCTTTTTCGAAGTAAAAAATTTACGAATTATTAAAGCAGTATTCCAAGCATATCGAATATACAGTAAAGCAGACGACATTTATATCCAATAAAGATATGTCTTGGACACATGGAAACAAGTTAATGGAAAAAACAGGAAATGAAGTGTATAGATTTTGGAGAGATGTAACCTTTATGTGTTTGAAAAGGCCCAATTGTCTAGGCCACAAATGTTAGCCCTATATTCTCATATCTACCTCCACAACTGGTTTGCAGTATAAACACTACTGTCTCGTTTCACCTAAACGATATTCTTAGTTTGCCAACATGAGTGTTAACATTGAATATCACTAAAGCTGACTTCTGGTTAGACGCAATGAAAGTCAATGCGCACCATAACAAGAATGAAAACTCCGAAGCTACAACCCGATTACGATTAACCCTTTCAGGAATCTAATTGCCACCATGATGCTTTCTTCTTTTATAAAATCAAAGCCTTATTATTTAAACGTGTATTTAACTTTCGGCTCATTCGTAATCGTTAATGCCAATTCATTACAGACACGCAAATCAAAACCCATAGTTTACTTCACCTCAGGTCTCAATTATTTTCTCTTTGGTTCACTAAGCCTATTACTGAAAATACTTGATTTATAAGACAGCATCTAGGCCTTAGCTCTCTTCATGTAATCACTAAAGCAAGAACTATTCTATATACAGAGGTAGTATAGCTTAAGTAATATAAAAAGCCATTTTAAATAATAATATTAAAAAATATCCGTGGCATATCAAAATGAAACAGAGCCTTAAAGCTACAAAACTACTAAAGGCATCGTAATTACAAACAAGTTGGGAAACCAAAATAAACCTCTCCGAGCCGAGACGAATTTACTTTCTAAACACAGGTCCACCAGCCAATGAGAAAAACCGCAATTACATAGTTCAAATATGCGAAATACTGCCAAGGTCTTAAGCAAAGGCTTAAGCGTTAAAAAATTTTCTTTGTATCTTCTCTAATTCTAATGAGGACCTAAAATGTATCACTGAAGGGTGTATTTAACTTTCGGCTCACTATGAACCGTTAACACCTCCTATAAGAGGAGGCGAAACAAGGTCAATTCTAGTTTAAATCTAAGGTGTTTTATTTCACAGTTCCAATCGTTTCAACACTTGTGGATAGATGAAGAAATAACATCCATATTATCTAACGAATATAAAAAATGCGTTTACACTATACACGGTGTTTCTGGAAAGTCTGGCACAAATTAACAGGCATGTTCCTTGGGTCAAAAGGAGTCCGAAAGGTCCTATGACGTTTTGGGGTAAAGCGCTCCATTGCGACGTTTTGGGCTCTCAAAAGTATGCCGAAAAACAAGGAGATTTTGCAGAATTATAGCACTAGTATTGTGGTTTTGACCCAATTGTTTTCGATTATTGAGCATAAGGCAATGATCGAAATAAGTTCAAACCTAGTGGAAGACCGTGAACGTGTTAAACGGCCAAAAGTGTTATTCCCTTTGTTTTTATTAATGATTGAAATTAAAGGCAAGGAAAGTAGCTCAGATACCGGTTACTTGTTTGTTCAGATGTACTGGTAACTGACTAGTCTTTTATTCTTTATTTCAATTAGACACATTACTTTACAAAAATTCGAATGAACCCCTTAAATTTTACAATAAATCGAAAAAACCCCTTAAAATTTACAATAAATCGAATGAACCCCTTAAATTTTACAATAAATCGAATCGATTCCACTAATTTTACAATAATTTGTATCGATTCCACTAATTTTACAATAATTTGAATCGAACCCATTACATTTACAATAATTCGAATCGAACCCCATTACATTTACAATAATTCGAATGAAACCCAATTACATTGTTCTACAAAAACTGTTCAAAATAAGCACCATCAACGTTTAAGCAAACTTGCGCGCGTCGTTTGAAAGATTCACGAGCACGTTCGAAGATTCGTGACGTGTTACGGATGCTATCACATCCATCAATTAATTACCCTTTGTCGTAAGTCTTCGAAATCGCGAACTTCACTTCGGTATACCAAGTCCTTGAGATGGCCACAAAGAAAAAAATCGCATGGGTTGAGATCGGGAGATCTTGCTGGCCACGCAACAGTTCCGCCTCGACCTATCCACCCCGATCCGGGGAAACGCGACATCAAGATATGCTCTAACTTGAAGATTAAAATGGGGCGATGCGCCATCGTGCATGAACCACATTATTTGTCGCAGTCGTAACGGTACATCCTCTGAAAGCTCCGGTAAATTGTCACGCAGAAAGGTCAAGTACGCCTCCCCATTTAGCCTCGGTTGCAAAAAGTAAGGTCCAATTAAATGATCTCCTACAATTCCGCACCAGACGTTCAAACTAAACTGAACTTGATGTTTCATGACAGTGGTCGCGTGCGGGTTTTGTTGCTTCCACTCGTGATAGTTATGGAAATTAAGTATCCCATCACGCGAGAAATTGGCCTCGTCGGAAACTAGCAAAGTACGCGGAAAGTCTAAGTCATTTACCCGTGCCACAAACCACTGGCAGAAATCGACCCGTCTTGGATAATGAGCTTCGTTTAAAGCTCGTACCTTTTGCAAATGGTATGGGTGGTACTAATGTCCTCGAAGGATTTTCCAGACGAGTACATGGTTAACGCCCAATTGCCGCCCGACGCTCCTGGTACTGGTTGTTGGATCATCTTCGAAAATTGTCAAAACCGCATTTCCCCGAGCCAGTCCATAAATAAGATGCACATCGAGTACTCTGCATTCGTGAAGTAGACCATGACTAGTTCCAGATAAGCTTCCAAATGTGCACGTACGCCATGAAGCACGTTAAGGTACAAACATTTAAGTCGTCTGTAAAAAAACTTACAACTTCTCACGTTGAAAACTACCCAAATGTTTAGACCAACACAACATAATTTGTTTTTAACGTTAAAAGTTGTAGGTTTTTTACAAACGGCCTAAATGTGTGTACCTTAACGTGCTTCATGGCGTACGTGCACATTTGGAAGCTTATCTGGAACTAATCATGGTCTACTTCACGAATGCAAAGTACTCAGATATCTTATGTATGGACTGGCTCGGGGAAATGCGGTGGAAGCTCGGCGCTTGTACCAGGAGCACTTTCCTCAACGACAAGTTCCCAATCGACAAACATTTACGGCAGTCGACACACGCTTGAGAGAAACCGGGAAACTTCAACCGTCGTTACCTGAACCTCGTGCGGCGATTGTTCTCGAGGATGTAAAGGACACCGTTTTGACAGTTTTCGAAGATGATCCAACAACCAGTACCAGGAACGTCGGGCGGCAATTGGGCGTTAACCATGTACTCGTCTGGAAAATCCTTCGAGGACATTAGTACCACCCATACCATTGCAAAAGGTACGAGCTTTAAACGAAGCTGATTATCCGAGACGGGTCGATTTCTGCCAGTGGTTTGTGGCACGGGTAAATGACTTAGACTTTCCGCGTACTTTGCTAGTTTCTGACGAGGCCAATTTCTCGCGTGACGGGATACTTAATTTACATAACTATCACGAGTGGAAGCAACAAAACCCGCACGCGACCACTGTCATGAAACATCAAGTTCAGTTCAGTTTAGTTTGAACGTCTGGTGCGGAATTGTAGGAGATCATTTAATTGGACCTTACTTTTTGCAACCGAGGCTAAATGGGGAGGCGTACTTGACCTTTCTGCGAGACAATTTACCGGAGCCTTTAGAGGACGTACCGTTACGACTGCGACAAATAATGTGGTTCATGCACGATGGCGCACCGCCCCATTCTAGTCTTAAAGTTAGAGAATATCATGATGTCGCGTTTCCCCGGAGGTGGATAGGTCGAGGCGGAACTGTTGCGTGGCCAGCAAGATCTCGCGATCTCAACCCATGAGATTTTTTTCTTTGGGGCCATCTGAAGGACTTGGTATACCGAAGTGAAGTTCGCAATGTCGAAGACTTACGACAAAGGATAATTGATGGATGTGATAGCATCCGTAACACGTCAGGAATCTTCGAACGTGTTCGTGAATCTTTCAAACGACGCGTGCAAGTTTGCTTAAACGTTGATGGTGCCCATTTCGTGTTCACTGAACAATTTTTGTAGAACAATGTAATTGGGTTTCATTCGAATTTTTGTAAAAGTAATGGGGTTCTATTCGAATTATTGTAAATGTAATGGGTTCAATTCGAATTATTGTAAATTTTATGGGTTCTGTTCGAATTATTGTAAAATTAATGGGTTCGATTCGATTTTTTGTAAAATTTAAGGGGTTCATTCGAATTGTTGTAAAACTTAAGGGGTTTATTCAAATTATTGTAAAACTTAAGGGGTTGATACGAATTATTGTAAAGGTTAAGGGGTTCATTCGAATTGATGTAAAAGTAATGCGTCTAATTGAAATAAAGAATAAAAGACTGGTCAGTTACCAGTACATCTGAACAAACAACTAAGTAACCGATATCTGAGCTACTTTCCTTACCTTTAATTGCAATCATTAATAAAAACAAAGGGATTAACGCTTTTGGCCGTTTAACACGTTCACGGTCTTCCACTAGATTTGAACTTATTTGAACTTATTTCGATCATTGCCTTATGCTCATTAATCGAAAACAATTGGGTCAAAACCACAATACTAGTGCTATAATTCTGCAAAATCTACTTGTTTTTCGTCCTACTTTTGAGAGCCCATAACGTCGCAACGGAGCGCTTTACCCCAAAACGTCATAGGACCTTTCGGACTCCTTTTGACCCAAGGAACATGCCTGTTAATTTGTGCCAGACTTTCCAGAAACACCCTGTATTTGTAAATTTTAGTATTTTAATAATCCTTCAATTTGCAAAATTTGATTACTCTCTATTGACAGGTTTTCTAAAGATTTTGAAATATTTGGAATACATAAAACATCAAGTTGAAGTAAACACATCCCTTCTAAATAAAATAGTTGTGGATAACGAACCAACATCAAATATAGACCTCGACCATTTAGACTTGCCATTAAATTCTACTGATGGGTTGACAGCTTTGGAAGAGTTTTTGAATCTAAAGGAAAATCAAGGAATTTTGGTAAGGATTCTTTTATACTAAAGTGATAATTAAGTTGATTTTGGGTTTTAATTTTTTTTATATCCAGATCTCTTATCTTGGTGGAATTGGTGGTAAATCTCTGGGCGACTGCATTCGCAGAATTCATAGCGCATTAATGACAGACTATCTTGGCGAAAACTTTAATTGGGCTGGCCACAAAAAATTGGTCTTCAAAGACATGAAAATTAATGAAATAGCTATTTGTAAGCGGAAATTTATCATAATTTTTTAAATACCATTGAATTTACAAATATTATGAAAATATTTTTCTTTATCAGGTGCTGTACGGTCTAACAACGTATTCAAAACTGCTCCTGAACGTAAAATTGAGGAAATAATTAAGGATTGGTTAAAGTAATCGTTCACTAGGCTGAACAATATAATGCGGTCAGAGAAGAAAAAGGAACAAAGAAAATTGAAAGAAAGGGAAAAACTACCGGACACCAATGAAGGGAATGGTGAAAAAGCTGATCGATTATTTCAAACAATAATCCGAAACTAAGAAATTTCCATTAAAATGTACACCTTTGAGTACAAAATTACATGTCTTGTATCAAATATTTAAAAATAAACTTTGAACTTAATATTGTTTCTTTATTTTCACATAAAAAAGGGAACCCTATTTATTGTATTACGGGAAAGCCAATTATAAGTGTAATAAGGAAAAGCCTACAACTAGGCTTAAATGAACGTGTATAATGGGTCAAATATACAGATTTGGAAGGTATTTATGACGTGTATATTGAGTGAAATATACCGTTTTTGGAAGTATTTAAAACGTGTATATTGATTCAAATATGGAATTGTTTTACACATGTTTCTAACGTGTATTTTGAGTTAAATACGCATTTTATGCAACGAATCTATAACGTGTAAATTGAGTCTAATAAAACGTTCATAGATGGTTAATATTTAGTTGACTATATTCGTTAATAAAACGTCATATGCAACGTTTAATAAACCGTGTTTTGAGGTGACATGGTTGACGTTTTCTTGACGTTAGGAAAGCCGTTTCAAATTGACGGTATCTCAACGTATAATAATAAACGACTTTTTGCTACCTGGGTTATTTGGGAAACTAAATAAATGTAAGCATCAACATTTCAGAAAAGGCATAATATTTTTTGGGATGTAAAGGAAAATAAAAAACAATATTTTGGAAAAGGCGTAATATTTTTAGGAAAGAAAATGAAGATAAACAACAAGTTTTTGGAAAAGGCAAAATATTGTTTGGGAAGTAAATGAAACGTTTTTCTGAAATATTTTTCCAAAATAAAATTACGCCTTTTGTTGTTTATATTCATGTACGTTCTGAAATAATACTACGCCATTTCCATTTTATTGTGGTTTTTGTTCATTTACTTCCCAAAAAATTCCCCGAGGTCAGATATATAGTGTAAAAATAGTTTCCACTTGACACTCTGCGATTTACGTCAGTTATGACTGATTAACCCCAAACTATAATCGTACCATACCGGGGCTTACGCAAAGGCTTAGATATGCATACCGTCCGCTACAAAAGCAATAAGTAGAGAAGGACTACACACGTACAGGAGTCAGGAATTAAGTTCTATGTGACGAAAATAACCCAACCTAACCTAATCTAACCCAACCCAACTTAACCTAACCCAACCCAACCCAACCTGGCCTGTACTGAATTCGAATTTTTTCAAAATTAATGTTACATCGTTTATTTATAAATTTGGGTTATATAGTGTAGCCGCTGCTTCTAGAAATGCAAAAAATATATTTTTTTCTCTTTTATAATTTTTTCTAAGCATATGCATCGCAATATAACCTGCGTAAATACTCTTTCTTCGCCCCCCTCTGGGTAACGAATCTTTGGCATCTGCCCAAGCACCCTCGATGCGGTTGGTATGTGCGCCTGTTTCTGGGTCTTTGAAGTGCAAAGAGTGGTTCACTTTCAAATGCTCATAATTTTCTTTAGTTAAGCAGTCATTTGCTTTTCAACAATCGGATATAATGGTTGTTTCAGGAGGAATCCACTATTTGATTTTGGTAATTAGGGTCTTGGAGTCCCTTTTTTCAACAGGAACCATAAAAAAGTTGCTGGTTTCTCTCTCTACTTCTCCAAAGATCCACACGCCCTTCACCATTTTCCTGAAGTTGTATTTCCGTTTTTCAAAAAGGGATTTATCAATGTCTACGACTTTTCCAGTTTCTTAAAGGGGTTGTCCGACGCCCTCTCCTTTTTTACCCACCTGCTATGTTAAGCTCTACTAGGAAGATCGTCCTTTGTCCCACTGTCCGAACAGCATCTTAAGCATGTAAGTCTTAATTTAAAAAAAACTTTTAATATCTGGACCTTCAGTCACTTGTTTAACTCTCTTCTTATCGATACTTTTTAGTTCTTGGTTAAATCCAAGACGTTTTGATTAATCAACACTATGATTTCTTGTGTATTTTATTTTGGGCACTTTGCCTGAACATTCGATTCTCCAACGGTAAATACATTATTAATATTTTAGTTTTTTGGAGTTTTAATTTTTCTCCATTGTTTGAAACAGGATAAACAGTAGGTGCCTAATTTGAACCACAGGCTTGTCTGTGTCTAGAGAATTCCAATTCTAGGGGATGTTGATTGAAATTTCCAGTTAAGAAGAAGGGTGTAGCTTTTCCAAGGAGAAATTTAATTGATCCCTGTGATGCCATTGGCTGAAAATGAAATTATCATATTTGTTACATGATAATTAATTTGGAAAAATCTGAGTTAAAGAGAGTTACTTGTTTGTCTCAAACCGCTCAATGTCACTTGAGATAGTAACATCATTTTTATCTTGAAATTTCCCTCTCGATGCTGTACATCAAGCTCCCATTCTTCAAGGTAGCCCAAAAAATATTTCTCTAGCCACTAAGACGAGATTTGTTACATATTATCAAAATGGAAGAATTACCTCAAGGCGTTGGTCATTCAGCGATTAAAACGGACGCTTATTGGGATTTTTGAAAGTTGGTAGTATTCATAATGTCAAACCATTTATCAAAAATCCTTATAAAATTTACGGTCTCACAATATTCCTCACCAAATTCAGACTCTATAGAATTTGCTACCGTTTGACTCAAAACCTGCGTAGCATAGTGCACTTTCATTTTCCTGTAAGAGTTTAAATAAATATGGTCTCCAGTGAGTTCACGAGCCTTTCGAAGACTCTCTCTCTCAAATAGATCTCTTTTTGGCTTCCAAACTATAGTTTTCCTATCGTACTTTGCAAGGATCTTCACTACAAGCAATTTCTGGTGGTTTTGAGTAAATGGGGAGGATCAAAAAGGAAAAAAAATATGCCGCTCTTCGTCATAGCTATAAGGATTTATACAACATGATGGTGAATCTTCAGTGATGTAAATTTTGAAAAGTCGGCGATTTGTAGCAGCACCATCTCCAATGACTGAAATTTTTTTAAACCCTAATGCTTCCAACCTCTCAACAGCCTCCCAAATGATGGAATTCAAGCCTTCCGCTGTTAAAGTACTGGTCGCAAAAGGAATGTTCCACCTCTTAATATTAGAACTTAGACGTATGTTGCCACGGTTTTGTCTTTAAAAAGTGCGCAATTCAATCCGTTTATTTCATTTCTTGCGTCATTAAGTTGTGTGTATCCAACAATATAACCAGACATTTTCTTATAAATTAGTACTTCCTTTACCTTCATTTCATCTAGTAGAATACTAAAATACTGTTTAAAAGAAGCTAGAGTTTCTGGTTTTATTTCTTCTTTCATTCTATTTAGTACATCATTGCAAAATCCAGGTCACCTCCCTTTATTCCAAGAATGACGAAAAAGCGTGCGGAAAGATGGTAGTTTAAGAATATGTGACTGTGTCAAACTTCTGTAAGCGGCTGGTAATACATGATACTGATATATGCACCTCTGAATAACCAATGGATGCCACCAATGACCATGTTTATTTTGTTTGGCCATTCGTAGCTGAGTTTGCTAAAATATACTCTGAAAACTGTCTTCACCCATAGTAGAAGTTGATTGTTCCAAAATATTTTTCAAAACTATATGGTCTTCTTCTGGTAAGACCTCTCCACCTTTCTGAATAATCTTTTTGGATCTTACTTCGTGGCATTTTCTTGCTATACTTTTGTTGAACCAATTTAGAATGCACTGGAGAAATTTTAGTTGGAGGATCGCCAAAAAAGCGTCAAAGATTCACCCAAAAGGACATAATAAAGTACCAGGACGTAATTAGAAATAGCGGTTTTTTATACGATGAAGAAATTGACTGGGGTTCGATTGCCAAGGAATTTGACAACAAGATAGCGTACTATCAAATTGGAAATTTGTGGACAAGGCTTAAAGCCTTAGTTCCCGGTGACAATCTTTGCTTGTACTTGAACGATTCCCTCGAGGCTAATTTTGCCGAAGAGTAACCGTATACAGAAAAGCTTTTTCAGTATCCATGCCCCCACGCAGAATCCCGACATCCTATTAACCAAAAACTAACCGCGTTTTACACCTTACTAACTAGGGCTTTAGCCATTTGCAACAACAAAACAGAATTAACAAATGAAATTAACATGATTAAGACAATTGATATCGGCAATTAATTTAATATGAATTCATGGTCACAATACAAAATATTTACAACCATCATTACAAATCACCTAAATAGCAGACAGCGGTGAAGGAAATTGGAAATGAACTGGCAATTATGATCATCAAATTCGACTCTCTTGCGAAATTTCGGTGTTTAATGCTCCATTTTAAATTAAGAAATTGGATCCCTATGGTAGTTCACCTAAAAAATGAGGCTGAAACTGTTGAGATAAAAGATGATGCTGCATAGGCATCAAAACTTCTAACAGCAGTCACTTAAACCTCTTTTCCAGCAAGTTTGGCCTTTTTTCACAACTTGTTCTCATTGATTGGTGATTTATCAGTAAAATTACAGAGGCGCAATTCATCTCTTTAAGAAGCGTATGATGAAGTATTAAGCACTGCAAAATGTGTGCACAAAAATTTGAACATTATGGCGCAGAAAAGGTAAAAGTCTTCACTGCTGAGCTTCTCAAGGACAAATCTTCGTTTAAAGGACTAAATGTTGCATTTGATTTGGAAGTGCAATCATTTTTGTTTGATGAAAGTTTTACCAATTATTCCCAAATGGTTACCTGCTCTCGGGTAGGTTCGAGAATCCTTCTTTACAATTATTCCCAAATGGTTACCTGCTCTCGGGTAGGTTCGAGAATCCTTCTTTAAGCTTATTCCTACGGCGGTATCCTCAGTACATGGCATCACGAAGAACCCCGTTTAATTCATTCTCCCTATCTCTCTTTTTGTATCTACGAAAAATGGCTTTGGTCCCATTGAACCGAATTCCCATTCGACAGAACGGCTTTTTTGTGCTGTCCCATTCGACCGAACGTAGCCAAAAGGTGCGATTTTATTATAGTCCCATTGGACCGAATTTCTATTGAACTGAAAGAAGACATGCTGTGTGGTTTTGCATTAAATATATTTTTAATTTCACAACTTATTATTGTTAAAATAAATGTGAGTTGAAAATGTATTACTGCACTAATTTTAACTACGTTTTAATTACGGCGAACCTCACCTACCCTAGCCTAACCTAACCTATCCTAACCTAACCAAACGTAACCTAACCTAACCTAACCCAACCCAACCTTGTTTGGAGGTAAAAAGATTATTTATATGAGTATTAAAAGCCCTCCTCTTACCACGAACAATTTATTAGCAATAATAGAAATATTTTGGAAAAGATGTCAGATAATTAATTGGAGAATATTTTGGAAAAGGTGGCAGGTAATTAATAGGAGAATATTTTGGAAAAGGTGGCAGCTAATTAATAGGAAAATCTTTTGGAAAAGGTGGCAGCTAATTAATAGGAGAATATTTTAGAAAAAGTGGTAGCTAATTAAAGGGAGAATATTTTGGAAAAGGTGGTAGCTAATTAAAAGAAGAATATTTTGGAAAATGTGGCAGTTAATTAGTGGGAGAATGTTTTGGAAAAGGTTGCAGCAAATTAATAGGAGAATATTTTGGAAAATGTGGCAGCTAATTAATAGGAGAATGTTTTGGAAAAGGTGGTAGCTAATTAAAAGGAGAATATTTTGGAAAAGGTGGTAGCTAATTAAAAGGAGAATATTTTGGAAAATGTGGCAGCTAATTAGTAGGAGAATGTTTTGGAAAAGGTTGCAGCTAATTAATAGTAGAATATTTTGGAAAAGGTGGCAGCTAATTAATAGGAAAATCTTTTGAAAAAGGTGGCAGCTAATTAATAGGAGAATGTTTTGGAAAAGGTGGTAGCTATTTAAAGGGAGAATATTTTGGAAAAGGTGGTAGCTAATGAAAAGGAGCATATTTTGGAAAAGGTGTCAACGAATTATTGGAACCAAACCAAACCTAACCTAACCTAACCTAACCGAACCGAACTTAACCTAACCGAACCGAACTTAACCTAACCTAACCTAACCCACCCGAAACCAAAATATTAAAATTTTAATTTAAAACTTAAAGACATTGATGGAACTACCATTAAGACTGTACTTCATTTTAAGTACAATTTGTTTATTAATTCTATATATCTCTTGCCTTGAAAGGAATGTAAGTGAGCGTTTAAATTAGTATCACGAAACATTAACTTTTAATATTATTAACATACCTTTCGGAGATTCGAACCAACAACCTATCGCTTCGCAGTCCAACATCGTATCCACTACACCACCGAATCGCTGACGGCTACAGTGTTTCAAGTTATATTCGTGTACTTTTTAGGGGCATATTCGGACGATTGGGATTTCGGTCCATCGGGAATATAGCCATTGGGCTGGAAATCTAAAATCATTGCGGGAAATTCGGTCGAATGGGATTTTGGTCCATTGGGAATTCGGTTCAAAGGAACGATACCGAAAAATGTCCAAGCGAAAGTTTTTGGGTAGGGTTAAATTCTCTATGTATATCGGGTTAAGCATCTATTTTGTCGGTTCAGGTCATTTGAACTATATTTTCAAATGGCTCTGTTATCTCTTTGTATTGTATCTATACTTGGAAAGTTGGGACGTTCACGTCTCCGCGGTGCCACTTAATGGTACCTAGAACCGCTGATTAATTTCTCTCTCTCGGAACATATTTGGTGCCGAGAGAGGAAACTTTCTCTTTCTCACGTACCAGTCTTTTTAAAGACTCCTGAAAGCTATTTAGCCTTTTTGAAGTGTAATTAACCGTATTAGTTTCGGTTTTACGTGATTAAGTCATTTTCGTGTTTGGGCCTTGGCCCCATGCTGACGGCTTCTTTTACACGCGGTACCATGGATGTACACTCGCGGCCTCGCCAAGAAACCCGATTGCTTTTCCGGCCTCTCCGAAGCTTACGAGAAGCAGCTCCGTCCCGTGCGTGGCTGCACTCTCCTCCGGTGTAATGCGTCTCCTCTGTCGCCCCGATTCCGCCGGCTCATCCTGGGCTACCGTCGCTTCGGCCTCTCTCCCGGGTTTATCGGCTACCTCTTCACTCCCACCACATACCTCAACCAGCACAGTTGGAAACACACAATAGAAAAAGGTCGGAGGAGCGTGATATATTGAAAATATGTGGACAAGAGGATGTACTAGTATTGAATACTTTGCTCAACAAAAAGTAAGAGAATCATTTCAAGGATTCAGTCTGTTGGTCTACGCTCAAACCAAAAAAATCTGAGGACTGCTTCTATTAAGGAGAATTACGAAAATGCCCAACAGGGAAATTCGAGCACAGAGATTTGCACGAAGGAAATGTTTTAATTTCTAAAACTTAAAAGAAGTGCGCCGCTGACAAACGGGTGTGAGGTTAAAATTATCCATTTCACATAATCTAGGCTCGATAAAGGTGAGATTAATTTTTAATTTTGTAAACTATTAAACATTTGTATATTAATATAGACGGAACACCCGTATACAAAAACTTGAACGATGAAGAGTTGTTCACCGGAACTTTGAATTAAAACTTTTTCCAGACAAAATGAATACTACTTTATTTTAATGATCAATTTTTGGCGTGATGATTAATTGTAGTGTGTAGTAGGCTTACTGTTGCTATTGAAATAATAATGAAACAATATTCACCATTGTCTTTGAATTGCGCACTTAAATTGGGATGAATGGCTGGCACACAAGCGAATCACGAACGCCATGTGGCTTTCATTTTTAACGAAAAGGTACAGCAATCGAAACGGATTCCTCTTCAAAAAAGACGCGGTTTCAAGCAAAACTATGAATAGGGATGAATGGCAGGCTCACAAGCCAATCACGAACACCAAACTATGATCACGAACACCAAACTATGATCACGAACACCAAACTATGAATAGGGATGAATGGCAGGCACACAAGCCAATCACGAACACCATGCTTTCATTTTTAATGAAAAAGTTACAGTAATCGAAACGGATTCCTCTTCAAAAAAGACGCGGTTTCAAACAAAACTATGAATAAATTTTTAAGACGATTGACCGTTGCGACTCTGCGAAAGAGTTTGTACATAAGGTCATGAAAGACATTACCAAATAAGTTGGTGAAAACATTTTTAATAAGAGATAAAAATTACTTGCGACTCGACCGAGTTTGTTTTTATAACTCGTCTGGCGGGTGTGCTGGGCAGATGGCATCGGTTTTGACATTTATGTTCCATCACTGGCAGGGCCTTGCTGGCTAACCAGTTAGCGGCCTTCGTTTTATGGCAACGCCTCAAGGTGCTCCATCCCCCCTCAATACCGTTGTCACGGATTGGCAATCTAGTATCGTTAATTTTCTCTGGTCAGGAATTCACTGGGTCCCGGTCGCTTTACCCTCTACGTTGTCACGGCGGGCTTGGTCTCGTTCATATTCAAAGCAAAAGTGACGCTTTTCGAGCAGTTTCATTACACCGATTATTGGTCTTACACCCAAATCCAATTTCTCACGCTCTTTTCCGTAAATTCTTCCAACAGATTCCCTACTTTTCGCATTGTTTATTTGATACCTCTCACACTACCACCCGAATACCTTTCTACGCAAACGCCATTAACTTCTGGTAAAAAAATTAACCCTAAGAAATTATAGTGAAACACTATTCACCATTGTCTTTGAACTGCGCGCATAGGGATGAATGGCAGGCACACAAGCCAATCACGAACACCATGTGGCTTTCATATTTAATGAAAAGGTACAGCAATCGAAACGGATTCCTCTTCAAAAAAGACGCGGTTTTAAACAAAACTATAAATAACTTTTTAAGACGATTGACCGTTGCGACTCTGCTAAAGAAATTGTACATAAGCTCATTAAAGACATTACCAAATAAGTTGGTGAAAACATTTTTTTTAAAAGAGGTAAAAATTTCTTGCGACTCGACCGAGTTTGTTTTTATAAAATTATGTGCAATTTCAAAAAATAATTCTTATTAAATAAATAATTCTTATTATTAAATAAATAATTCTTATTATTAAATAAATAATCCTTATTATTAAATAAATATTAATTTATATTTAAATCAGTCTAAATAAACATATTATAGTTAAATGTTGAGATATTATTGCATATTTTAAGAAAAGATCAATGTAAGATATTGGTCAATTTTGGCCCCCGGTCCGAGACCTGCGAGACTAAGCGTCTCAGTCGCGATATTCCTACGACCAAGCCGCGAACACTTGGTCTGACACTAAAGGACCTTTCCCGACCATTTTCCCTTTTGAAGCCGTTGTGTCATTTATTAATGAATCACTCAACGCCCCTACCGACGTCGTTCACCAAATTTGCAAACGCTATGCCACATACGAACCCTCCCTCCTATCACTTGCTCGTCAAGTTTTAGTGGTGGGTTTAACTGATCCAGCTATAAAAGCAACTGCGTCTGAGTCGTCACGTAAGAACACTCGAAACGCCTATTACCGACTCTCGGGCGAAATTAAGCGCCTCGTGTCCACGAACACGGTTCCTGTTGGAGCCTTTTCAAATTAATTCTCAGTTTTTATGACTTATTCGCTCCTCAGTTTGAACGTGCGCGGTGTTGGCACGGACATCACTGCCATTCGGACCGGTAATTTCATCAATCGTTTTCTACCTTCTGTCGTTTGTCTACAGGAAACTAACGTCTCTGACGCCTTCTCTCGGTCGTATATTTGGACCACATGGAACTATGCTACCGTCACTTCCACCCGGGGCTCTGGGGTTCTGTGGCCTTGACCCCTGCCCTCAAAAACAGTCTTAAACACGAAATCCTTCGATGGATAGGCCCTGTACTTACAACTACCCGCTCATACATTTTCGTCGCCGACCCCCGTTCAATTATTTAATGTCTACCTCTCCGCTAGTAGTGCCGCCTCCGCGCTTGAAACTATCACGTTTGTGCGCGACGTTTTACATTCGATTGATCCTGAGGACACCGTTGTACTAGCTGGTGATTTTAACTGTTACCTTCACACAGATTTTGACCGTAGCAATTGTAAAAAAAATCGCTTCGCTTTAAGCAGAGCCCTACGTGCTCTAGTGCAGGATTTTAACTTATTTGACGCATATACAACGCTTCATCCTTCGATGCCAAGTTACACGTCGCGCGCGCGTAATCATGGCAAACGTATTTCTGCCCGACTTGATCGTGTCTATATCCGTACTCCCCTGAAACTCAAAGCCGTCCGCCATATTCAGAGTTTTTGTCGTATCATGATGCCGTTGTTTGTGATTTTTTTGAGCCGCTATTTATTCCGCGTTCCCATCCGTTCTGGAGGCTTCTTTTTAATGCCTTAAATGAAATATCCTTTGTCGATGCTATGCGTGGTCATCTCCAGTCTCTGATCGATATCAAACCTCCGCGGCTCCCTGTGGTGCCGTGGTGGTTCGATGTCGTTAAGCCGGAGATAAAGCGTTTTAGCGTTCATTTTTGGCACAGTAAGAAGGTTTCTGATAACCAGGAACTTCTACGATTAGAATCATTAGTGGCCACTTCTGATCCCGACTCCTTGGAGAGAAGGGTCCATGTTGAACGCCTCAACGAGTTTTTGATGCATCAATTCGCCTCCTGTCTTTTGCATGCCCGTGAATCCCACTTCCGTTCAATCGATACTCCCTCGCGAGACTTTTACCGAATGGAGAAACGAGCCGCTTCGGCTACCGTGATGTCGGGCTATAACTCCGGCACGAGTACGTTAATTTACAGTCCCCCCGGCTTATTTTGTCAGATTGAGTGCAGAATGCGTTAATCGAATAGCGTTCGTTATGGCGGTAAATGCATGGATTTTAAAATTTTCCAAAATCTTTTCACCAGCTTGCGGCGGCCAAATAATTTTTTAAATATTTTTTCAGACTCCTGACAGTTATATAATTATTTATTTATCCCTACTCGAGGTTACCTCAGCTCTTAAGCGTTTGTCCCGAGGGAGGGCCAGCGGTCGTGACGGCATCCCCGTAGATTTCTATCTGACCTTTTGGCCGTTGTTGGGTGAGATCCTGCATTCGTTCATTCGCGAAATTAATCAACATCCTGATTACTGGAGTCGCTTTGCTAATTCGGTGGTCTCCCTGCTCCCCAAGTCCGGGAACCTGCTTGATCTCGCGAATTGGCGCGCAGTGTCGTTTACCAATGCCTATTTTAAAATTTTTGTTAGAGTTTTAGCTTCCCGCTTAAACGAGGTCGTCGGCGAGCTTGTTCACAAGACCCAAACTTACTCTATCCCTGGCAGAACAATCTACGATACCCAGACCATCCTTCGCGATGGCATTGCCCTAGCCAATGCAGGCGATGAGCTCTCGTCAGCATTGTCTTTCGCAAGGCTTTCGATATGGTTGGTCATGAGTATTTGTTTAACCTTCTGTCACGCTATGGTTTTCCTCCGGAGTTTTTACAGCATATCCGTATCTTGTATTGTGATTCTCACTTCCGTGTCAAAGTTAATAACACTCTTAACAGTAATATCCCTTTTGCTCGTGGCACTAGGCAAGTGTGCGCGCTTTCCGGCTTAATTTTGGTTTTATGCATGGAACTCCTCCTCACTTTACTCCGCCGAAATATCCCTCGCTCCCACGCTCCTGCTTACTTTTCCGTAGTTACAGCCGCCTTCGCCGATGACCTTACGTCATTACTCTGTACTGAACAAGATTTTACAATCCTTGATCGATGCCTCGCCTTGTACTCTCGTGTTTCGGGGGCTCAGGTTAATTACGGCAAGCCATTTATTCTCTGGTGCGGGGCCTGGTGTAAAAATCCCCCATCCTGTATTTACCGATCCCATCCCGGAGTGATGGTGGCAAATTTCTCGGGGTTTACTTGGGTAATTCTGACACCTTCTTGCACCGTAAATGGCCTGAGCTTTCAGCTCGTCTGCGGGTGTGTTGGGCAGATGGACGACGAAAGTCCGCATTGGACCCTGTGAGTGGAGGAAACCAAAGTCAATGGGCTTCCCATACAGTCTCTCATGGTTCTAGCGAGATGGCTTGACGCGAAAAGTTAAAGTCGCTAGAAGTCATATCCGTGATCGCATGCACGCGTAAATAACTTTCTACATCTGAACGACACCGAAGAGTCTTCTGACGATAATTCACTGGTAAGTGATAATTTTTGTCCAGTTCAGGACCTCCAGGCTTTGGTTTCTTCCTCATGACAATCTTAAAATTTCATCTTTTACGAAAATAATTGACAAATCGCATAGGATTTACAGGATTCGGGTTGGACAATTCGTTATCGTCTTCCTCGGATTCAGAGGAAGAACTAAAATCGTCAATGTGGGATAGAGGAGATGGTGGGGGGAGGGAATTCTCCCTCGAGCTCTTATCAGGAGAGAAAGGAGGAGAGAGGTCGGGCAGCATCCGATTCACACGGAAGGCCACTGGTGGATCTGAGAATAGAGCAAATCCGTCTGGGTCAGATTCCTCAGCAAGATCAGAGACTTCTGGGAAAGACTCTGGTATAGTTTCTCATTAGGGAAAAAAGATGATCCATAAACGGATGGAGATGAAGATGAGGGTTCCGCAGACGACTCGGTTTGCGCTTCATGGTCTCTCAACAGTCGTTGTCTTCTTTCTCGTTGAGTCTCACGACGTTCGTCACGAGTACTGACTCTAGAGTCTTGAAGTATAGGCATGGACTGTGACGTTGTAGAACTTGAAGATGAATTACTTGAAGTTGAGGATGACTGGCTTCCGTCCGGTTGGCAGACATCTTTATTTGACCAATACAGCTTTAAATGAGCGATATTGTCAATTCCTTTATTTTCTCCAGTCTCTGGGTCTTCTAATTGATATCACAATCGGTCTATCTTCTTTGCGATTTTGTAGGGACCATCCTATTTGAGACATTACTTAGCGGCAATTAGTGTTCGTACGGGGACCCCGACCCCGACCCCGAAAACCGGGGATCCCCGACTTTTCCCCCCGACCCCGACCCCGGTACCTAACATGTAAAATGTAGTCGGGGTTTTTTCGGGGTTAGATTTTGGTTAGGTTATTTTTAGCAAATTATTTTTTGTCCTGCGCCCAAAACAATCATCTCATTCGTCTCAAATAAGTGCTCCGCTACTCCTTTATGAAAAAAAAGGGCAAGGGGGTAACTAACAACAAACAAAATACAGTAAAAACAGTCACCAAAATTCCAAAGTTCACCATCCTCCCTCTCGTGGATCGGCGAATTTGTATATTAATAAAGATTCTTTCCAAACACCCAGAAATTTAACGATTTTTTTTATCATTTTTCCAAAATTTTTCAGCATGCGTTGTCTTACCCCGACCCCGACCCCGACTTGTTTTTTTCGGGGATAACCTGCCCCCGACCCCGACCCCGATTAAATTTTTACCCCGTACGAACACTAGCGGCAATATTACTTGCCGCTTGAGACAAGGGATGCGTCTCCTTCCAGACAAGTACACTAGCGTCATAATAGCGTTTCTGGTGTGATTGTGCTTTCTTGGCAAGTTCCTTAGACAAAGCAAGTTGCTTCGCTAAAGCTGAGACCTAGACCTTTCAACAAAGTCCGCTACTGGTATACCCACGTCCAAGTGCCAGGGAAATCTCGGTTCCCAACCCATGTTGAGGTAGAAAGGAGTTCTTCCTGATGTTGTATGTGTAGTCGAGTTGATGGGCGAACTGAATAAATGGCAAGTTCTCGTCCCATCTTCGGTGATCTCGACCAACGAACATCGGGCAAATAATTTCGCCCAGAAATCTGTTGGTGCGTTCCATCATGTTACTCTGTGGATGATACGGAGTAATGCATCGCGGTTTTACTTTGAACATCTTGAGAATGTCCTTCCACAGTTGAGAGACGAATTGAGTCCTGTTGTCGCTTACGATGGCTTTCGGACAACCGTAGCGAACTATCATAGAGACTAGTTTCTTCGCGCACGTTCTGGCTGTGATGTTCTTCATCGGGTACAGTTCTACAAATTTGGTGGCATAGTCCTTAAAAACCGGGAGGTATTTATGATGGTGACGGCTTCTTGGTATAGGTCCCATTATGTCCACTCCCATCAAATCAAATGGCTCAGTAAAGGCCGTAGGTTGCAGGAGACCTGGACGTTTTCTATTGCGGGACTTGTGCATTTGGCACGAAGGACATCCGCGGACGTACTCACTAATAACCCGGTTCACGCGGTGTAGACTTTACCCTTTCGGTAGGATACAATAAGCTAAAGGGGGTCGCTCGTAAAATTTCTTCAGTTACGCGGCCCTTCTCTATGAAACTGCGCATTGTCCGTATGTTGTCGTTAAATACACGGATGCGTATTTCGAGGAGGATCTTTTTTTGAAAATACCAACAAGTTCAGAGTCGGTGTAGGAAACGCGTAGGCTGTGAATCATTGCGGTAATATTAGCGATATACGCGTCAAAAGATACACTGGCAGTAGTGTTCGTACGGGGACCCCGACCCCGACCCCGAAAACCGGGGATCCCCGACTTTTCCCCCCGACCCCGACCCCGGTACCTAACATGTAAAATGTAGTCGGGGTTTTTTCGGGGTTAGATTTTGGTTAGGTTATTTTTAGCAAATTATTTTTTGTCCTGCGCCCAAAACAATCATCTCATTCGTCTCAAATAAGTGCTCCGCTACTCCTTTATGAAAAAAAAGGGCAAGGGGGTAACTAACAACAAACAAAATACAGTAAAAACAGTCACCAAAATTCCAAAGTTCACCATCCTCCCTCTCGTGGATCGGCGAATTTGTATATTAATAAAGATTCTTTCCAAACACCCAGAAATTTAACGATTTTTTTTATCATTTTTCCAAAATTTTTCAGCATGCGTTGTCTTACCCCGACCCCGACCCCGACTTGTTTTTTTCGGGGATAACCTGCCCCCGACCCCGACCCCGACCCCGATTAAATTTTTACCCCGTACGAACACTAACTGGCAGGTTGTTTAAACTGCGCTATTTCTAGGCGGAGGGATTCCTCCCCTCTTACAGAAAGGAGATAATCTCTAAACGCGCATTTGAATGTACGCCACGTTAGTGCTTGATTAGGCCTATTCATGTCCCTAAACCAGATTAATGCACGGCCCCTTAATATTTGGGTAAGAAGCGCGATGATGTCATTTTCCATCATGCTGTGATATTCAGCGAATTGCGTCAAAGTCCGAAGGAATTCCGGCGGGCTTTCAACTTCAACAGTACTAAATATTAAGTGAGGGGGTGGTTTTGGCCTATTTCTGACGGCTGGTCTAGTTTCTACATTTGCTAACGTAGTTGCTAGTGTTTTAATAGTTTGTAGCTAAATATTTGTCGCTGCAACTTGTGGTGGCGGCGGCGGAGAAGGGATTCCTCCTGCGGCTTGTCCTTGTCCTTGTGTAGGACTAGTACCAAGGCTTGAAGGAGGCTGTTCCTCCTCAGCAGGGTGTAAGATCCAGGTAACTGTGCATAAATGGCGGTGATCAAAGCGTTCAGGTCGGCAGGATTCATAACGCGACAGTTAGTTCAAGAAAAAGGCTCAAGTAATTTTCAGAAGTACGCGGTTACGCACAAATGGTAATGTCAGTCTTATCAAGTCCTCGCAAGCTCGCCATTTTATGTAACCATAAAGTTTGAATGTAGGAGAGGGCCTAACTTCACGATTCACAAAGAAAGTAAACTAGAAAATAGACTAAGAAGTTCCCAGGTTTCCTGTTTAAAGGGCTTATTGTCCATGAATAATCATAATTACCCAATAATCAATAGCGCAATAAATTAAAGACGCTGCAATTTGGTGACAGTGAAAAATACTTGTACTTTATTTTACAAAAACGCGTCTTAACACTTCTGTGACAGGAGAGCGCGTACAGACAAAACCGAGACCCCTTTTTCCATCAGTCCGTGCCTTTTTATGGCGTACATAAAAACATAATGCTGTGGCGCTCGAGGCGCCACTTTGGGAAAAGTTTTTACTAACAAATTAGAGAGATAGAAATGTGACGCTTAAGGCGCCACTCTAGGAGAACGAAAACAATAGCAGACGAAGTGTTTTATTCTAGGAGGGAAACGCGTGGCTTCGTCGTTACAAAGCATTATATTCTTCCGATAATATCTATTAAATGATTATAATTTTCTTAATCAACTTGCGTTAATAATTTCCTTCCTAACATAATTAATTTTTCTCAGATTGAAAAGCAAATATCTGGTGTGATTTAGTTTAAACAAGCGCCATTAGATGCTCCCGTAGTCTAGGTGTGGAGTTTACTATACCGCAAACCTCAGCAAATTAAACTGTATTGCTGCAAGACAATAAATTTACAACATAAGAAACATTGTTTTTTTAAATTGAGTTATGGACATGCAAATAATTCATTTACTATTTAATTTTTACCTAATAAAAATGTTGGGAATTAAATACTGATTCAAACATCCCATGCATGATTCGATGTTCAGAAAACCATTGTTTACGCTAACGGAGAATTTTCTCCCCCAAACTGATGCAAGTATTTTATTTTGAAATAATAGAAAAATACTTGCAGCATGCTAGGAAATTATTTACTATTTTTGATTTTCTCATAATAGTCTATTTAGTCAGAAACCATTGTTTGTTGGTTGGCTCGTGTTAAGTGGCATCGTACAAAGCTGAGCTTCATCCATCAAGCGTTACATTCATATAACCACAACGTGATTCTAATATAACTTGTTAAAAGTGTGTCAATTATAGGCCACACTTAACAAAATAAGGTCATTACTTTCCTTGGAAAATCACCGTTAACGGCAGTGCAATTTCTTGTGTTTAATAGTTTTCAAGGTAAAAAAGATGTTACGTTGGTGAGGAATATGTGTACATCTTCCTTAGTAAGCGTGGTCTTACACAAAACCTAACCTAATTAAAAATTTCAATCATTTGGGTAGATATGTAATTTTTTAATTAGTACAATGCACTGTTAGAAAAATGAGTCCAATGACTGTCCAAATTTGCACAAAGTAATCCAAATTTGGATGGCAAGTGATATAAGGGTCCAAAAATGGTAGTTTTAATCCAAAAATGGATGCTTTCGATTCTTGGTGCTAAAACTATCCAAATTTGCACAAATAGTCCAAATTTGGATGGGAAGTGATGTAAAGGTCCAAAAATGGTAGCTTTAATCCAAAAATGCATGTCTTCGATTCTTGGTGCGAAACCCATCCATATCTCAACATAAACACCCTAGACTCGAACAAAGAGGGGTTAATGTATATAAAAGCTAGGGTTAAGGTAAAAAAAGGGAGAGCGAAATCATATTTGAGGATCTCCTACATAAATATTTACCTATTTCTCATCAATCATTTCTCTTTATTGATAAGCAACTGCAGAAGTTAAAACAAAACACAGACAAGAAAGCCTTCCCTCAGAGAGGTAAAAAAATACTGCCCTACAATATTTCAGAGAGTCACGCTTGAAACATCTTTTGGTCATTTACCTCAAAACGACTTCTTTATTGCGTTTTTATTAACTAACGATATCAATACTCGTCATACATTAACTTTGGAAAGAGCTTCATGTCTTAATTACTCGCTTTATATAAACTATGAAATGTATCCAGTGACCCAATCTTCCTTACTCGTCCCATACAAACTTTGACTACAGATTTTTTCGTTAAGATAGGTTTTTCTCAAATATTTTATTAAAATTATTCGATGTTATTTATTTTTATCGAGAGTTACTTATCATACTTTTAGTTGTATCGTTTTAAGAGAGGTTTTCCCTATTATCATTTGAACCTAGCTATAATTGACGTTTGACTCCTAGAATACGCCTCTTTCGCGAGTGTCTGAAAGACCAGAAAATGGTGTAGTTAGATTGGGGACGACAGAAAAGAGAATAGTGGTCAGTGTACCTTCCAATATTCCACAATTCCGCTAACTGTGAATTTTGAACACATGAACTGTGAAATTGAGAACACTTTTGTTCAGATTAGGAATCTGCGAAAGCAATCTCTTGGGGTGTAACGACAGACAGACAGGCACACACAAAGACAGATGGATACGTCGAGAACAGAACCTCTCCATAGCATACATCACTCGGTGAAGTAAAGAATCTAGCATCCATATTGACTTCATATGAGCCAATTATTTTTACACCAATATGGGCTCGATATTACTCCAATATGGGCTCGATGTTAGCCCAATATGAGCTTGATATTAGTACAATATCGTTTAGAAATTTGTCCAATCTTGTCTTGAATTTAGTCCAATATTGGCTTGAATTTAGTCCAAAATTGGCTTGATATTAGTCCAAAATTGGCTTGATATTAGTCCAAAATTGGCTTGATATTAGTCCAATATTGGCTTGATATTAGTCCAATATAAGCTTGATATTAGTCCAATATTGGCTTGATATTAGTCCAATATAAGCTTGATATTAGTCCAATATTGGCTTGATATTAGTCCAATATAAGCTTGATATTAGTCCAATATTGGCTTGAAATTGGTCCAATATTGGGAGGATACTAGAACATTTTTGCCCACTTGAGTAAAAATTGGATGACATCCTGACCATTTCTGGGTAATAATTGATCCCTTAATAGATGATTCTGGATCCAATTTTGGATGAGACTCCAAATCTGGCTTATCATTTGACCGTCCCTTTTTGGACGCAAATTACGTTATCCAAAAATAGACGAAAAACTGTGCTGTCTCAGAGTCAGCCGTTTGGATCCATTTACATCCAATTTTGGACAACATTTTTTAACAGTGTGGAGAGATCGAAATAGCGGTAACGGATAGAAGCACATATGTATTAAAGAACACGACTACATTGTAAAAACTGTAAATTGAAGTAACAGTGTTATTCTCTGTTACTATATTTACCCTGACTTGAGTAAATTAGATAACAGTATCCTGAATTAACTAGCGCTACTGTTACCTATGTTTACGAGATAAATGAAGCATAAAATGATACCATAATACAAAGCAGACTTCAAAGACAGAGGATATGAGGAAACCAGGATAGGAAATAAGCCCGGCCCAGGCCCTCCGGGTGCTAAGGAAATTGTTTTGACCAAGGCTTAAGGTAAGATTAATTTAAAATGATTTACAAATTTAATGATTAATCCTACCTTAAAAGCGTTTTATATATAATCTAATATTAAGTTCCGCAACTAAAAATACTAAATATAGACCTAATTACTTTCCTATACTTTCGCAAAGTTCATAAACGCTATTTAAGCCGACGATTTAGACTTGAGTGTTTTGATGGCGTCAACGACACGGCGGCGTTATTAAATCCGTCTTATCGCGCTCTCTCTAGGACGTTTCATCCAAAAGGCTTTATGAATAAACTCTCCAATTATTATAAGGCAACTAAACTTTAAAAACGCCAATTTTGGTCGCGTTGATATTTTCTAGTAAATTAGTTTATCCATGGTATAATATCGCAAATCGAGTTATGGTGTTAATGTTTTCAAAATTAATACATAAACTTAATTAATGTCCATGAAAATCGCTTAGCGGAATGAGAAATGTTGTACCTTTCATTTAAGAATGTTCCCAAAACTAATAAACTTATAGCTTTTCTAAAAACCGACTAACCGGATTGTTTTTTTTTCAAAAAATTTCCCATTGTTATTTCTGTGGGAAAAATTCCTCTTTTTCATAAAAAAGGTGTTATTAATTTTATGGCAATGAAAACCACCCTTAGCAAACTTTACTTTTTATAAGAAAAACTAATTGATGGATCTTTTTGAAATTCTAACCACACATTAAGGGCCCAAATTGTAGTTCTATGGAATATATTCAAAACAGTAAACGTAATACAAAAAAGTTACATCCAATCAAAAAACCACCCTTATACATTAAGGGCAGTATGAATTCTAATCTAGGAGAGATACCGCTCTCTCAGAATTTTTAATGAATTCAACTACATTCTTATCAATAATTCTACAAAGCAGCGCCATTTCTAAGAATCTATAAAATGTCCGACACTAAATACTTATACTAGCCAACAATTTAAGCATTACGTATATGTAAAATTGGAATTTCTAGTGTTTACAATTAAGGACTGCTGTTCGAGATTCAAAATTTTAAATATAGAATATTTCTGTGATTGTGACAAAGTTTTATCTAAATAATGTTCCAATAATGTTAACTATATTTGTGAAATGATATAAATTGGTGGTTCATGATAGGAATCTGTAAATGTTTATCCGCGATAATTTCGTTTCAAATGAAATCACTCTTGTTTTCGTGATTTTCACTTAAAATAGAGGTGAAAAATGCATTCGACCAGAATTGCAAAAACTGACAATACGATTCCATAAAGGTACACGATGAAAATCGGCGATAGGAATCTAAGGCTCAATCCTTTCGCGTCTTGTAATTGTTCTTTTTCCGTATGAAGAATGTTTCGTTGATCAAAGAATGTCTTTCTCGTCCTGGGTTCAAATTGACTGGTTTCCACTATTCGTCCAATGCTGTCAACAAATAAATGGCTATTTGAAACAATGGTAAGTCGCTATTTACTACTGTCAAGCTGACTGTCAATTAAACCTAATACCATTCCCAAGTAATAATTCTCTGAGCCATTTATAAAAACTAGGTTGTCTGATCCTTGATTTTTGGTTTTCGACCTAAGTAGGAGCCTTGAAAAACTGTCTTGAATGTGATCTCGAGTACTCGGGCCTTTTTCACTTATCAAGATTATTTATCCGAGAAGGCCTAATTAACCGGATTGGATTTTTCTATTCGAGCCTTAATTTTTACACAAAAATAAGATAATCTACATGGGAAGAGTAAAATTTTTCAGCGGTCAAAAATACACGTTGCTTAGCGAGCTGGCCAACAAATCAAGGTTTAAGAAAGTAGCCAAGCTAAAAGCCCTTTCTAGTTTGCCTCTACATATAGCTATTAAATTCTATCGTGTCCAATTTTCTAGCTAATAGCACAACTCTCCGCGCTTTCGAGAGTTCTTTGTAAAATGAACTCTAGTAGCGCTCGAAAGATATTGAAATTAGATTTCGAGTCTTATACGAACCAAGGCAGAGCTTTTTTAAGGCTCGATATCACTTTCGAGTCTTTAAAATTTCGGATTTGAGCCTCGAGCCGAGTACTCGCACAAGCCTAATTAAAACCAAATTTCTTGAGCTTACACATAGTTTAGATTTTCAATGACATTTGCTGGCAGTTTATTGTTGAAGATCATGTGCGCATTAACCATTTCGTATACCATTTCTCCTACGTGATATAACCTTCGCTTCGGCAATTTTCTGGCAAATAACTTAATCAAGGGGTGCACTGCCTGGTCTAGGCAAAAAAACAAAGCCGTTCCTTTATGCAATTTCTCTAAAAACTGGTCGTCGGGATATTTAACATAATGCCCGTTTAAAGCCATTCTCTCTCGAAGCTTGGTATACGTTGAATCCGATACCTGAAAAAAGAAGTCGATGAAAGGTGCAATTAATTTTTTCCGTAGTTTGGTTTTGTTACTCTAAATAGACACACCTCTACCATTTCCTTAAAAACTCCAACACGTATATAAGGTTCCATTTTGGGTTTTCTCAGCAAATCTTCTATGGAGTTAACAGGATCTAAATTCGAAATGACCATTTCTAACTTCATGGAACTATAATAGCACCATATAAGGACAAACGACGCCAGAGTCCACGATCCAAGCAAAATCCTCGTTGGTAATCTTCGTCCCAAAACCGACAAATCAGCTAAAGTTACGATATTTAAGTCAGTCATTTAAAACATTTTTACATCGACTTTACAGTTTAACATTAAAGTTGCGTTTAAAATAAGGTTTCAAATATGTTATCATCCCTGGCTTAGAGCAAAGCTTATCATACTCTCCACAACTAGTATTTAGTCAAAATGTTATTTGCAACGAGCACTCATCCTTTATAAATAAGCGTCTCGTAGTGGTACTATTCTATTATAGACCTTTTCACCGGTAGAGCGAGGGTTAAAAGGGGGTAAAATTCTCGAGATATGAGCATGCGCAGAAAGAATGTGTGTTGCCAGTCGTATTTTTGTAACAATTGCCTTTGCCTTATTTGTTCCGCGTTTGAGTTTATTTTCATTGAGGTAGTTAGTGAAATTATACACACCAAATTGAGCGCCAAGGCTTACGAGCATTTTATACGTAGCGCTTTCGGCACGGCATCGGCGTTGGGCATCGTCACATCGCCGATGAAGCGACGATCTCATACCGTCGCCGAGGCTTAGTGAGTTTTATCCTACTAATATCAATGAACCGTTTCCATTAAAACTTAAAAACTTCATTTCTTAACATGGTTTTCATTGTACTTTCTCGGTTCTAAATACTTGGCATTTTATATTAATATTAAATTACAAAAAATTCTCCCACATCGTATTTTAGTTTACATGCTAACTCCAAAGAAGCGTAAATCTCATGCCGCCAAACATTGCAACTGCTCATGCGTGGCCATAAGTGTGAATAGGTCTATAGGAACGTCTTTTCAGTGCAGCCTTGCTGGAAATAGAAACCATGATTGCCTACTATAAGGGCCGCGTTCAACAACTCTCATCGGGAAAAAAACCCTTTTTTTCTCTTGCTTATATTTTGGCAAATAAATTTTTAAAATTTTTGATCGAACGATTAATGCGTTGTTAAAATGGTATCTGCAGCAGCGTATTAAGTTAATTAATTTAAGAAATGATTGGGCTGAAACTCTTTAAATTTAATATTTCTCGTAATTTAGGCAATTTTGATAATTTGTGGAACAGCCTTCGTAAAACTAATTAGTCGCCATAACAATTAACGTCACGAAATGGACGCCCAAGAACCTGATCCTCCAGTCGACTATTACATTGACGATTCGATTAGCAATGTGATGTCAAAACCGGAAGTGAAAAATCTTTTAGCACGTTGCAAGTTGTTGAACACAGACAAGGAAGGAAATGACAGTAGGCCATGGCTATTTTCACTTCCGGTTTAGAGGACAAATTGGTAGAATGAATATGAAGCTGAAATGTCTGGTATGGACAGCGCCGATGTTGTATGCCCCTACTGCAGACCCGTATTTACGCTTCATAAGCTTATGGAAATAATAAACAAATTCTTCATTAACACTTGGTAAACTTGATTAGCACTTAACAGTTTAAAACAAGATGGAGCAAGAATATCCAAACAGTCCGAAAAGAGTTTGAGAAATTAATCTCGCGCTCTCTCAATCCGGATCTTCGAGTAACGCAAAGATACGTGACGGATACCACGACAGTGGCCAATATGGTAGAAAGAAAAATGACTGAATCCAGTATTAGAAGTTGCATGGGTTCACTTGTTGAAGAATCTTCATCACTAGGTACTGTACTGAGTATGACTTGCCCAGATTGTAATATAGGTAAGGATATACGAACAGGCTGTGGACTATATATCGTAAAGAACATAAATTCAGTGTCCATGATCTAAAAAAAAGAGAGTTTTGGGCTAACTTTTATTAATGATATATAAAAGCGCTAAAAATAAAAAATGTGTACAAAGGGCTCTAGTTTTTTTATGCAAACATTACATTTGAAATTTACAACCAGGAATACATAGATTTCCTATACTTGGAATATGTTAGCGGCCATTTTCAGGACTTTTTGCTTGCAATATATTGGAGATTAGAAACCGTCGCCCCTGACGTCATACATAATGTATTTGAGCCACAGAGACACATAGAATCAATATGAAATTCTAGCAATTAAAACAGGTTTTTTGATGTCGTCGCAGCACATGGGCCCTTACGTTAAAAAATTTCAATATGACACGGGAAGGCGGCGACAGTACTTATGCGATTTAAACTTAGAAATCACGTGACATTAACGTAGCTAGCAACAAGTTCTCTTTCCGCGTCTGGGTCAAGCAAACCTAGAGTTCACGGTTGCGAATAACCATCGAAAAGTGTTAACTAGAGGATCAATGAGCCGGATGTTTCACAAAGTTATTAGTATTAGTATGGAATCTACGGGCGCTTATAGAAGAAATTCATGTATTCCGGTTAGAACTAAGAGACAATTCCATAAGAGAAGCTATCGCTACATGGGCGTTATTTCCCTCGCAACACTAGAGGCAGCGCGAGTCGAATAGTCTTCCTTATGTAGTGAACGCGGGCTCCCTCTGGCGTTGCTTTTTTTGCGCGAGGGAAATAGACTTCGATGGTGGCCTTTCCGCCTGTGCGTTGGCTTCTCTGTAAGTATTTATAGCAAAGGTCCATGGCCGTCGTGGCAGCTACGTGTACGATTAAACTTGGCTTTGCTTTAAGTGAATGAAAGCGTACTATTTAACGCGTTCAATACTTCTTTCCATTAATGGGCGTAGGAAATTACTAAAAGTAACAGTAAATCTATACTTACATCTAATTTAATTGCTGCACGCTTATTGAGCGCTGGTCTACTTGAAATAGATTCATTCAATCGCTGAAGGGCACTAACTGCGTCCTCATAAATTACATACTTCCATCTATATTAAGTTGAGAAAAAATTTTTAAATACAGGTGTGGGAATGTAACATTCAGAATAGTATATTTCGATTGAACTCGTCATTAAATTGAATGATTTTTAGATCATTGAACTCGAAAACTCAATACATTTCTCTTAATGGAATATAATTTTAAATATTTTAAGAATTTATAACAAGGTAGATATTTACAAATGAAAAACGTTTCTTTATCAACTAAATATATCGACTATTTCCATATCAGGACTCCCACCAAAATCTCAAGAAAAATAAATATTCTTGAAATGGAACTAATTAAGGACTTTTGGGAACCTGTTGGGAGCCCTGTCAATTTTAGAATTTAGTTTTGAATAACTCTTCATTTAAAAAACTTAAATATCATTAATCAGTGCAAAAATGTCCATGATTATTTTCACAATTGTGCGTTAAGAGTGAATAACAACAAAATATAAACTTTACGTGACACTTTTCGTATATGTTAACAACATAAATGCTACTAAAGCTTGATTTTCCATGTATGGATCAAAGACTAGATTTTTCCCGAAGTTTTCGAGCAAATGTTCCACACCTATCTGCAAATTTTATCTTGTTTACAGGCCCGCATTTTCAAAATAAAGGTTTCTAAATTAACGAATACCCGCCAAACCTCAGGCAGGTATTGTTGGCCGGAATTGTCTCGAACATTTTCTGACGTTGTACAGTTTTCTGCTACTTAAAAAAACATTTGTTAAATAGCAATAAGCAGTGGTCGTTTCTCAATTGGGCATTTTTTCTTTAAAAAAAGCGCAGTTTCAAAGCAAAGGTGTTCAGATAGTGCAATTCAACGGTGAGGTTCAAGTTCTTTTGATTATATTAACGGGATAGCAAATGTGAAATGTATGATTTGTTTTTAGCTTTCGCATTATGAACTGCAAGATTGGTAATTATACTTCTTGATGGCATCTTTTAAATGTTTGGTTATAGGCAAACCTCGTTATTAAAAATGGCATTATTTAAACTTAACGCAAATTAGTACGCAAAAAGTTTGTGTGACTTCAATTCTAAGAAATTCTGGCTCATTTCTTTTGAAAATCCATGAAAATCACTTTAAAAAGGGAAAGACGAAGCGTTTTAAAACTCATTGAAAAACCTTATGGTAACGTTAACCGAGTTAAAATTTGCCTTCTTATCCCTTATCATCGATGGGGTTAAGATGTACGCGGCGATCGGCTAGGCTTACGAGAAACAACCAGCCTCATAATGGTGGGGCTTCAACCAAAGATTCATGTAATTGCGCTTTTTCTCATCATTTATTGGGAATCGGCCTCATCAAAAACACTTGGGTAATTTTCAGCAACGCTGGTTTGCCGTACATTGTCAGCAATTTATAAACTTACCGTTGGATTTTTTTGACGTTACATAACTTAACCGGCAGCGTTGATCCGATAGCACGAACAAATCTTTGAATGTGCTTTCGGCTGGATCATGATACGTGATACGTTGTTACATTTCTCAAGAGCGTCTGTTTAAAATTTCCAAAAGAGGTTTGTTTACCTAACGTCTTCATTTCGCTAAAAGCCAAAAACTTTAAACACTGGTTCTAATGTATTTAGAATCGTTTTCTTACATCTTAAGTTTATAACGTTTGTCTTATATGTAAACATTTCTGATTTTAAGCGATTTAAGTCAACACAAATATTTCAACATTCAGATAAATACAGTTTCGCGTGTAGTGCTGGCTTTCAGGCCACTCGTTCTCATAAGATAAGAGAGCTACTTTCCAAGTTTTGCTAGTGTTGATACAGAAGTCATTTAGTATATTTTAAAAGCTTTTAAGTTAATACCTACAATCATTAAGTTAATGCATAAAGCCTTTTGGTAAATCAAGGAATACACGGATTTCCTCTACTTGGAATCTAGACTTTGGACTGATGTCTGATTGATGAGAAAGGGAAGGGCTGAAATCTTTAATACACCTTCCGCTTCTTCTTCCACACTTCTAATTGGCTATTCACATACATAGGACAACCGTTGATCCGCGAAGAGAACTTGTTTACGTTCGGGTTCGACGCTCATAGAACGTGAGAATCTTGACAAAGGTCACTCTGTCATTATCACGTGGTTTTTAAGTTCAAATAAATTATGCATGACATGAGCGGTGACGGTTTTTACACGTCTTCCCCTTTACTTCAAGCACAAAGATCCAGAGAAAGACCTTCAGTGATTCCAAGTAGAAGAAGTTTTTGCATTCCTGGAAACACATTAAGAAGCTACAGATGACTCTTCGGAACATTAAACAGTATTCTTAAAATATTTGAAGTATACGAAATGGAAAATACATTTATGTTCCCTCTCTTGGAAATGCCAAGTAGCTTTAGACTTGATTACTTGAGTTATTTTTGTTAGGATCTCGCTCTTTTCTGTAGATAGACCACCTTTAGGCAAGGATGATTGGTATTCTGAAGGAAATCGGCTGTGGAACGGCTCAGGTTCGGTAAGAAGCTAGAAAATGGAGGAGGAATACACGGAAAAAAGGCGGGCAGCCTTCCTAATTCGTCTGGCGTAAACCGACCGATATTTTCCGAGTATTCCTCCCCATTTCTACCATGGCACCGTGCCTGAGGCGTTCCAAAGTAAGCAGGCCGATTAATTTCCGAACTAAAAAAAATTTTTAATAGAAAATTTGGTACTTTTTAATTTTTCCTTTTCTTATACAATTAATACTACCTAAATCCCATATTTTAAGTTTACATCATTATTATAGGAATGGAGAACTTATAGTATTTACTTCAGTCCGACTCATAGCCTAGTATAGAGCCCTCCCTCCAACAAGCAAGGAAAAGTTTAAATTATCTTATTGGCTCACTTAAACTACGTTTTGATGACGTTGCTGACGGGGACGGCGAAAAAATAGGGAATCCCTTTTTACCTCTCTCGCTATGACTAGCCTCTTCTTTCCCGTGGAAGGGGGTCCGGGACTTTGAAGCACGCTCAGTTTACTCTGTTCTCCATTACTACTTCTAGAATTAAATCTATCCCTGGTAAGCAATATTAAATAATATTAATAATAATTATTATTAATTTTATAAAAAAATTATACAAAGAAAAACTGTCTTCTTTTGTTGCGAACGCGATAGTTAATGATGCTTTGCTCAACCAAAATTCATTTATATTTGGCTGCATTTCTGTGGGACAATGTAGGGGCCGAATTACATCTATTAACTATTGCAGTAGTTGTAAACATTCAGTGAATGGCTAGAAAAATAATTCTTTGAGTGTTGGATATGGTTTTGTAGACACTTGTCTTTATGGTATACTTTTACTATTTTTACGGAGTAATGTTGGTCTAATGGGTCTAATAGGCTAAGGCCTTGGCATGTTACTTTTCAACATGTCAACGTATATTTCGAGAACGAGGGTGACGAAGGAAGCGAAGGATTCGAAAAGACAGATGCGGAAAATGAGCACGAAAGCGGAGACGTTGATGACGACGAACGAATCGGGGGTTTCAATTTCCTGACAGGGATGCATTTCGTTCTTCAAAGACGGGTTCAGATCCTCGAAGCAATCGCCCTCAGTCAACTGGAGCAACCTGACAAATAAGCTGGAATTAATTCTACCGTAAACAATGGAACTTCGAGGGGATCACGAACCTTCTGTTGATGGTCTTGATCAGAGTTTGCGAAATAGTTTTCTTGGAATACAACACTCCGTAGATTACCATTAAGGCTGGCTTAGTTTCATTTTACAACTTCCTGCCTTTGCGTACCGGGCCTTGATAATATTCCAGTGAAGAACATGCGAAGAAATGGAAAATTTCTCTCTTTATTCAATTTCCGAATGAATGTCGTTGTTCTCTGTTAAAGCGTCAAATGTCTGATGCCACAAATTTGGATTCGCATCGGCTCGCTTCATTACTTCCGCATATGCCGTGTTAATTAACGCATTTTTCTGAATCAAGAAAAAGATAAATTAAAAAAAAAAGCTTATTTAGGCCTATAACGAATGAGAAATTGACGTGTATTTCTTATATTACCCTGACCTGAATGAAACTGAAGTAAGCTTTTTCATCAGCAAAGGCCTAGCACTGGGGAAGTGAAATACATCGTCGATGGTATCGAAAGGAAGTGCGTCCGATTTACTTGAAAACTGTGACGTCATTTCCGAAGATATGAAAACCAATAGAACGAAAGACACCAGACTCCACGAGACAGAAAGAAAACGAGAGACTCCGTTGCAATTCAAACTTTGGGGACCTGAGATAGAAATTTATTTAGGTTTTGAAATTAGTATATCGTGGTTCTAGAAGTTCTTACTCGTTCCCAGAAGACATTGCAACAAAAACATGAAGGGCTGTTCGGATTTGACTTTGCCATATTTAGAGTTTAATTTCCCCGTCATGTAAATCAGCAGAGCGACACCGATGAACAAAACAACTATCTAGATATATTAAATATAAACACGTAAGTCAACTGCTTCAACATAGATAAATTTATAAACCAAACGAAACATATTTTTGCGGAGAATTTCCAGTTTAATCTATAATAGAAAGCTTGATCCTGTTTACTGATAAACTTGACGTCTGATTAAAATTTTTTGAGGAAGTTAGGAAAGACAAGTTACCCATTTATTAACAACAGAAAAAATGTCGTTTTCATTTGATTGGTTTGCTCCGAATAATATTTGAGTTCTCGAAATGAAAAATTGGTGCGAAGATGGAAAGGCATTGAAACGATCAGTGGTTAATGCCAAAGAAGATATTGAAAAATCTGCTTCCTGTGTATTGAAAACGCTACCACAATTAATATTATTGAAATAAAATGACCAAGAACTAACTCGTATTACTAAAAGAATATGGTTAGACTCGGATTCTAAACTAATCCTCCTATTTTACGTGACAACTAACCTCCGTATAAGATACAAAGCTACTTATTTTCGAATCAACTACGCCTTAATTTATGTTCACAAAAATTTAACAATAAAATGGCAAAGTGTGCTTTAAAATCAAACCATTTAATTTCGTTCCATGGAAGCTAAAGCCATGTTAACATATTCTTAGTATCGAGAATGAATTCTTGGTTCAGAATTTATTTGGAGTTATACATTTCTTTGGAGCGTTCCTAGAAGTCCGTTCCAAGAATTATTAACTTTCGCTCTGATGCATTCGGGATAAGAGTAACGCTAAAAATCATTCCATGATTGCTGTTATTACACAAAATTTAAAAGCGGACCAATAACGTAACGCTTAATTACTTGATATTTTCGAATATTTGTAGAACATGCTTGAATTTAATCATGTAGCCAGTTTTCTCTCCCCGGTCAGTCGAAATAACAAATGGCGAAAACTGGTAAAAAAATATAACGCACTCATCTGAAGTGTATGTAAAACAACGGCCGAACATAATTTAGTGAATTATTATATTATTTCAAAGAAGACCTCGCGATAGCACTAGTAGCATCATCTTTTAACAGTAGCAAATCATGAAATGCTTTAAACTTACTGCAATGAAGGGTGCTTTGTAGTATTTGGCTGTTTCGTCTTGCAGTATTATGAATTTTTACCTCTCCGAGTGACGTATGTCACGGAGAGGTTCTAAAATCGACAGGCATGTCTGTGTGTGTGTGTGTGTCTGTGGGGGTGTGTTTGTGTGTGTGTTTGTGTGTGTGTCTGTTGTTACACCCACGTGACCGCGTTCGCAATTTCCAAATCGGAGCAAACGTGTTCGCCATTTCCGAACTGCATTCACAGTCACGGAAATGGCTCCTCTACTTGAGTTCTCACACCACCATCTTCTGGTCTTTGTCCATTCCACACGGACACCAAACTGTACATACTGGCTTCTAATCACCACCATCTTCTGGTCTTCGTCCATTCCACTTGGACACCAGTCTGTACATACAGCTTCTAATCACCACCATCTTCTGGTCTTCGTCCATCCCACTTGGACAGCAGTCTGTACATACTGGCTTCTAAACACCACCATCTTCTGGTCTTCGTCCATTCCACTTGGACACCAGTCTGTACATACTGGCTTCTAATCACCACCATCTTCTGGTCTTTGTTTTTGTCCATCCCACATGGACACCAGTCTGTACACCTGGCTTCTACACCACCATCTTCTGGTCTTTGTTTTTGTCCATCCCACATGGACACCAGTCTGCACACCTGGCTTCTACTCCATCGTCATAGTTTGGTTTAAGACTTTCGCGGCGATCAGCTAGGGTTACGAGAAACGTCTAGCCTCCCTAGGGTGGGTTGTCCACGATAGGTTTTCGCAATTGCGGTTGTTCTTGCTTTTAACTGTAGTTCGACACCCTTATATACTACCTATTTGAGTAAAGCGAAGCAACCGGCGTATGCTTCATTTCAAACGCCAATATTAGTCAAGTCTCTCAAGAATGTTTAATTGTTCTTTTTTAAAACGATGTAACGTTCAATAAGGCGAATAACTAACGAAGAAAATATTAAATATTAATTATATTTATTTTAATATTTAAGATAATCTTGTTTCTCAATTCAAAATTAATACGGAAAGAGTTAAAAAGCAGTCTATGTTTTTATCTGTGTGTGTCCGTCCGTTGTTACAGTAGTGCGCTGCGTTAGAAGTTCGTTTTGTTTTGATGTGTAAAGGAATCCTACAGAACCATAATATTCCCTTTATCCTTAATATAAAGTGAATATGTGGAAATATTTTTCGTAATTATGATCCATTTAGTACTTTTGTAGCTTTAAAGCTCTATTTCATTTTGATATTCCAAAGATTTTTTTAATATTATTATTTAAAATGGATGTTTATATATTACTTAAGCTATACTACATCTGTTTATAGCATAATCCTTTCTAAAGTGAATACAAGCACAACGCTACTATGATGGTCAAATGAACTTTTATTTGTCAATAGACCTAGTGAACCAAAAAGTAAACGTTTGGGTTCGGATTTCGTTTCTGTAATGCAGAGACATTAACGGTTCAGAGTGAGCCGAAAGTTAAATACACTTTAGGTTTAGATATTATAATCATGGTGGAAATCTGGGCCACGTTCAGCAGAGCCCAGCGCTGTTAACAGTGTCCTACTTAACGGGATGTTGTTTTTGGATTTTGACGTCACGGTTCTTAGCGCTTAGCTAGCGCGGTCTTCAAAGAAAATAGTCGGCTCTTTGGTAACGTGACGTAAAACGCGTATTTCTCAGCTTGGCGAAAAAACCATGGAGGAATTAATACAAATAGCTCTATGGGACTACAGCTATTTAATTGGCGTGAAACCAGTTGATCACGCGAGAATTTTAAGAGATATGTTAGTTTCTAATTTTAATTAAAAAAGTTGTTATCTATCTCTATAAATATGTTATCATCCAATTTTTGTTAAGCCTTGGTACATTGCACGCTTTATTGCGCTAGCGTCATTTATAAAACGCCGATGACCGGAGAAAAGCTATGACGACAGAGCTCACCGGTAAAATTTCCATATTCCGCTGTCTTTTTTGGTGAGCTCTGCTGAACGCAGCCCAGACCAGTGAAAGGTCTGATCGTAATCGGATAATAGCTTCGTGTTTTCATGCTTTTAATGGTACGCATTTACTTTCAGTGTGTGTAGCCACAAATAAGCTTTGGTGTTATGTAACGTTAACAGTCATGTTGACAAACTAAGAAAATCGTTGAGATGAAACGAGAGGATAGTGTTTACATGGCAACCCTGTTGTGAATATGGCTTTGAACATAGAGGGCATACAGTTGAGGAGTAGAAAATTGGGCCTTTACAAACACGTAAAGGTAATATCCCTCCAAAGTTTTATCTCTTCATTTCCCGTTTTTCCCCCATCGGCTGATTTTAATGTGTACAAGTATATCATTATTGGATGTAAAATGTCGTCTGATTTACAGTATATTTGCTATTCTTTGTATACTGCTTTAATATTTCATAAATTTTAACTTAAGAAACATTTCCATATCTGGGTAAATAAGTTTGTAAGTAGTCGTCTTGACTCGGAGAGGTAATATTTTGGTTTTCCCAACTTGTTTAAAACGATGTAACGTTCAATAAGGCGAATAACTAACGAAGAAAATATTAAATATTAATTATATTTATTTTAATATTTAAGATAATCTTCCCAGGCAGCTCTCAAACGTGTAAATTTCGTGTAAAAACGGTTCAAACGTTGAAATTACGTGCTTTTTGAAAATATTGTGGTTCGGTTTATCGTTGCTCATTGGTTTTTATATAACCCTTTTTATCTATCATGAAATTAACGTTAAACAAACGTGTGTAATAGGGTTTAAAGTAACATAATGACTAAAAATAATTAGGCTATTCGTTTAAAAAACATTGAAGGAACGTGCCAAAGGAAACGTTATTATATATTAATAAAATTATTCCCATAGAACACGGAATTAACGTGAAAAAAAATAACGTGAGAAAGTGGTTAAATACTTCCCATATTCTAATGTTACAGAAAGGGTTTCAAAATCACGTATTCAATCGGGTTATTTTGACCAAGGGACAACGATTGCAAAAAAGGTTTTAGTTACACGTTAAAGCATAACAGGAAAGTAACGTTTTAAAATGGTTAATTATATACAATCTTTAAACGTAAATAAAATCACTATAAAGAAACGTTATAAACTAGTTTTACATAGGATAAAAAAACCATAAAAATTAACGTTATATTAATACTAACACAATGAGTTTCATATTTAAAATATGTCATACCTATATTTAAAATAAACCTAATTCTGACGGTTGATTTTCATATACGTTTGCACGATGAGAAAACGTATAATATTTTGAACTTTTATAACGTTTAGAAATGGTTAAATATTTTAATTTTCTCCAATTATCTATACGAAAAATTTATAACGTTGTTTTTGGGTTAACTAATCGTGAATACGTTCACAGTCAAAATTGGTTTATTAGGGAACGTTACTTCCAAACCTTTAAAACCTAAAGTTTCGAGTGTGTTGTCGGTTAAATCATAACCTCTATCTTCGAAAATATTTTACTATCACGTGTGCACGATTTATAAACTTTAAATAAAATTCATATATAAAGACGTTTCATTTAGGTTAGGGTTTTAACGATATCCGTGAGTCAAAAAAAAAACATTTTTGAAAAGTGTAAAAATTTTGATTTCAAACACAATCGAAGCTACTCTTCCAGAAAACGTTGCTTTAATGTTTTAAAAACATGTTTTAGTCTAACTTAAAAGTTGAATAGAATTAGAATTCCATCATTTATGGTTGCTAAGGCCTTTTTATTTATTGACGTCCCCGAGGAGTTCATGAAACGTGTGTAAAATAATCGAACCTTTTAGGGACGTTATTTACACGTTTGTAAAAGAGAATGTGCATATAAACCTCAACTTCAAAAACCATCTCAAATTCCTTCAATTCTCATAAGATTTACCAATTTACCGTTTTATCGACGAGTGCAATATTTTTTGTGTTTATTACGTTAAAAGAACGTCATATTATGCCTAATAATGAATTTAAATTGCTAGCAACCGTGTTAGAGACGTTTCTTTTACGTTACATTTTGAGCTATATCATTGAGTCAAATGAGTAACGTGTTTCAATAGTGTATAAATTTCTCTTTCAATCACAATCGAAGCTGGTCTTGAAGAAAACGTTGCTTCACAGTCTAGAAAGGTTTTTTGTGTATTACATAATGTTGAATGAAAAAAAATTCCATCATTTATGGTTGCCAAGGGCTTTTTATTGATTAACGTCCCCGAGGAGTTGTCGAAACGTGTGTAATATAACCGAACCTTTTCCCCACGTTTTATACACGTTTCTAGAAAATAATTTTTTAAATAGTGTGTATAAAATTGAAGTTCATAAACCGTCTCAAATCCTTTCAATTCTCATTAGATTTACCAATGTACAGTTTTATCGACGAATATAATATTATTCGTGTTTATTACGTTAATGGAACGCCATATTATGCTTATTATTGAATTTACGTTGCTAGCCACCGTGTTAGAGACGTTTCTTTTACATTATATTTTGAACGATATCATTGAATCAAAAAAGTAACGTGTTTCAATAGTGTAATAATCTCTCATTCGATTTCAATCGATGCTCGTCTTAATGAAAACGTTGCTTTACCGTGTATAAAGGTTTTTTTGCGTCTTACATAAAGTTGAATGGAAATGAAATTCCATCTTTTTTGGTTGCTGAAGGCTATTAGTACATTAACGTCCCCGAGGAATTGACCAAACGTGATTAAAATAACCAAACCTTTTACGCACGTTGTATTCACGTTTGCAGAAAAGAATTTTTTAAATAGTGTGTAAAACTTTAACTTCAAAAAACATTTCAAATCCGTTCAATTCTCATTCCTTGTTGTGCAGATTTCCCAATTTACCGTTTTGTCGAGGAATGCAATAATATTCGGGTTTATTACGTTAAAAGAACGCCATATTATGCGCAATAATGAATTGACGTTGCTAGCAAGCGTGTTAGAGACGTTTCTGTTACGTTACATTTTGAACGATTTCATTGAGTCAAATAAGTAACGTGTTTTTATAGTGTATAAATGTGTAATTCAAACACAATCGAAGCTGGTTTTGAAGAAAACGTTACTTTACCGTCAATAAAGAGAATTTTTTTCTGTGTGTGAAATAAGGTTGAATGGAAATAAAATTCCATAATTTATGGTTGCTAAGAGTTTTTTATTCATTGATTAAAACTATTCACTCGCGTGTCTGATATTTGACAAAACGTGAGTAAAGGTTTTAATGTGAAATTTACGTAATATGAAAAAATAATTGCGACGTTTATTGTTTCTAAAGGCGTTGTATACATTGATGAAATCTAGGCATTCACGTCCCCAAAGAACCGTTTAAGGAGTTTGTAAACACATATCTCACACATATCTGAATTCTGACTACAATTCGGCATCCACCTGGCTGGTGTGGGACGTATATAAGCATTTATTTATATCGGACATTAGTGAACTCCAGAACTATTCTCTAAAGATGTCGGACAATACACAATAAATTATCGAAATTTTACACTAAATAAAAGGCATTTCAAAAACTGGAAAATCTTTCGGACCAATAGCCATTCAGCAGTGACCCTATAAGTATATCTTACAGTTTAGAAATTTACCTGACGCTGTCGTGTGTTGTAGTTATTTCCAGCCCTGGACCTCATACCCTTGAAAAAAGCTGGCAGGAAAAATTGCCGCCTTTTTAACGGTTGCATTGTTCAGACATAGCCTCTTCGATCTCGCGATTCGTCGGCGTAGGCTGCTCCCGCTATAGAGAGAGTAGCCTGCGTCCGTTGAGTCGCGTGATCTAGGAGGCTCAGGCCGAGAAGAGTCACTCACTAAGTCAGCAGAATCGGAGAGAAAGAGAAGACTGTCGAACGTTGATCGCTGCAGGAAACCGTTTTGTGTAACGAGTATGTATTCGTTTTTGAAATTTCTAATTATTGTTATCATTATTAATTTTAATTTTACGGTTTTAACACATGTTTTAAGGAGTTCAGGTGTCACTGAATATAGATAATGTGGGTGGCTTAAAGTTAAATTGGAATTGTAAAAGTCCAAGGCTTAGTTTTTATCCCATTTCAAGATTGACGAGTTTAGTTTTAGTTTTGCTTTTATACTGAAATTTAGATATTAAAACTAAAACTCCTTTTTGTTTTTTACAAGAGTGTTAATGAGATTAGGTAGCTTATCTTTATTGTTTTGTATTAGGAAGACTGCAAATTAAAAAGTGGCAAAGATAAATTTAGCGTAATGTTAAATTAAGTGGCAGTTCTATATTTACAATCTTATATTGCTTTTATTTCCTTAAGAATAGGTAACCATTGCCCAGAAATTTTATGCGATATAATTAAATAGCAGGAGGACTAGATCACGGTAACTCCCTTTGAACCAAACATAGCCTTACCCATTTTAAGCCTAATTAAAACTAACTTTAATTACAATCCTAACTTAAACTATCAGACCATAAATATACTGTGGGGTGGTGAAAATTTTTAAATGCGGACTATGTAACAATAATACTGAAGTATTTTATAACCCTAGGTTTTGGCTTTTCAAACTCGAGCTTTTGCCTTCCCATCAAAGATTAAGGTATGAAAGATTAGTTTATTCTTTTGAAACTTATTATAATGGTGTTGGGATCTGATGTAATAGGAAAACCTACACCGTATAAATACACAATGCTAACTCTCAGAACTAAAGAAGTAAATAGGGATTTTTTTCTGAACCTTTTCCTCTAGGGGTTGCTTTATAAGTTTGAATATAATTCGCACCTGGTAGGGTTAAGTTTACTTTATAACGTATTAGGGACTTGGCAGTTAGCGCTTAGCTCCCCCCGTTGCCATTCAGTTATGCGTTTTTGCACAAGGAAATAATTTTTTGTTGCCATTCTGGTATGCTTTTTGGCAGAAGGAAGGCTATTTTAGGACACAATTCTGGTATGTTTTCAGACATGAGTGGAATGAATGACGTGGTATTGCCAAGTCCCTTCAATTGCTGAGAGTGCAAGGCTTACGTAACCGAAGTTGAAGCGAATTAATTTCCTCATACCCTGGCTGTTGGTTATAGAACACGGTTAAATTTTGCCAGCAAAATGGAAATAATTGAATTTACTCTCACCCTCCCTCCCACTGAGTTACATTGCATATATCCCTAAATTTGCACTACAATTCATTCCAATTTAAGTGCAGGCAACACTTCCTTTCGGTTTGGGCAGCAGTGACTCCATTGGATGTAATGTAAGAGGTCGTTGTTCAATATGCCAATGACCCCGCGCTTTGCGCAAAATGTAAACGTGGCTTGGGCTAGGTTCTCACTTGACAAAAATAGCGAACGAAAACATTAGCGCTGCATCAAATGATTTAGTTTCACGCAGGGCTTTGAAGGCAAGAATTTAGATTGGTTCACAGATGACCGAATTCTGACCGAAAAGTTCGGTTGACCGGTATTCACGTTGTAGAAGTTGGGATTGGGACTCGGAGCCAGAAGAACTTAACCCTTGAACTTTGATTTTCCTTGATGGTATTTTAATTATGGAACTTACTATTACCGAATGCAGGTCTGAGAGATTCAAACTCAAAAGTTTACAACATGCAAACATGGCAATAGCGACTTTCGACCAAATCTTGATAGAGAATTCAGACTGAAAAGTTAATAATACGTAAATGTGGCAATGAGGACTGGCGAGTTAAATAAAAACTCAGAACGGGGTATAAAAATTTCGCCTATTATGACGTCAAAAGAAGATTCATTCCGAAAAGAATTTTGATTGGTTATCAAAATAATTTTGCGTCAGCCTCTGCTCAAAAAATTGAACACAAATTCTGTTGGACCGAAAGGAGTTTTGGTTACGTTCTGCAGAGAATATTGTAAGCTTACTTCCCACTTGACCAAAAACACGAGTTCTTTTAACTCGCCAGTCGCCATTGCCACATTTGCAAGTTATGAACTTTTCAGTCTGAACACTGGTGTCTTAGTCTAGAGGATAAACGACAAATTTATATGGAATCATGCACTTTGTGAAGAAAGCATGAAACTTTGCACAATGATAAATAAGGGTATTCCTAATTAATTCGAGATTAGAGCCCACCTCTAACTCATCCGTGACATTTGTGACAAGCTTTCAAAAGTCCCCATAATGACATATATATTTGAAATCTGAAATTTATGAAATTCCCCAAACTTCGATGCAGAGCGAAAGCCGCTTCGCCGGGACTGGCTAGAGGCATTTCCATAGGGGCCGTCTCTAAAGCGAAAACATACGCAATTTATGCAGCCTTAACGGATAGATATATTTTCTTATAGCAATGGAATTATTTAAAATATCGAGAATGTACAAAATTTTGATTTTTAATACTTAAAAGAGACAAATTTAAATGCATTTTAAGTAGCCCTCTTTCAATATTTTTCTTTTTCAATTATTTATTTTTTTTTAAATTCTTTTTCACATCCGCCACATTTACAAAGTGCGGTGCAAGGTAAATTTGCTTTGACGCATTTGCACTTGCCATGACAACCTTTTAGGCACCCACATTTTATCAAGCTTCTGCGGCTGGTGGAATTGTCAACCATGTTGGTTGCCATTCTATGGTATTATCTGGTTGAACCAGTTTGGTCCACCCAAAGTTAGACGGGTCTGGTAGATCCGGCTGTTTTTCCAATGTCTGCCCCAAATGTGCCCACCCTGAAAAGCCACTCGAAGTACGTGTTGTAGCAACGCGTCTGCCGAAGGTGGTATGTTTTCAATGTCACGATTTTTTTGTGTGAATAAGGTTTTTCTTGCTTGGTTGACTTTTTCGTCAGAACTACACCGATCATACGTTAGTATATCACAAATCTCCCTATAGTTGGGAAAATTTCTTTAACGGCCGTTATAGAAGGCCTTCTAGATATGGCTTGTAAAGCGGGAGTTAGTTCTTTAAATACATTCCAAGTTGACCACGCGGTTTTCTTTCCTTTTCCGTTAAAATGTGAGGTGGTATCACATCCTGTGAGAGCGTGGATGGCATCGCCTCGCATTTGTCTTTTCCTATTTTGTAAGCGAAACGTGTTGCGTCTATGTAACGAACGCCAGTAATATGTGCCAGTGAGACGCTTAGAACCAAGACATCGGTATCCACGGTTCTAATCAAAATGGATCTATGTCCTTACTTCACGCCGTCCAAAACATGAAGGAGCATCCTCGTATCTGCTACCTCGTGAAAACAAGGAGAGATGTCTCCGAAATTGCCTTCAACAAAGCAAATTACGTTTTCACCGTTTGTGACGAATATGGCTCCTGGAAACTGAGACGCGACAACCTTTTGACTTAAAAATGCAAACAATTCCTTCTTGTTTTTTTCGTGCCTTAGAAATTCGGGCCAATTGCGTGGCAAATCTTTTCTACCTTCTCTAACTCGCAATCCCTTACCACGCTCCCCTTTAAGGCTGCCATTCAGGTACACGTCAAAGACGACATCTACACGGCGAACGGAACCGATGAACTGGGAACGTATGTATTTTTAAAATATAGTTGCGTAATCAGAGAACGTTTTAGCGTTGCCTGGTTTGATGATATAGACAATCACAGCATAATGGAGTACGATCAAATCAGATTCGAATGTTGTAGTGATATCGTCGTCGTCTGTCAACATATCTTCTAAGCAATGCGTTAGGTCAGACTTGGTACCGAAGCGTATGACACCATTATCCGACAACGAAGGTGGGCAAGGTTGGTTTTGTGTCGAAAAAAAATCTTCTAGATCGCCCATACGGCCATAGTCTTGAAAATAAATTTCTATCATTCTTCATGGCCGCTATTTGAAGTTGGTTTTTGGAAACCGCGTGGTCAACTTGGAATGTATTTAAAGAACCAACTCCCGCTTTACAAGCCATATCTAGAAGGCCTTCTATAACGGCCGTTAAAAAATTTTTCCCAACTATAGGGAGATTTGTGATACTAACGTATGATCGGTGTAGTTCTGACGAAAAAGTCAACTAAGCAAGAAAAACCTTATTCACACAAAAAAATCGTGACATTGAAAACATACCACCTTCGGCAGACGCGTTGCTACAATACGTGCTTCGAGTGGCTTTTCAGGGTGGGCACATTTGGGGCAGACATTGGAAAAACAGCCGGATCTACCGGACCCGTCTAACTTTGGGTGGACCAAACTGGTTCAACCAGATAATACCATAGAATGGCAACCAACATGGTTGACAATTCCACCAGCCGCAGAAGCTTGATAAAATGTGGGTGCCTAAAAGGTTGTCATGGCAAGTGCAAATGCGTCAAAGCAAATTTACCTTGCACCGCACTTTGTAAATGTGGCGGATGTGAAAAAGAATTTAAAAAAAAATAAATAATTGAAAAAGAAAAATATTGAAAGAGGGCTACTTAAAATGCATTTAAATTTGTCTCTTTTAAGTATTAAAAATCAAAATTTTGTACATTCTCGATATTTTAAATAATTCCATTGCTTTAAGAAAATATATCTATCCGTTAAGGCTGCATAAATTGCGTATGTTTTCGCTTTAGAGACGGCCCCTATGGAAATGCCTCTAGCCAGTCCCGGGGAAGCGGCTTTCGCTCTGCATCGAAGTTTGGGGAATTTCATAAATTTCAGATTTCAAATATATATGTCATTATGGGGACTTTTGAAAGCTTGTCACAAATGTCACAGATGAGTTAGAGGTGGGCTCTAATCTCGAATTAATTAGGAATACCCCTATTTATCATTGTGCAAAGTTTCATGCTTTCTTCACAAAGTGCATGATTGTTTCGCTTATCCTATAGACTATCTAGACAGAATTCCAACTCAAAGAATCTAGACAGCAAAGATCCCGACCCCGAATATCCCGACACCAAAAAAACCATTTACTCTTTAAGTATATATTAATAGGGATTAAAGGTCAAATTTGTGTGCAATACTAAGTAAATAATCGCCAAAAATCCTTACGAGCAGAAACGTATAATAGAAGAAGGATGACACACTGTATCCTCTCAAATTTAGGTGTGTAACGTCATTCTTCCCTGGCTGAACCTTTTTGTTTGTTCTCGCGCTCAACAAACTTCACATGGGCATCGCACCGTAAGGTGAATTGAATAGCTGTATGGCACTATTTCCCCAGCGATCAGCCCACAAACCTCGTCTTGACGTGAAACAAAAATCCACAAGCGCGTCTTGGCCAAATTGTTAAACGCTAATAGAGTAATGATGAGGGAACTATTTATCGCGCACGTGATTCGGTTTAGTATTCTTACTCCAAATATTTCGATGTTTACAAGAACGACGTTACACTTACCGCGCTTTGTGGTTATAATAACATTGGCTCGTGGACGCCCAAAAGAGACAAACCTTTCACCTTAAAATCAAATCTCTTTTTATGTATACTTATTAAAGTCTTTTCATTTATAAAATGGTTTTTTAAGTGTCGGGATCTTTGTTGTCGAGACATTTTCCGTCGAGATTTATAACCTGTCAGGATTTTGGTGTCTGGATCTTTGATTTCGAGATTCTTTGTTCCGGTACTATGTCCATGAATCTGAATCCTCTAATCTGATTTGATCGCGAGTCTCTATTGCCATGTTTGCCTGCTGTAAACGTTTGAGTTTGAATCTCTCACCTGTATTTGGTAATAGTAATCTCCCTAATCAAAATACCATCAAGGAAAAATCAAAGGCCAAAGGTTAACCGAAGAAAAATCTTGCCGTCGAAGTCCTGTGTAAAAGTGAATGATTTAATGCAGCGCTAAAAAGTTCGGTCAAGTGGAAACCTAGCTTTATTGCAGAGGTACTCACGCAGTGTGTTGTCCTCTAAACGACATTTGTTTCTCATTGTCGATTTGTGTATTAAATTACTTACGGTAGAAAAATCCTTTGTTAATCATAAAGGCCCATTCAGACCTATCAGCTACATTGTATTCAATATTTTCTTATTGTAGTGATTGTGAATTAAAAATAAACTATCAAAAAACTAACACGCATTGTTTCTGTAGGTGTGCGGTTTACCGTTTCAATCGAATACCAAGCCGAATAATTCGATCTGATATTCGATATGCCCGTTTTCACTATTCGATACGAATAGCGAATACTGAACCTAATATTTGGTTAAAGTTCGACTAATAAACATTCAGGGCCTTGGCACTGCCAAGGAGAGAGACCCACCTTATTTATAAAAATATCATCCCAATTTTTTTATTTTCCATCAAAAACTACCAGCATGTGCCTAGGAAAATTTTAAGAAATACTCGGCGACCAATGAGGAGACGTATTTTGAAATAGAGGCTATCTACATATGTTTCTCTCCATGCTTGGTATTAACTATTCGCGATTGTTTGGGTTAACTATTGTCCAGTAGTAGGGTTGACTATTCGCGAATACTACGGTTAACTATTCGCGAATACTACGGTTAACTATTCGCGAATACTACGGTTAACTATTCACGAATATTAGGGTCTTTGCTAGGGTTAACTATTCGCGAATACTAGGGTAAACTATTCGACTATTCGCGAATACTAGGGTAAACTATTCGACTATTCGCGAATACTAGGGTAAACTATTCGACTATTCGCGACTAATCGGGTAGTAAACAATTTACCAAGGCCTTACTAATTGGTATTCGATTCGGTATTTGTTGAAGAGAATTTTTGGTATTCGGTAACCGCTTCAATAGACAAAAGTGGTATTCGCAGAACTAAAATTTTTCCCTTTCGGTTAACTAAGGATACTTTGCGTTTTGAAAAATATGGATAAACATCAAAGTATAGTTTTTGGATTTTCAGGTATGAAACGTAGTTGGTTTTCGATTTCAGAACGCCAGAAATATAGGGAAATTGCATTAGCGTTGGAAGGACTTAGTGATGAAATTGTTCTGTTGATGAGAATACAAATGAAAATCGTCAAAATGACGATTTAGCTGAAAATGCAACCCCCAGAGTCTCGTTGTGTGTCACAAATTCGACGACATCTCTGAAATCGGTTACCAGTGGTGTGGCCGTAGTTTTAACTGATTGCGAAAATGCGGAGGCTAATGACGGGTGCATCTCTGGAGGTGGTGAATCTAATTCAACTGATCTAAGTGAGGAAGATTTTGACAGAGGTAGCAGTAACTCCTCTTCATGCTCGTATCCTGAAAGTGTTTCTAATGAACAAGCTGAATCGGACGATGAAAATCTATTTAGTCCGGAAGAAAGTTTGAAACAGTGGGCGTTGGATAATTCTGTGAGCCATACTGCGTTTAATCAACTTCTCACGATAATTCACCCGTACCATCCAAATCTGCCCCTGGACTGTCGTGCGATTCATAAATGTAATCTAAGAAAAGCCGTTACTGTTGATAATCTGGATAATGGAATTTATTACCACGTTGGAATTTCGGAAGGCATTACCAATAAATTGAAGTCCGGTTTGAAGTGGAGTGGAGCTGAAGATATGGAACTCAAACTCTCGTTCAATATAGATGGAGTTCCTATTCAAAAGAGTACAAATGCCCAATTTTGGCCAATATTATGCAAGTGTAATCAACTAAAAGACTCTGAGCCTTTTGCTGTTGGAATATTCAGTGGAACCGGAAAGCCTAAACCGATTGAGAAGTATCTTGAAAAATTCATAACCGAGGCAAATCACCTCTTGGAAACTGGAATTACTTATGAAAACTTTTTGAGTTTCACTTGGACCATTTATTTGTGACGCTCCTGCGAAAGCGTACTTGAAGTGTATTAAAGGGTTTGAAAATTCCAAATATATTTCCCAAGAAAATTCCAAAGATATTTCCCAAGAAAATTCCAAAGTTAGTTCCCAAGAACTTTCCAAAGCATTTTCCAAAGAAAAAGAGGCCAATATTCCCCAATTTCCCAAAGAACCCCTTAAGGATTTCTAAAAAAATTTCCCAAGGAATTTTCTAAAGAGTTCTAAAGAAGACTTTTGCAAGGGTACCTTCGAAGTTAACTTTTATTCACCCATATGAAAGATAATAAAAAAATGATGGGAATGGGGTCCCCACAGTGGATGTAGTAATTCAAACTTAAACACAAAATGATATTTATTACAAATTTCAATTTAACAGAAAGATATCAAAAACACGAAGATATTTCTACTTCGTTACACGATATCTAGATAAATCGCATTATTTTCACCAAAAGCAAAAAACATGAAAAACCGTTGGCTCAAGGGTCCCCGCAGGAGCAGATGACAAAGGAGTCTCGGACGCTAGCTTCCACAATATAGAGGGCAATGGCACCCGCGTACGTCACAGCTGTAGCGGTATCGTTTGCCCTAGAGGCGCTATCAGACATTATAGCAGACGATGTTTTTGGTGGACTATATCTGGCACCAAAGTCTGCTGGGAATTTTTTTTTTGTAATAACGGACTAACGGTGGCTACTGAGGTTCGTCTTATCCGATCGCGACATAAATATACACAATATAATTACTTTATTCAAACAGCTGTAACCGTTGGTATTAAGATAAAAGATAAGACTACATTTTGTGACTTCAGCCTACTAAATAGTCAAATTAAGTCCTAACTAGCTGAGAAACCCAGGTAAGCCAAGTCTTAATTAACAATCTGTGCCCACTGGAATGATTGGGTTTGGGTTTTCAAAAGATAAAAGCAAGGTTTTAAAAGATGCCGAAACACAATGTTATATATGTGTTTTGGGGCCAAAATATTCCGTATTTCTTTTGAATTAATTGACTGCTGCAAGAGGTTGGAAACGAAATCACTGTCTCTTACTTTTTGGGTTTTAAAAGATCGTGAGTGATTTCTTTTCCCAACCTCTTGTAGCTATCATTTAATTCAAGAAGAAATTTAGAAAAAAAATGGCACTGAAACACATTTTAGTTTTTAAATAGTGTACATACGTTACTCGCTGGGTTTTTCATTATGAAATTTAGTCCCAAAAAAAGATTAAAAAGCCGTTGAAATCCATTTTTTAACTCTAATACTCGCTAAGCCTAGGCTAATTATAAGCAGACGATACGCATTTTTAAAAAGAGGCTCCAGACGCGATTTCCCAGATCTCCTTTCGAGACTTTGCAGCCACGCTATTGGTTGGAAAATAAAGCTCAAATTTCCTACGAGTGGTGGCACTGGCATAATGATTTTGGTTAATAACCGTGACGTTCGCCGATCCCATTGCCCTCTACATTATGGAAGCTGGCATCCGAGACTCCTTTGTCATCTGCTCCTGTTGTTGTTAATTTGACCCTGATATTGTTGCACTTCAAAAATTCGTTAATTTCTGATTTATCTGCTTTTTACTTTGCCCAGTCACATTCCAATTTTACATTTACTTTGTAAATAAGGGACTCTAACTTGGTTAACAAGTTCATACCTCTAATATAACGCATATTCAAAGTCTGGGCATAGTCACCACGCAAAGGCCTGTTTCTATTTATAGGAAAATGCCTTTTACATCCATGGTAGAAACATCCCCAGTACTCAAATATTTCGCGGCTAATTTCGCATAACCCATCAAATTTGATTTTTTCTATTCGGGTTTCTTTACCTCTAAATGATGATTGTATGGATATATTTCTCTTGTGGGCGCTCCATTCTAGCCATTCTATGGCACCCATTGATTGATTTTCACTGAGTCTATAGCAGTTGGATGGTATGATTCCTATACTATTGGGCTTAAGATAATTTCTACGAAATACATAAGAACAGACACCAGGAAGGGTGACTGCTCCACAATTGAATGGATCAATCCCTGTGACTTAAACTAGAAGTTTTTGAAAGGTTATACATCCTAAGAATAGTAAAACGGTATCATTCTCGCAATAATAATCAAGTTCGTTCTTGAAGTTGAAACCCCTTCCTTTAGCATCCTTAGAGCTATGCCATTTTGAAAATGTATCCAAGTTTTTCTTTGTGAAATACTGACATCCATAAGCCTCGGAAGGTGGTAGAGTGTTTACCAAAACGTAATTAGTCTCTTGCTGTCTTTTAATATCGAATTTATGGTTCACGGTATTGAATAAAAAATGGGGAAAATAACCCTTGGCAGCGTTGGGTATACCGAAAGTGGCTGGAAATTTTCCTAAAGCTATGGGTATGAAATTATAGGAATCCAGAGACAATAAATTAAATAATTTAATTTCTAAAATGCAGGTACCATTGATTTTTAAAGATGGAACAAATTTCTCGTCTCTGTTAATAACTTCCCTTATTAATAATTGATTATCATAATTACTGCCAAAGTGAGACAGTATGATAACATTCTTAAAGGCATGTTACTACATTAAGTAACCTAAAAATAGAGATATAGGATTCCCACCCGAGAAATGTTGTTCACGAGGTCCGAATTGCCCGCACATGCTGCAACTAAAGTCTAGGGATGTCTCATCTATACAATTTTCGCAAACGGTTATGCTAACACAAAAAATTGCCTGATGTTCATAGGCGCCTAACTTTTCTTGAAAAATTTTTGTCTGAATGCATTCTACGTCAAAAAACACGTACATAAGGGTTGGTTGATTAGATCGGGGCTTTTTAGAGACGGTAAAGGTGGGTGCCTTATCTTTAATAACTTCAGGAGCAGATGACAAAGGAGTCTCGGACGCTAGCTTCCACAATATAGAGGGCAATGGCACCCGCGTACGTCACAGCTGTAGCGGTATCGTTTGCCCTAGAGGCGCTATCAGACATTATAGCAGACGATGTTTTTGGTGGACTATATCTGGCACCAAAGTCTGCTGGGAATTTTTTTTTTGTAATAACGGACTAACGGTGGCTACTGAGGTTCGTCTTATCCGATCGCGACATAAATATACACAATATAATTACTTTATTCAAACAGCTGTAACCGTTGGTATTAAGATAAAAGATAAGACTACATTTTGTGACTTCAGCCTACTAAATAGTCAAATTAAGTCCTAACTAGCTGAGAAACCCAGGTAAGCCAAGTCTTAATTAACAATCTGTGCCCACTGGAATGATTGGGTTTGGGTTTTCAAAAGATAAAAGCAAGGTTTTAAAAGATGCCGAAACACAATGTTATATATGTGTTTTGGGGCCAAAATATTCCGTATTTCTTTTGAATTAATTGACTGCTGCAAGAGGTTGGAAACGAAATCACTGTCTCTTACTTTTTGGGTTTTAAAAGATCGTGAGTGATTTCTTTTCCCAACCTCTTGTAGCTATCATTTAATTCAAGAAGAAATTTAGAAAAAAAATGGCACTGAAACACATTTTAGTTTTTAAATAGTGTACATACGTTACTCGCTGGGTTTTTCATTATGAAATTTAGTCCCAAAAAAAGATTAAAAAGCCGTTGAAATCCATTTTTTAACTCTAATACTCGCTAAGCCTAGGCTAATTATAAGCAGACGATACGCATTTTTAAAAAGAGGCTCCAGACGCGATTTCCCAGATCTCCTTTCGAGACTTTGCAGCCACGCTATTGGTTGGAAAATAAAGCTCAAATTTCCTACGAGTGGTGGCACTGGCATAATGATTTTGGTTAATAACCGTGACGTTCGCCGATCCCATTGCCCTCTACATTATGGAAGCTGGCATCCGAGACTCCTTTGTCATCTGCTCCTGATAACTTGTATATAACACAGATGATTGCTAGGCTGATATTTTTTGCATACTTGACAATAGATCCGACCACACGTATGCTTCTCCGATTTTCGTGAAAAATCCACAATCTTAAAACAGTCTTTGCAGTGATAGAGTCGCTGGCTGAGAGGTTTTTTATCTCCAGAAGTCGCCTGATGGCTTTGATAACAATCATTGTCTAAGAATTTCCGTGAAGAAGACCCACAGGTTTTCTCTGGACCTTGGCAGATAATGGGTCTCATACAACGAAAACAAGAGTCGTTACAAACTATCGTGGGTGAAAAGGGGTCTTAAGTTGGCAATTTCGTTGTAATGGTTGCTTTCTTTCAATAAAAAAGTCATGGTATAGCATCAGAACTATCATTTTCCCCTATAATCGAAACGGGGATACTGTTCTATAGACAAAATCGAGTATTGATTGAAATAAACTTTGAATTTTCCAAATGACTCGGCCGTACCACAGTGCCTTACGACTACGCCCGCCTTATGACACAGGCTTAAAGCTTCAGTTTTCTGTAGTGTAGTCCTTGAACCTATTCGCGACATTGTCTCATATAAAGTTTTAAAAGTCTTCTTTCCTGTTGTATCGTCTACGTAAGTACGATGAGCTATAGCTACGCAGAGGGCTCTGGCTAGACAGATGTTATTAGAACTAACAATGCGAGTTATACCTCTTCTATCACGGCAGAATAGATTAAAAGGCGTAATTCCACGTGTTGATGGTCGACCTTCACCCTCTGGTTTTCTTACTTTACTAAAAATAATTTTTATATGCCCCAGAAAAAATTTATCTATCTCTTCATCGTAGAGCATCTCGCTAAGTTCGTCAAATAGAATGGAGGGACCCACTGGATCTAATCTTTTAAAGGATAATTCCAATTCTGAGCAACAATCTATTCCTAGGCTTCTTTATGTTATTTGTACATAATCTGTAGCTTGATACTAGCTAAGACATTGTCCGTAATGGTACATATACTTCCATTAGGGTCGTCGGTGATGTTAAGAATTATCTCTCGTCCGTACATATTAAAATGGTCATAATATTTCTCACTTTGTTCCAAGATTTCGCAAGATGGGAGGTCCTCGATAGGGGAAGGGGGTAGTTTCCACCTCCATATTGGTTGTAGGGTTCCTCGTCAAAAAATCGCCTCAGCCTCTTCAGATTGATGCTCACTGGGTTGGTAATCTGAGAAGTTCAGCGACATGTACTCAAAAGGGTCATCACAAGTTTTTTGACGTTCCTGATCTAAATACGCAGCCATCTCTATATCATATTGGTATTATTGAAAACATCTATCAGAGCTTCTTCTTCCTCAAGAATATTACGATGTATTTCTTGTCTTCGTCTTTCTATGCGATCCAAGTACGTAATATTAGGGTCTAGGAATTAAATTACTTAGGTGGTCCAGTTCGTCTATGTATGGCAGTCTTCCGGTGTTCTAGGGACGTTTTTCATGTACTCAATAATGTCCAGAAAATTTGAATTATATTTAAACCTCCATTTATAATAAAACTGGGTAACATCCATGGTAAATTAGCAGGGTTGATGTGTAAATAGGAACATAAGAAGAAATAAAATTTGTATAGGCCTTGTAACCGTCCACAGCCAGAACCTCCTTCCCGGGAAAAAACCGCGTCGTCTGCTTTACTCAATTTATATTTTTTATACTAAATTTTGTATAATGCCAAATTGTCCCGAAGTGGCGCCTTAAGGGCCACTGCTGTCAACCTTGTTAAAAACATTTTTCGCGGGGATAAAAACCCCCGCCTACAATCTGTTAAAGGGCAGTCTCAGCAGTCAGTAAATGTAACGCGCTCGAGTCAGACGTGTTCTATTTTTGGTACAATAAATTCAAGTTCATATTATTAAACTACTACTGCGTTTTCCTTGCAACAATGGACTATCTGGTAAATATAGTTAGTCATGGACAATAAGTCCTTTAAACGGGAACCTGGGAACTTCTTCAATTGCTAGTTTTATTTCATTTCTTTGTGAGCCGTGAAATTAGGCCCCCTTTCCTAGTTTTAACTTTTACGGTTACAAAAAGTGGCGAGCTTGCCAGGACCCGTTAAGACTGACAATTACCATTTGTACTTAACGCGTGCTTGTGACAATTACTTGTGCCTTTGCTTGAACTGTCGCGTCATGAATCCCGCCGATCCACATGCTTTAATCGCCGCGATTAACGCGCAGTTACCGGGATCCTATACTCCCCCGAGGAGGAACACTCCTCCTCCAAGCCTTGGTACTAGTCCTACGCATGGTCTAGGACAAGCGGCAGGAGGAATCCCACCTCCGCCACCACAAGGTGCAGCGTCAAATGTTTTGGTTCAAACTATTCAAACACTTGCAGCTACGTTAGCGAACATAGGCCAAAACCACCCCTCACTTAATATTTAGTGGTGTTGAAGGTGAAAGCGCGCCGGAATTCCTTCGGACTTTGACGGAATTCGCTGAATATCACAGCAAGACTGGAAATGACATTATCGCGCTTCTACCCCAAATATTAAGGGGCCGTGCATTAATCTGGTTTAGAGACATAAATAGGCCTAATCAAGTACTAACGTGGCGTACACTATTTCTTTTCTGTAAGAGCGGAGGAATCCCTCCGCCTAGAAATAGCGCAGTTTAAACAACCTGCCAGGGTCTCTATTGACGCGTATATCGCTACAATTACCGCGATGAATCAAAACCTACGCGTTCCGTACACTGACTCTGAACTTGTTGATATTTGTAGGAAATATATCCTCCCCGAAATACGCATCCATGTCTTTAACGACAACATAAGGACAATGCGCAGTTTTATAGAAAAGGGCCGCGTAACAGAAGAAATTTTACCCCTTCTAGCTCATTGTATCCTACTGAAAGGGCAAAGTCTGCCTCGCGTGAATCCAGTGGGAGAAGAAATTCTCCCACAGCCGCGGTTTTTACAAAACCGCCGGGGAGAGGTGCGAAATCAAAGGTTGCGACATCAACCGCAAGAAATACCAATAGGCCAAAGACTCCTACACAGGTTAAGCCAGCGCAAAACGATTTAAGTCGCGTAGAGTGCTATAAATGCGGACTCTTAGGGCATTATGCCCCTACCTGTCCGGACAAACAAGAAGTCGCGCAAAGACACGCTTCGGAAAACGCGAAAGCGGGAAGACCAAAAGGGGATCGTCTTCCCGCCGCGCGAAGAAAGTAAAACCCCTTATGGAATTTGGCTCTATGGATGTGCGTCGCTGTGAGGTTGATCCTCCCGTGGCCATATAAGCCGTGTATTCGCATGGGACTTTCGCGACCAGACTAGATTCAAGCGCTGATGCATATCAGTGGCGTAATTTAGTCAGAACTTTAAAACCAGACTTAGTACTTTCGGAAGAAGAAGAGACTCAATGCATAGTGTTAGGCGATGGACGTTATACCTTCACGAAGGGACGCGCGCGAATAGACTTCCGCTTAGGACAGCTAAAACTAACGCAGGAATTTCACGTAGTTCCCTCACTACCAAACGACTTTATTCTGGGAAAGAATTTCTTGTATAAACATCGTGCCGTTTTGGACTTTGGTACAAAAACTTGTCAGATTGACGGAACGACGTTTCCATTCGTGCTTAATCTCCCTGGGTTAAAGACTCCAACACCTCAGATTATAGAGGATGTTGAACAAGCTGTCGTGTCGCCTACACTTAGTCCTACTCAGAAGGAAGACTTAAAAACTTTATTACTACGATTTCCAAAACTATTTTCGGAAAAAGCGGGACGTACGAACTTAGTCTATCACGAGATACACACTACCATCGATGTTCCCGTTAGTCAACGCGCGTATCGTGTTAGCGACGAGAAAAAACGGATAATTGAAGATCATCTTCACGAAATGATCCGCGACGGAATCGTGAAACCATCCGTTAGTCCTTACGCGTCGCCTGTGGTACTTGTCCACCAGAAATGCGGAAAGATCCGTTTCTGCGTTGACTATCGCGCGTTAAATAAAGTGACCGTGAAAGATCCGTATCCGCTTCCGCGAATAGAGGAACTGTTAGGGAAAATGGGTGCCCCAAAGTTCATAACAGCACTGGACTTAAAGGGCGGCTATTGGCAGATAGATCTCCATCGGAAAGCGAAAGCGAAGACTGCTTTTATCACGCACGCGGAGAAGTACGAGTTCGAGGTACTTCCGTTCGGTCTATGCAATGCGCCGTCGTCGTTTCAACGACTTATCGACGAAGTCTTCAGGGATGGACAGCACTTTCCATCTTTGTCTATCTGGATGACATTGTCATTCCATCCAGTACTTGGGCTGACCATTTACAAGCCTTGGAATATGTCTTTCACCGACTGTCTGAAGCGGGACTTACGCTTCAGACTAAGAAATGTCGCTTTGCGCAAAGCGAAGCGACCGTGTTAGGGCATATTGTCAATGAACGAGGGATTCACATTGATCCCTCCAAGACTAGGGCTATAGTAGACTTTCCCGTCCCAAAGAACGTGAAAGAAATCCAAAGATTTCTGGGTATGGCGGGATGGCACTCTCGATTCATCCCGCAGTATTCCAAAATCGTTGCGCCGTTAAACCATCTCAAGAAAAAGGACGTTCCGTTCCAGTGGAAAGAAGAACAGCAGAAAGCGTTCCAGGCCATCAAGGATGCGATCTGTCTGGCGCCTCCTTTAGCGGCTTACAACCCTATGTTGCCGTGTATCCTGACCACGGATGCTGGCGACGCCGGACTTGGAGCTTTCCTGTCCCAAATTCATGATGACGTCGAGGTACCTATTGCCTATGCCAGTAAACAACTGACCGACGTCCAGAGAAGATATACCACCACGGAAAAGGAATGTCTTGCCATCTATTGGGGAGTTGGAAAGTTCCGGCCATACTTGGAGAACATACCGTTCACTGTGATCACCGATCACAAAGCTCTGCAGTGGTTGTTCACTTTGAAAGAACCAAATTCTCGACTCGTTCGTTGGGCAATGTACTTGCAGATGTACGACTTCAAGATCATACACAAGAAGGGAGTTGAGAACAAAGTTGCGGACGCATTACCAAGAGTGCCTGTCTCACTATTAGCCATGTCCTTGGAAGACATGACTTCACAGTCCTCGTCAGAAGATTCCAGTCCAGCGGAATCCTCTTCAATGACGTCGACCTCGTCTTCAACCAGTAGCGGATTAGCTCCTCCCGCCAATCACGCATTGTACCACTCTTTAACGCTGGACGAAGTGCGAAAGTCCCAGAGAGACGAACAAGTCACCAATGACATCATAGTCCAGTTATCCGGAGACAATCCTCAAGGACATCGATACTACGAGATGAAGAACGATGTCCTATATCGAAACGCCTATGGTAGACAACCAGCGAAAATCTACTTGCCACAGCGGTTCCGGCGGGACGCCATCCGCCTATATCACGACCACCCTCTATCTGGACATCGAGGTCGAGATCGTACCTGCGACAAAGTACGAGCCAGATACTGGTGGCCATCGTTCCGGCAGGACGTTACTGAGTACGTCTGCGGATGTCCTTTGTGCCAAATGCACAAGGCCGCAATAGAAAACGTCCAGGTCTCATGCAACCCACGACCATTACTGAGCCTTTTGATTTGCTGGGAGTGGACATAATGGGACCTCTACCAAGAAGCCGACACCATCACAAATACCTCCTGGTGTTCACGGACTATGCCACCAAATTTGTCGAACTGTACCCGATGAAGAACATCACCGCCAGAACGTGCGCAAAGAAACTCGTCTCCATGATAGTTCGCTACGGATGTCCGAAGGCCATCGTAAGCGACAACGGGACACAATTCGTTTCCCAACTTTGGAAGGACATTCTCAAGATGTTCAAAGTCAAACCACGATACATCACTCCGTATCACCCTCAGAGTAACATCGTGGAGCGCACAAACAGAGTTCTGGGCGAAATCATTTCGATGTTCGTTGGTCGAGATCATCGAAGATGGGACGATAACTAACCATTTATTCAGTTCGCAATCAACTCGACTACACATACCACAACAGGAAGAACTTCTTTCAACCTTAACATGGGTTGGGAACCAAGATTTCCCTGGGACTTGGACGTGGGTATGCCAGTAGCGGACTTTGTTGAAAGGTCCGCATCGCTCTCTGCTTTAGCGAAGCAACTTGCTTTGACTAAAGAACTTGCCAAGAAAGCGCAAGCACACCAGAAACACTACTACGATCAAAGGCGAGAAGGGATTGAATTTCCCGATGGTGTACTTGTCTGGAAGGAGACGCATCCCTTAGTTGTTTACATTTTTATCTCCGCTTTTTACGTTACTGCGCCTCAGCAAAGTAAGGTTTTAATTTCAAAAATCCAAAGAAAGTATGGAGGAATCTGAAGAAGAACTTGGCCTTAACCTTTTGACAATTGGAGATGGACCTCCAATGTCAATTGATGAAGTTTTAAACGACTTTAAGTGCGAATAATTCTCTTTTCAAGTAAACCAGAATGGAGAGAGAAGAAAGATTTTAGAAGAACTAAACAGTGATGGAAGACTTGAAAATATTATGAGACACATGCATGCCCAATTAGTTTTGATTGAAAAGTATAAATCAGTTCAAGGCGGATATTCAGCCTTTCAATATGCATACAGTGAATTTTTGTATGAGTACAAATTTAAAGGGTATGGCCATAATATTATGTGTGAATTCGGCAATCAAAATGCAGGTAATGTTCTTCACTGGGTTGGAACGAGAGTCAGAGAACTATGCTCGGAAATAAAAAGAACAATGGAAATAGCTGTCACTCACAAGGACACTATTTCAATTAACAAGCCCAATGAAGAAGTTAAACAAACTAAAAAATCAGGTGGCATTCGTAACGTCAAAACTGACAGGATATATACCCTCACAAGGCTAGCAGGAGGGTGTTTAGGAGAAATATGGAAGGTTTCAAAAAAGAAGATGCAAGTTCATGCAAAAATTATTAAAGGAAAAAAAACCCTGACTCAAAAAGAGAGGGATAAAGCACATCAGATGTATAAAATGAGTCTCTCACTTCGAAACATTGATCAGCTTCCTGGGGACTTACCCGCTATTATTGCAATGTTAAACAATGGAGGCATGCTATTACCCACCTTAAATTAATGCCATATATTGAGAGGGTTAATGATCTTGTCGTTGGCATTTTCACGAAAGAGTTCGCAAGTTCAGATTCAAAGCTAGCATTAAGTAAGTCATGAGTTTTTTTTAATTTACACAACTGAACTAAATGTTATATGTTTAAGAAAAGACAATGAGTGGCCTCTTGCATGATGAGCAGTGTAAATTTATGTATCATGAAGCTGTTTCAAACATTGATGAAATTAAAAAGCGTGGGTTTACGAGTAGCGACCTGGAGATTATGAGGCAAGAATTTCAACGTAAAATGGGGCATGCAAAGCTAGGAGATTTGATGAGAGGAATAGTACGAAAAAGAAATGAAATGAAAAGGAGAAGAGGTAAAGGTGGTCAAAACCTACGATGCCAACTGTATAACATGACATCAAAAAACCCTAAGTCAAAAAACTCTAAGTCAAAAAACTCTAAGTCAACAAATCCTGAGTCAACAAATCCTGAGTCAACAAATCCTGAGTCAACAAATCCTGAGTCAACAAATCCTGAGTCAACAAATCCTGAGTCAACAAATCCTGAGTCAACAAATCCTGAGTCAACAAACCCTGAGTCAACAAACCCTGAGTCAACAAACCCTGAGTCAACAAACCCTAAGTCAAAAAACCCAAAGTCAACAAATCCGAAGTCGACAATTTCTAAGTCTGAAATAAACTCTCAAGCTGAATCCAAATCAAAATTAAACATTGCAAGTGCAACATTGACTAGAAATAAAACAGAGCCCGAAGTTTTAAAAGGCACTAGTGAAGTTAAACAAGTGAAAGTGAAGCTAAGTCAACCACATTCACATAGTGAGAGTCCGAAACGATCTCAATCGCGAAGGGAAATTAAAAGAAGAATACTTTATGAGTAATAAAAAAAGCTTTTATTATTATAGTTTAAACTTGTTAAAAGTCAAATATAAAATTAACTTCAAATGTTATTAAGAATTACGAGTTCAAAGAAATCTCTTTATTTGTCTACAATATCAAGTCCTACTTTACGGTAACTAGCTTCCGCATTCTGTGAGGTTCGGGTACAGTTGTGTATCAAAAGTGACCTTCTAGTGGGGCAATAGTTCATACTTGTCAGTTTACCACCGGAAGTGTACTTCATTTGACTGAATATAGTCTCAACGGCTGAGCCACTAATTCTTACGGGGTAGATGTATTTGGTTGGATGTCTTTCGGTAAAATCTTTTACGAAACCGATGAAACCATGGATTGAAATTCTTAATAGTTCCCACGTTTGCCATGCCAAAAAATGCTTCGCAGATTTACTAGTTAGGGATTCTCCCTTTTCAATTCTTTCAGATGCCCAGTCTTCGAAATATTTAAGGCCTTTGAGCATGCACTGAATTGGTTCAGACTCAACCGAGTTAACTTTATTATGACTAAACAATCCTAATTCAAATATTTCATGACAAGCTTTCAGGTACTCATGCATGGCCATCGCTTTGTCCCTGTCTGCTGGTGGATCATCTTTGAGGGGGTTAGCGTAATTATATAACTCACCAAGCACAGGGAGCTGTTGCATTATGCGTGCCGGTGTGACATTTAATTTGGTCCAAGAGTCTCTGTCTATGAAAGCTTGACACAAGCCTTTAACTTGGGCTTCGATCGTCTTCCCTTTCCTTCATATCTTTGAGTTGGTCCCATCCAAAATGTACACCTTTAAACAAGAAATCCTTCGTTCCTTCATCTTGGCAATGATGGGCCGCATTAATCATATTTTTCATCTGGTGGCTAGGGTAGATTATCCAGTGAATCCAACGGTCTTCTAGGTGTGGGTTTCGGAAGCGCGGAATAATGGTGAAATCTATAGTACCATCCTCTTTGATTGTGTGCATTTGGGCTTTTGTAACACCCATGCTGTGCCTCAGAGATGAAACATTAGAGCTGCCCCCGTCACACACAAGCGCCAATGCTTCAAATCCTACTAGAAGGAACGCTGAGATACATTTCAAAACCGAGTTTGTAATGAATGAATGTGGAGCGGGATTTGCCAACATAAAAAAGGGACCTTTTCACATCAAACTTGGCAGAGGCACACCTCCACAAGAACTGTAAAACGTACTCTGCCTCGACAGTATTTTTGATGATATTTTCCTTATAGAGGTCTTCCATCGAAGCACACTCATTTGGGTCTAACGCACAACCAACGAATTCATTATTTCTGGAATTCCATACTACTTTCCCAATAACTTTAACCTCATCAAAGATTAACAGTCCTTCTTTTGGCGGTTTTATGGCTCCTTTATAATTTTCCGCTAATTGGTCAAATCTCTCAGATTCACTCTGTAGGAATTTGTAATCAACCCCTTGTTTACTAGGTATCTGCCGAATTTTTGACTGCACAGAATGAACACTGGGAAGTTGCAAAATATCAAATGAAGCTAAGGCATCATACGTGGCTGGAGACCTAGAATAAACAGCTAGAGCTATTCGGTAGGTTAGTGGGCCAAATCGGTTTTCTTTCGACCCTCTTTCGTTTTTATCCTGCTCTTTTTGAAAATCAGTTTTTTCCGAGTCTCTTTTCCAAGCTCTCTCAAGGGCTATGCCTAAAACCTTATTTCTTGCTTTAGCTTCTCGAAAAATCTTTTTCAAGTCTTCTTGGCCTTTTGAATTAATTTCATTCATAATGACATTCAATTGCTTTGTTTGCTCTGAACTTAATTCAACTGCGGAATTTTCTAGCTTCTTTTCCAATTCCATAGCTTTTTTGTTCAGTTTGTGACGATACTTTCGATTTTCAAGAATTCGTTTTGATCTGGATCTTGGAGTTAAGATACCAATCCTACAAGAAGAAAGCGCAGACTGTCTTTTTCGTTTTGTTCTTGGGGTAATTTGTTCAGTCTTGTTTTTCTGATATGAGATGTATCTGAATCAGAAACAAATATTTATTAGCCCCAAATTTAATTCATTCATATTTGATACTTAAGAATAGTAATGGGCACAAAGAGATATATCAGTATCGTGAAAAAATGGCACTTTAGCCGATATATCGATTTTAGTTAAATTAACTGATTAATCGATTCAAGGTTAATTTACTGATTAATCTGTTGATAATCGGTCGATATAATATTTCCATTGATTTAAATAGTTGGTTAAAATCGGAATCGGTACCAGTAAAACTTCAATATCGGTTAATTTATGGTACCCGCAATCACTACTAAAAAAATCATTACCTTTGAAGGTATCGGCACTTCCCACACTGGTAAATTTCATCTTTTAGTTGGTCTCGGGCGACATTTTGTGGTGGAACATGCCAAACAGGACAGCTAATGTTATGAAACCGCTCAAAGGGATTTATAATTTTCACGATATTTTTAGTCTGGAAGCTTTTGCAATCCTTCTAAAAATTCTTTCTGTTAGCATTTGTAAAAAAATTAAATCATAAGCAGACATACGTCTAATATTCCGCAACAGAAAACATGATCATCGCTAAGGTTGGATAAAGCGTCGTTGACCACTGCATAATTTATGATTGATACATTGGATTCAACATCAACAAAGCTGATTCTAGAGAGTGGTTTGAACATAATTAATGTAATGAGAATTCCTCTTGAATGAAACAATAGTCTAATTGGCGAATCAAAGTAGTTTGGGTTCATTTGAATCCCTTCCGCCCTAGTAATTTCTAGTTGTTCGTCTCCACTTTTGAATTTTTTATAAGATAGGCAAATGCCACCTAAAATTAAATCAATTAATTACAATTCTAATGTCAGTGTTAACTTAGTTATACCATACTTCTATTTAGATTCTTGATATAAACATTTAAAGCTTGAATTAGTGATTCAGATGTTTTACATTCGGCAAATTTAGGTCTTTTAACTTGTAGTTCTATATCAGTTGACGTTTCTTTGTCCAGTTTTCTTTTGCAGGGGTTTTTTTCCGTTAACGCACAAATATTTGTTTGTGTTTCAGCCGTCCGAAGAAATTTAATATAGAAATCGCACTGCGTTGACCTTTCATTTGTCAACTTGGGTGCGTTTTTACTATCACACTCATTACACAACATTACTTTTCTTAAATTGTTGGTCAAAGGTCTGAATCGTACCCTCTGTTTGAACAAATTTCTGCTTTTTTTCCGGCTTTACTTGCACAGATTTGGCAACAGTTTGTTTCAGGTAAAAATTATACTGAGTAGCTTTTGATGAATCCATAGTTTCATTTTCCAATACCAGCCGAAAGTAGCCAAGGCTTACCGTAAATACGTATACTCTGATTACTCTCTCATAATTCACGTTAATTTTACTATGAAACGTTTACGGAAATAAGTTCAGTGGCTAAGATTTTATCGCTTTGTACCATTCAGTCAAATTATTTGGAGAATAATATTAAAAAAGTTGTGAAACGTCCTCAATGAGTTTGTACGACGACCAAAAAAGATTACAGTTACACAGGATATTTTGAAACTACTTTCAATAAATTTATTCAAACCACGTGATTCAAAGGCGTCAGATTTTAACCAATGAGATTGTACACGCGCTTCTCTCTGGTCGTCTGCTCGATAAATTTCGTGCTATGCACGTAGAAGCCTACCATAAGATCGCTCTCCCAGACTTTTTGTATGAAATATTATATATTTTTGCTTATGATAATTAGCTTTACAAGCCTACAACAATCATAATAACTGGCGACGGAGATTACTGATTTTCCCCACGGTCCACACCATGTTCCGGCGTCTCAAAATGGCGGCTTCTTCCCACTCGGTTGTAGAACCTTTCGACTCATCTTCAAGTGATTGGCCCACGTACGTCGAGCGCGTCGAACTTTTTTTCATCGCCCAAATTATCGCCGACGCCAAAAAGGTGGCCACGTTTTTAACCTTGTTAGGCCCTAAAACCTATTCGTTAGGCTCCGGTAGCTCCTTTTACGAAGATTTTTGCTGAGCTCAAGACGATTTTAGGCGACCACTTGTGCCCTAAGCCTTTGTTAGTGGCTGAAAGATTTCGGTTTCACCGCTGTCGGCAGTCCTCGTCGCAACCAATTTCGGCTTTCGTCGCGGAACTAAAACACTTATCGGTTCGTTGTGACTTTGTTGCCAATTTAGATGATGTTTTACGCGATCAGTTCATCTCGGGTCTCGCTAACGATAGCATCTTGAAGAGACTTTTGTCAGAACGAACTCTTACTTTTCAACAAGCGGTAGATATTGCAGTCTCAATGGACACGGCGGCTAAAGATACCATTGAACTGCACGGTTCGGTTTCCACTCCTACAGTCCATGCCATAAGCACCGGTACGTCTTCGTGACCAGCTTTTCGTCAGTCAACACCTTCGAGGTTTACGACTATAACTCTCCCCATTCTTCTGGATCTCGTCACGGGAGAGGAAAAAGCAAACAACCGAAGACCTGCGCGTCATAGATGTGGAGATACTGAACACACTGAGGTAGCGTGCCGTTTCAAACGCCCTAAATGCAATCGCTGTCACAGACACCGCCATATAGCTAGAGTCTGTACAAAAGGGTCACAGAGTTCTAAGCACCACAAGGTTCACTCACTCGATTCCGCCCCAAAGGAGACAAACTCTGAGTCGGACGACGAAGAATCTTTCCAGAATAACATTTATTCGTTAAATTCAATCTTCATGGGTGAAGATTCGCCGCTAATGTTGGAGGTATTGGTCAACCAACAACCCTTGTCCATGGAACTAGATACTGGTGCAGCCGTATCGGTTATCTCAAAGACACTCTATGACGAAAAATTTAAACACATTCCTATTCAAGCTACTCGGAAGAAACTTTCGACATATACAAAGGAACCGGTACTGCCAATAGGGTTTATACAAGTTACCGTTAGTTATGAATCACAGGAGATTCAGGACATGCTGTACATTATAGAGGGAAATAACACACCTCTGTTTGGACGTAGTTGGCTCAACAAACTCAAATTAAACTGGAAGAAATTGCTCTCTTCCCGGGGAAGGATTTCCAAATTATCCTCTGGAGACTACGAGAAGGAATTAGACGACATTCTCGAAAAGCATAAAGAAGTTTTTGGCCCTACGATTGGTAAACTAACGTCTTTTAAAGCACACCTGCACCTACGGGAGGGTGTTACTCCGAAGTTTTGTAAAGCACGCGCCGTAGCATACGCTCTACGCCCACAAGTAGATCTCGAATTGGAAAGACTGGAACGCGAAAATATAATTACTCCAGTTGAATTCAGTGATTGGGCTACTCCGGTGGTTCCAATAGTTAAACCAAATGGCTCAATTCGCCTATGCGGCGATTATAAAGTAACGGTAAATCCCTCGATACAAGTAGAACACCATCCGATGCCACGGATAGAAGAATTGGTTGACCAGTTGTCACATGGAAAAAGGTACACAGAAATAGACCTCAGCGAAGCTTTCATGCAGATTCAAGTTGACGAAGCTACTAGTAAACTCCTTACGATTAACAACTCTAAAGGACTTTATAAAGTAAATAGACTAGCATACGGTATCGCTTCATCACCGACCATTTACCAAAAAAGCATTGGAACAGGTCCTTTCTGGTCTTGACTCTACCAGTAACTTTCAAGACAATATCTTAGTTACAGGCAAAACGGACGAAGAGCATCTCTTGTATTTAGACAAAGTTCTTAATCGACCGGCGGATCGCGGTTTAAAAGTGAGAAAGGATAAGTGTAAATTCTTTAAAGACTCATTAGAATGTCTCGGACATATCATTGATACCTCTGGTCTACACCCTACGCCTAAGAAGCTTTCTGCGATTTTAAACGCACCCCCTCCGATAAACGTTTCGCAGCTACGTTCCTTCATTGGACTAGTCAACTACTACGGAAAATTTATCCACAACATTAGTCTAAAGCTGTATCCGTTACATCAACTACTTCACAAAGATACCCCTTGGGAATGGTCTCTAGAATGCCACAAAGCTTTTGAAGAAATTAAGAACGACCTATCTTCGGACCGCGTATTAGTAAATTATCACCCGCTCTGGCCATTAATCTTATCGTGCGACTTGTCACCCTAAAGAAAAGGGGCAGTTTTAGCTCACGTCATGCCGAATGGCGATGAACGCCCAATTGCATATGCTTCACGAACAATGACTAAAACTGAACAGAATTACGCGCTCGTTGAAAAGGAGGCGCTCTCTATCATTTTCGGCATAAAAAAATTTCATTCGTACCTCTACGGACGCCATTTCACCCTTTTTACCGACCAACGTCCTTTGACGCGAATCTTCGGTCACAATACGGGTCTTCCGGTTTTGGCGACTTCTCGCATCCAGCGCTGGGCGGTCATGCTCGCCGCTCACGACTATACTATCAAGTATAAACCGGGTAATTCACACGGAAACGCGGACGCGCTCTCACGACTACCGCTCGCTATCACCGTACCAAACAAAGAAGATGGCGCCGAAGTGGTCCAACTGAACCACTTAAATTGTTTACCTATCACGAGCTCCATCATAGCCTCTGCTACTCGCCATGATCCTCTGCTGTCAAAAGTACTGGAATTTACCCTCCAGGGTTGGCCAAATTCCGTTGCAAAGAATTGGAATGACGATCTCAAGTTTAATTACGCTCGAAAGGAGGATCTGACAGCCACTCAAGGTTGTTTTATGAGGGAAATGAGGGTAGTCATACCGACCAAATGTCGTACTAAGGTATTGGACGAGTTACATCAAAATCATCCCGGTATAGTAAACATGAAGGCTATCGCTCGCAGTTTTGTTTACTAGAAGGGGATAGACAAGGACTTGGAATCAAAGGTCAAGTCTTGTTCAGTATATCAAACACTTGGTAAAAGCCTGATAAAAGGAACCTTACACCCCTGGATTCATGCGGACAGAGCGCTACAGAGGGTACATATGGATTATGCAGGTCCATTCAAAAATCACATGTTCTTCGTTGCAGTGGATGCATACTCCAAATGGCCCGAAGTATACATCTCAAAAACATCAACAACAGAACAAACTATAGAATCTCTTACTAACTTTTTATCACGTTTTGGACTGGCGGAATGTTTAGTAAGTGACAATGGAACGTGTTTCAACAGTTCTGAATTCGCAAACTTCACCGCTAATAACGGAATTCGACACGTTTATTCGGCTCCATTTCATCCCGCAACAAACGGACAAGCGGAAAGATTTGTAGAAACCCTGAAACGTAATCTGAAACACTCGTCTACAACTACCTCCATCCAACAACAACTAGATGAATTCCTTTTGACTTATCGTAACACTCCACATGCTTCAACGGGAGAAACCCCGGCGAATATGTTCTTAAAACGCACTCCTAGAACTAGACTAACTCTAATCAAACTAGACATTAACGCTACGGTCAGGAAAAATCAAATTTCTCAAGTCTTAAGAAGAAGTACCGTAAACAACAAAACTTTCGACAAAGGGGACAGAGTCTACGCACAGCTAAGCCTAGTTGGATACCCGCAATAGTATTAAAGAGAACAGGACCAACTTCGTACCATATCGAAACTCCAAATAAGGTAATTTGGAAACGTCACCAAGATCAACTCTTAACAAGATCCCAGTCAAGATGCCAATCGAGAAACATTACTTCACACCGGTGAAAATCCCACCAAAGAGGCTAGTCCAGTGTAGCACGGCTGCCAGATCCTTGAAGCTTCCGCTCCTTGGATCTGGCAGGGCTCTTGCCTCCATGCTACATGCTCCTCCTCCCTTTTCTTACTGCGATATTTTGCAACTAGAGTTTAGTTAAGGTTGGCTTCGGTCGAGAGTAGTTCTCTCTTTTTTTTGATTAAAGTTCTCCTAAGACGGAGTTTTGTATTAACGAAGTTAAGTTGCGGGATCGTTATCCCTTAGTTATTTTTCCATAAATAAAGTCACGAAGAACTGTCTTCAGTTTTTTTGGATATTACATTGTAAGTTGTCTTTGATTCATTTTTATGGCCCTCGGGAGAATCTCCCTATTTAGTTATTTTCTATTGAGGGTTACATAAATGGCGCCCGAACAGGGACTCGACTCGATATGACTAGGCCTTAAGCCTTTGTCAATCCCGTAGAAAAACTGTTTATCATTGTCGGTATATCTGCCCCCCACGTGGAGTTAAGCCTTGGCTTCCACATTGATAAATAATTAAAGATAATTAAATTCAATCTTAATTAATCATGACAAATTTAAATAATAAATTAAAAATAAAATTATCTTTATATTTCTGTATTGAATTGAGATAACTTACTTGTTTATTTTGTATAAACTTAACTGGTTTAACTATTTTGATTATTGTAAAACTTAACTTAAGCAAATAATGGCCTATTCGGACAACAAACAACAATGGAGGTCGCCTCTAACATCTGAGGATTAGGAGGATGATTCTACGTTGCATAAAGGGAAGATCATACAAAGGAAGATCTGTTTGCCTCTGCAGGGGATGATGGCGACACGCTAGCACCACCAAAACAGATGATCCTTTGGAGAATTTTAACCGGATTCTTCGTTTTGAAGAAGAGGAGGATGAAAAAGATACTGATACGAGAAAGGGGACTGCAGCCTCTTCAGTACTGGGATTTTCTCCCTATCAACTTATCCCTCATATGAGCATTCCCGCTCCCAAGGGAAGTTCAACTCCCTCAAATTTCCCTCCTCAAACTGGGATTGATTCCCTTGTTCCGCCTAAATCTGCGTCAAAAAACGTTAGGCCTAAAGTTAGTTTTGCTAACACTTTACCTACTCCTAGAGTTAAAACAACCGGAACTCAAATGTCTCCGTCTCGACAAGTTTGTTGTAATTCAAACCCTGTCTCGACAAGTCCCTCAATTTGGACCAGACACTACTGATGAGGAATTAAGATCCTTTATATTGCCTTTACTCCAAACTTTGGCAGATAATTCTACCACACAGGCTAATGCCGTAGCCCAAAATGTAGCAATAAATAAAGCTATAGCTACTAGTTTGGATAAATTAGTTAGGGATCTACCGACAATAAATAGAAGTACAATTCCTCAGACGAGAAAAGTCCCTATTGAACCTCCGGAAAGGTTAGCGTTTATGGGATCTTCTAGTGACAATGCCTGTTTAGCTGCTTTTGAGGAATATGCTAAATTTCATAAGCTATCGAATGAAGATAGGATAGCGGCATTGCCTCTCCTTTTACGAGTTCATGCTTTGTATTGGTACCGGGATTTAATCCGTCAGTATGACGATATTTGTAATTCAAACCCTGCCCATCCTCATTTAGCTCGGAAGACCTTTAAAAGACATTTTAAAGCTCAGTTTAGAGACTCGGAAGCTGATTCTAAACTTAAAATAGAGATATCCCATAGGAGTCAGAAAGATAAGGAATCTGTAGAGGATTTCTTCGGGGATGTAATGAAGTTAAATTTAGGGATGACCCATCCTCTTTCCGAAATGGAGTTAGTTCCTATAATTAAAAGTAATTTAAAGGATGAATTAGGAACTCCTCTCCTTTTCTTGCAATTTACTACCATGGAACAATTAAGGAATTCTTGTAAAACAATTGAAAAGGATATTGAAGTTAGGAAAAAGAATGCCGAAAAAAGGGAAAAGAGGAGATCACCCCCTAAACATAAGGTTACAGCTGAGTCCTCTTGTCCAGCAAACAGGGGCTCCGCCCATAGTCAGTGTTCACCCGGGCATTGTCAAAGCCCTTGTAATCCTCCTATTCCTCCTCAATGGGAATATCCCTTACAACCTTTAGACTCTAGAACCAAAGCTCGGGCTAACAACTCCAATAGAGGACAAAGATCCTTTACTAGATATAATAATCAGAGATCAAAATCTCCTGGTCGTCAATTGGCCTTGTCCTACCCCTCTACAAGTACTATCACATGTTATAATTGTCAAAAACCAGGTCATCTAGCACCCGACTGTCAAGAAAAAAAGATTAGCAAGTCGGGGGAAGCCCAGACGGGAGAGGTCCCACGTGGTCCCTCTCCCGGTGCCCAATAAATTCCCCTACCAAAAAGCGTGTCGCGTTTCCCCTGAGGATTGAATCCGTCAGGAAAGGTTCAGTTTATAAAAGGGTTACCATTCCCGTTACTTTTGAACACGCGACAGTTCACGCTAAGTTAGATAGTGGGGCCGATGCCTCTTTTGTCAGTTTAGACCAGTGGCAAAAAATTTGTAAATATAGAAACTCTTCAGAATTACCTGAAGATGAACAATTAGATTGTGTAGTTTGGGGCGATGGCCGATATACATTTACAAAAGGTTCTCACGAACTAGACTTTACTCTTAAATCAAACGAAAGTGAGAAACAATTTAAATTTAAATTCTACATAGTTCCTTCATAGCATTGTCAAAGCCCTTGTAATCCTCCTACTTCTCCTCAATGGGAATATCCCTTACAACCTTTAGACTCTAGAACCAAAGCTCGGGCTAACAACTCCAATAGAGGTCAAAGATCCTTTACTAGATATAATAATCAGAGATCAAAATCTCCTGGTCGTCAATTGGCCTTGTCCTACCCCTCTACAAGTACTATCACATGTTATAATTGTCAAAAACCAGGTCATCTAGCACCCGACTGTCAAGAAAAAAAGATTAGCAAGTCGGGAGAAGCCCAGACGGGAGAGGTCCCACGTGGTCCCTCTCCCGGTGCCCAATAAATTCCCCTACCAAAAAGCGTGTCGCGTTTCCCCTGAGGATTGAATCCGTCAGGAAAGGTTCAGTTTATAAAAGGGTTACGATTCCCGTTACTTTTGAACACGCGACAGTTCACGCTAAGTTAGATAGTGGGGCCGATGCCTCTTTTGTCAGTGTAGATCAGTGGCGAAAGATTTGTAAATTTAGAAACTCTTCCGAATTACCTGAAGATAAACAAGTAGTTTGTGTAGTTTGGGGCGATGGCCGATATACATTTACAAAAGGTTCTCACGAATTAGAGTTTACTCTTAAGTCTAACGAAAGTGAGAAACAATTTAAATTTAAATTCTACATAGTTCCTTCCCTCAATAGTCACTTTATATTGGGTCAAGATTTCCTTGAAGAAAATAGGGTCAAGTGAGATTTTGAATCATCTCAATGTTTAGTGGGTAACCTAAAGATCCCTTTTTGAATTCCATCTGAAAAGGATCCAATAGATAAGGAGATTGTGAATAGTATTAGGGATGCAGTTTCCGCAGCCCCTTTTTCTGATGAACAACGTCATCAATTAGAATCCCTTTTATTGAAATTTCCTGAGTTGTTTTCAGATAAAGTAGGAAGAAAAGGACAAGTCAACCATGAGATTAATACGGGAAATAGTTCGCCCATAAAATCTCAACCATATCGTGTTAATGACCAGAAAAGGAAAATAATTGAACAACATGTAAGGGAAATGTTAGATGACGGGATAATTAGACCTTCTGTATCTCCTTGGGCTTCGCCCGTAGTTTTAGTTGATCAAACAAAACGGGATAAACCCTATAGGTTTTGTATTGATTACAGAAAACTAAATCAAGTTACCATTAAAGACCCTTATCCCTTACCTAATATAGAGGATATGTTAGCTAGAGTAGGAAGGCCAAAATACATTACTACACTTGACCTTAAATCAAAGTATTGGCAAGTGGAAATGCACCCTAAGATTAGAGAAAAAACAGCTTTCGTGACTCATATGGAAAAGTACGAGTTCAATGTACTCCCTTTTGGGCTGTGTAACGCCCCTAGCTCTTTTCAGCGTTTAATTGACGAAATTTTCAGAGACGCCGATTATTTCCAACTAATAGATTATTTAGATGATTTAATCTCTCTTAGCGAGGATTGGGATCAACACTTAACGTGTTTAGAATACGTCTTAAATAGATTAAAGGAAGCGGGTCTCACCCTTCAGTTAAAAAATGTCGTTTCGCCCAAAAAGAAGCTAACATATTCGGTCACATAGTTAATGAATCAGGAGTGCATATAGATCCTTCTAAGATAGAAGCCATTCAGAAATTTCCGCCTCCGAAAAATGTTAAGGAAATCCAGAGATTTTTAGGGATGGCAGGTTGGCACAATAGGTTCATTAATCACTACTCTCAAATAGTAGCCCCTATTAATAAACTTAAAAGAAAGGATCTAAAATTTATTTGGGGTATCGAACAGCAACAGGCGTTCGAAAGAATTAAGGAAGAAATATGTAAGGCTCATCCCTTAGCTTCCTTTAGAAGGGATTCCCCGCGCATTCTCACTACAGATGCTAGTGATGCAGGGTTAGGTGCCCTTCTTTCCCAAATTCAAGATGGTATAGAAGTTCCTATAGCTTATGCTAGTACAGGACTCAAATATGCGGAAACAAGGTACTCCACTAGCGAGAAAGAATGTTTTGCCATTTGTTGGGCAGTTAAGAAGTTCAGGCCCTTTTTAGAAGGTCGTAAATTCACTGTCCTCACTGATCATCAGGCTCTACAGTGGTTGTTTAATATCAGGGAACCAAATTCTCGTCTAGTTAAATGGGCAATGTACCTTCAAACATTTGACTTTACAATTAAGCATAAAAAAGGAATAGAAAATGTAGTAGCTGACGCGTTATCGAGAGCTCCGATAAACGTTTTAAGCATTAACTTTAGCTCATCTACTTCAAATTCTACTAGTACATTGGATCCAACTAGTAGCAGTATCAGTCAAAATTCTACCGGTAGTAGTAGTAGTTCAACTTCCTCTAGTGATTCTGTTGAAGGTCGGATACGTCCTCCAGGTCCTAGAGCTTTATATTCAGTCTTTACGATAAAAGACGTCAGAAAGTCTCAAAGGGTAGACCCATTTGCTTCCCCTATTATAAATTCCTTGCAAGGACCTAACCCAGTTAGGAATAAAATGTTCGAACTAAAGAATGATCTTCTTTATGGAAGACCTTACAGGAACTATCCTGAAAAAATTTATTTACCTCCTCGTTTAAGGCTAGAAGCCATGAGGTTATTACATGACCATCCACTATCAGCTCACAGGGGCAAAGATAAGACCCTTAGCAAAGTGACTTATAGATATTGGTGGCCCACTATAGTTAGTGACGTCCAGGATTATGTTAGAAATAGGAAAAAGCCAGGGCTAATGAAACCCTCAGAAATAACAAGTCCTTGGGACCAGATTAGTGTCGACATAATGGAACCCTTCCCTTCAAGTAGACACCACTATAAGTATTTAATAGTTTTTGTCGATTATATGACGAAATTCGTGGAAATGATTCCACTTAAAACTATTACTGCCAAGACTTGTGTTCAGGCTTTCAAGTCTATTATCACGAGGTGGGGAGCTCCTAAAGCTATTCTCAGTTATAGAGGGGTACAGTTTACTTCGAAACTTTGGCTGCGGACTTGCAGAGCTTTTAAAATAAACCCAAAGTTTACCACCCCCTACACACCTAAGGGAAATCCCACCGAAAGAGTAAATAGAGTAATAGGCGAGTTAATATCATTCTATGTAGGGAATCAACATGATAGATGGAATAAATCCCTTGACCTTCTTCAATTCGCTATAAAATCCGCACCCCATGAAACCACGGGCAGATTCCCTTTCTTTTTGAATTTAGGGCGGAAGCCACGTCTCCCTTGGGATTTATACATTGAAGAACCCATTCAGCCTTCAGGACCCTGATGACCCCAGTCGTAGTAAGGCTTTGAAGGTTCTTAAGGAACAACTAGCATTCAGTAATGAATTTTCTAAGATAGCTAAAGCACACCAGAAAAAATACTATGACCTCCGCTATGATCCTCTTGAGTTTGAGGTAGGAACATTAGTATGGATGGAAAAGCATCCTTTATCAAGTACGACAGGTCAGCTTATGAAAAAGCTTAGTCCTAAATGGGCAGGTCACTTTAAAATAGTATCACAACATTCTCCCGTTGTCTACGAGTTAGAAGATGCTAACTCAGGGCAGAATATAGGGAAAGTTAACTTAGGGCATCTAAAACTCTACTGGACAAACGTAGCTGTCTTCGATAATGCCGGAGATGCCCCTACTCCCCAGTCCGAAGCTGCAGATGATCCTGGGTCTAGTCCCGCGACAAACGGTGGTGCCATGGGCCACCTTCCTACGGTGACTTCCTCAACTACGTCATCTGAATCATCAACATCTTCTACGTCACCGTCACCTCAGGACGGTCAGGAAGTCGATCAACCGATCATTCCTGCTATCCCAGATGTCCTTCAAACCTCGACATCAACTACTCTAGAAGATCAAGCAGCGGATCAACAAATCCCTCCTGGAGTTCGAGATGATTCACATCTGATCCCTCCTGCAGTTCGAGATGATTCACATCTCCCTACAGACTCTGATAGTGAACCGGGTATGGCCCTTTTTGAAGACCCTCCTCTACTCCTTCGTACTAACCACGACATGAGGGCTTTTCAGCTCGATCATCCCACTAACGATAGTCCGCCTTCTGCGGCAGGGGAGGCTTCCCCGTCTGATCATGAATCAGTCGTGGAAACTAAGCTACATGCACCAACTTCCAGTTTTACAGAAGAAATTCTAACGCCGGAGGACAAATCAAAGTCTTCTGACAAATCCATATCGGAACCGGCGTTACACCATTCTCCGTCTTCTGGGTTTTCAGAAGAAATCGTACCTCCTGAACCGATTTCTACTCCTTCGGAGGAAATATCCACCCCTGAATAGATACCTCAATCAAAATCCCAATCACAGCGTGTGTCTGACAGTTCATCGACCACGTTGTCGGAATCAATGAGAACTCCCCGTCTAAACAGGGCTACATTACCCGACATTTATTTAGAACCTTTTAAATTGGGATGGCGACGAGAGGTATGTAAGAGGGCGACGGTTCAGCCCGGAGGTAATGAAGTTGATATCTACTATCGACCTCCTGATGATAAAAGGTTATGTCACCTTATGAGGTTCAAGTTTACCTTAAAAATAATAACGTCACGAACCTAAAAAGGGAATACTTCTGTTTCTCCCGAGAGCCAATCTCCTTTTTCCCATGGGAGTTTATTTCCCAAGCCTCTAAGAGACGCTATTAATATTGTCTACTTTCAGATGGCTTCAAGTATCCCTACTCCAAATTGGAAATTTGAACTCCCAAGGGAAATGAAACAATCAGAACATAGCTCAAAGAAACCTAAGAGCAAGACCGAATTGTCAATTCAAATATTGGAACAATATTGTCCAGAGGGTGAACATACAATTGAGAAGTGCCTAAACTGCAACGAGATTGGACATAGAGCCAATGATTGTTATATGCCTAATCGTTATTCGAATTCTAAAGTTTCTTGTTCAATATGCTATACGGGAGGGCACACCGCTAAGGACTGCCCTTTCAAAGACGAAGACTCGTTGATTATAGATGTCCCAAGAAAAGAAATTCAAGATTTAACTAATCCTGCCGGAGAGAATCTTCGTACCTCTCCCTCAGTCGATCAAAACACGCACTTTTGGAAATTGTGGACCCTGTTCCTCTGCAGGAAGGGATTTTTGATCTCTATTCCCTTACCCCGTATTTAAAGTCGCCTCCGCGTCAACAGGGTAGGAATGAACTTGTAACTGTCTACCCCAAAGTTAGGGCCTCCGGTCTTCAACATTCTACTTCCCTAGGAAAAGAACCTTTAAAGCTGAAGGCTAGTCCTACTCCCCTCCCACTTACTCCTTCCCAACAATGGAGGCCACTAGCAGAGGCAGAATGGGACCAGGCGAACTGGGAAAGATTTGGATCCTAAAGAACTCATTCCATCCAAAATTCCTACAGCAAAACATCCAATGATATTGTCAACCGTAGTTTGCTGGAGATGTAGGAAAGTAGGTCACCATGTGGTGTCCGACTGCCCAGGGAAGAGGAGTAAGGAGGCGGTTGAACGAAGAAAAGCCCGCCAAATTGCGCGAAGGTCACAAAAAGAAAACCAATCAGCAGTAACCGAAGATTGAAAAAAAAATTGTGATAATGTCTTTACCCCTGCTAAAATATTCAAGGTTCCTCGGGGTAACCTTTTCCTTTTTTTCTTTCCATATTCTGTTGTTAAAAGATAGTTCCTAAAGAGGTGGGATGTAGCATGGCTGCCAGATTCCTGGGAGTTTCTACTCCTAGGGTCTGGCAGGGTGTATTAGCCTCCATGCTACATGTTCCCCCTCCTTTTGTGATTCTGAGAAAATTTCTTAGTCAGTTGTTAGTCATCTCTCGGAACGAGCAGGTTTTTGTTTGTTACTTTACTGTCAAGTTACGGTATAGTCGGGTTAAGCCCTTTTCGATTAATAAAATTTAAGAAGATTTGTTTCTTCTGTTTTGACTAAAAAGTAAGTTGTCTTTATTCTTTTTATGGCCCTCGGGAGCTTTCTCCCTTAGTTAAATTATTCTACGGAGGGTTACAACTTCATGAAAAAAAAGACATAACATTGTTCTAAATACGTTCCTAATTTGTTGTTCTAAAAATATCATTCTGTTTATAACAAGTTAGATAAATTGTAAGAAGTTACTAATGAAAAAAAACATATAAGTAAATACTATGTAATTAGTTAAGCCTGTAAATTTTTTTTGTATTGTGGAGGTTTCAATTTGAGTAGGGCACATACGTCCGCGACAAGAAGGCGATTAGTCAGGGTTCAGTATGTGTTTAAGCAGGGAAGGAAGTGAGGTTTACTTGGGAGGTGACGGAAGGGGTGTGGGGGGGACACGGGGCAGTCGGCACCTATGGTAGGATCGCCAACATGTGTCTTATTCCCTCAAACTTTGACGCCCAGAAGCTTGGCTTACAGGAGTGCACCACACTCTCGTCTAGCCTGTAAATATTGTAACAAACACACGTTACTGCCGAGATTGAGGGGGAAAATGTAGCAGACGACGCGAGTTAGGGGATATAACGGACGGACGGCTGGCAAAAAGGGGCCGTCGGAATGGTCCTTGGAGTCAAGCGGTTAGAATAGTCAATCTCGTATGAAATTGTGTGAATATTTATATAAAGGAAATAAATAAATTTCAAGTACAAAGTAAGAAGTCTTTATGTTATTTATTTAACTATCGGAACCCATCGATATGTCGTGCTCACGCCTCCTACATGTAAGCTCTCCGTTACAAAACAAATCCAACAAAATCAATTAATGTTATGGTAATAAAGTATTGCAAATAGGAATTAGCGGAGTGAAACATAAGTCGAGACTGAATGATGACCTGTTACTCAAAAACGTCTAGTATTATGATTTAAATAAAAGTGAGTTTATTTTAACTTTATCACGTAGGTTTCCCGATGTAAATTAGTTTCTGATTTTTTTAATATATAAAAGACAATTGCGTTTGACAACTACGTAATGTATACTTAAGGTGATATAAGGCAATTAACTTTCGTAGACAAATGTATGCGTCTGTTTTATTGGTATTAGGGTGAAGGAGGACTGGCATTCAGGTGCCATGAATTATATGTTCTTAAGCATTATTTGTATAAATGATCATTTTAAAGTTGTATTAATATTCATTTCAAATATGACTCTTTAAATATATGTATTTAACCTAAAATCCTGAATAATAAAAAGGCTTTTATATTGTTATCTGTGCTGCAGTTTTAAATGAAGATTCCCGGACTTTTCACGGCTAGTCACAACTAATCCTAGTAAAATTGGTTATGACCTAAGCAAACTTTAACGAAGATTCGACTAGAAAATGTCCCGACCTAAGGACTAGTAAGCCTATTGATGATTCAATGGTGATATTTTCATCTTACATTGCCTACTTTCTGATCAAAGGGATCAGTCATAAAATTTTCGTGTAGCTCAATGTATTCAAGGGAAAATGCCACGCACAAATGAGTTGTGACAATAAAACAACATTCGAATGGATAGAAAATGGGGAGTCAACATATTCTTGGGTTTTACTATTAATTCTATAACAGTTCTCATGAGGTTGGACATTTGGCAACTATATGTATACAGGGTGTTTCGGAGAAGTCTGGCACAAATTAACAGGCGTGTTCTTCGGGTCAAAAGAAGTCAAAAATGTTCTATGAATATTTGGGTGAAAGCCCCCCGTTTCAGAGTTATGTACTCTCCAAAGTTGGCCTTAAAACAATGGAATTTTGCCGATATGTGGAACTGGTATTATGCCTTTGGACAAATTGTTTTCTAATTTACCATAGGCTTATGTACGAAGAAAATACAGCTAGTGAAGTGGTTTAAAGGGCCGCTAACATTATTCGTTCTCGGATTAATAACGTTATTGCAAAAATAATAATCCCAAACAAATTTATTGCACCTTAAACGCCAGTTACTTGTTTAATTAGACTTTTTGTTTTATGTTCCTTCGGTTACAAAACATCAGCACTAACAAAACTTGTTCAAAATGACCTCCTTCAACGTTTAAGCAAACTTGCGCGCGTCTTTTAAACGACTCGCGAACACCTTCGAAGATTCCTAGCGTGTTGCGGATGTTATCACACCCATCAATTATTCTTTGTCTTAAGTCCTGGACATCTAGAACTCCACTACGGTACAGAAAACTACTCTTCTTGGAAAGTCACCTTCGTTTAAAGCATGTACTTTTTGTAAATGGTATGGGTGGAACTGCTGTCCACGAAGGATTTTCCAAACGAGTACATGATTTACACCTAATTGGCGGCCAATGATCCTGGTTGTAGGATCTTCCTCAAAAATAGTTAGTACATTGTCTTCAATGTCCTCGGGTACAATCTGCGGGCGAACGTCAGGGTCTGACGGTTGTAGCTTGCCAGTTTCTCTCAAACGACTGTCAACAGCCGTAAACGTTTGTCGATTTGGAACTTGTCGTTCAGGAAAGTGCTCCTGGTACAAGCGTCGAGCTTCAACCCCATTACCTTGAGCCAATCCGTACATCAGATGCATATCTGAATACTTTGCATTCGTGAAGTAGACCATTATTTGTTTTAGAGTAGCTACCAAATTCGCATTTAAAAAGTAAAGCACATTAAATTCGATTTTCTTTTACTCAAGCTTAAGTAGTGAAATTAAAAAACAAATTACGCTGCGTTGGTTAAAACAATCGGAATGCTTTTTAAGAATCACATTTCCAACCTTACCATTTACAAAAAGTACAAGCTTTAAACGAAGGTGACTTTCCAAGAAGAGTAGCTTTCTGCCAGTGGTTTTTGGCACAAGTAATAGACTTGTACTTTCCACGTATTTTGTTGGTCTCTGACGAAGTCAATTTTTCGCGTGCCGGTGTAATTAATTTGCAGAACCAGCACGAGTGGAGCCAAAGAAACCCACACGCGACACGCGTAAGGGCACATGGTAACTCGGTTCGCCATTGGCGGGCGGGTGGTAACTCGGTTCGCCATTGGCGGGCGGGTGGTAACTCGGTTCGCCATTGGCGCGCGGGTGGTAACTCGGTTCGCCATTGGCGCGCGGGTGGTAACTCGGTTCGCCATTGGCGCGCGGGTGGTAACTCGGTTCGCCATTGGCGCGCGGGTGGTAACTCGGTTCGCCATTGGCGCGCGGGTGGTAACTCGGTTCGCCATTGGCGCGCGGGTGGTAACTCGGTTCGCCATTGGCGCGCGGGTGGTAACTCGGTTCGCCATTCGCGCGCGGGTGGTAACTCGGTTCGCCATTGGTAGTCGGGTGTTAACTCGGTTCGCCATTGGTAGTCGGGTGTTAACTCGGTTCGCCATTGGTAGTCGGGTGTTAACTCGGTTCGCCATTGGTAGTCGGGTGTTAACTCGGTTCACCATTGGTAGGCGGGTGGTAACTCGGTTCACCATTGGTAGGCGGGTGGTAACTCGGTTCACCATTGGTAGGCGGGTGGTAACTCGGTTCACCATTGGCAGGCGTGTGGGATAGGATTTTTTGTTTTATGATGTACAAAATACCTTTAAAAATAAATACCACATACAGATTATATATACTTAGAATATAGGGATGGAAAATTGAAAATTGAACTTTGAGACCTAGCAAAAGAGCTAGGAGTCCTCGTTTAGACATAAGAGAAAAATCAGATTGTCATGGGCTAGCGAAGAACATAGAAGTCCTTAGCTGGACATAAGAAAAATAGAAAGTTGCAACAGGGCTAGCGAAGAGGCTAGAGGTCCTTAGTAGGACATAAGAAAATAGTTTTTTATGGACTAGCAAAGATGCTAGTAGCCCTTAGTTGGACATAAGAAAATAAAAGAAATGGAGATCTGACCAAGGCGAGCTGTAGTCTTCGGACATAATAGTTAGAGAATGGAAATAGCAAATTTGGAAAAAAATAGAAATGAAAAAGGTTTAGGTACCACGGAAATAATAGAAATGGAAAAGGCTTAGGTACCACGGAGAGAGTAATGCAAAAGAAAAGTTAAAGTGAAGGAACAGTTTGAAATAAAAGAAATTCAGTTGATTGGAATTAAATAAAGCGTTGAATTCGTCTAAAGTAAAAATCTGAGTTACTGTTATTGATTGGAGTGATTCTTATAAGTTACCCGACGAACGGGGACTTATGGTTTTGATTTTTCAGTCGGTCGGAACACTTACAAAAATTTGAGCTCTCCCAAAAATAAAGGTAACGTAATAAGAGAATAAAGCTATGAAAGCAACTAATTTTTTGTTCCCTGTTACATGTTAAAGTTATTAAATCAATTTAAGATTCTATGACAAGTTCAGTTCAAATATGGTTAGGATTAACATTCGTAACATTTATATTTATTTGTAAATAAATTGAAGAATGTTTTATGCATATATTAACCGCAATCACCAATTATAAATTTTCCTAGCTTTTAAAATTAAAAACATTGAAATATTTATGAAAGTAAAATTTTTCAAGCACTTGATGAATCTTTATGCATAAAATATTGGCTGAAACACACGGGTTTAGTAATTTTGATGAATAATTGTAAATAAAAAGGTCGATATAAGGTAGTGTTTCAAACTTACGTTAATAGTCGTAATTAATTAAAAAATAATTCCAAGAGAACGGTAGGCCGACACTGAGAGGGTTGCTTAGAAGGGTAGCAGTTAACCCTAAATCCTAATACTATAACATTGTTGAAAATGTTTTTCTTAAACAAGAAGATCACACTGTTTATCTCCCTTAAAAAAAAATAATTTTTCAAATTTTATGTATGAGTCACGCTATAATACTAAAGAAGATTTGGCGATCCAAGGAAAATCATTTAGAATTTTGAAAAGGGTATCAGATCTTTTCGGTAAAATACATAACCGTTAGATTCATGACTAACATAGGTAAAACTTGTCCATTTGTTTACAAGCATTGGAAAATATAGAGATTAGGCCTAATCAAGCGCGAACAACCATTTGATATTTTGATTGCACGCATAGAGAAGAGTATTCCCAGATTTATCAAGCCCGAATAATCATTCCTTGCACGCATACTGTGGAAAACAATAGGAGAAGAAGCTAAAAATACTTCTTTGTGTTTTAAATGTCCGAGAGAAAATATCGATAACGCTACATAATTACGTACGCATATACGTTTATTGTAACCTTTTACACATGTTAAACGGCTCGAAGTTTAGTCGATATTAGTAAAAAAAGAAGAGTAGTACATGGCCATAACATGGCTTAAGTTCAACTTCACTTCTTTGCATTAAATTTCATGTAATATATTTTATCAAAATAATATTGTCAAATGAGTAGACTCAGCCTTAGTTTTGATAGCGTAATTCAATGAAGAGAGATGAATTTCTTCATGATTGCTCTAACTTTTTGCGCTATCGCTGTACCACTTCAGGAGACCACGGCTGAGAGTCATGAAAGGTATAGTGCTTAATTCAAATACTTTCATTCTTCATTGATAACTACATCTAATTTTCAAGTCACAACTGCATGACGTGCATGTATTTTAAGATACTACATGAAAAGTAACTATTAAATACATTTCAACGTGAAAATTAACTAAGCAATCATTACTTGAAGCATTTTCAATAAATCTGAAAGGAGTATTGTCCAATGCCTGTTTTACAGCATAATTTCTACGCACCTAATTCTGGTGCAATAATAGACGTTTCAGATCTTTAAATTATAGATTACAATTTTAACATTCAAGGCATTATTCATTGTTTTTAAAGAGGCATAATATACCTAAAATTTAAAGTACTATAGCTAAGCCCTTTTCAGCATATTAAAATGACACACTAATTTAGTGAAGCGGGTTTTCACGTTTATCCTTGGGATATTTACGGGTTGGTCTTCTATTTCAATTTAGATGTAAGAATTTGCTAACATATTAGTATCAGCTTTATAAAGAATATTTATAAACAACATCAACTCTATATTGTATTAATAAAAACTGTCATTGTAGACAAAGACTGGAAAGTGTAAAAGATAATGTTTGAAAATGAACTGCCTGAAGTAACAGATATTAAAATTTTCACTTTTGAAGACATGATTATAAAACATCAATTATTTTAAAAAATTCTTATCTTACTTTTTTTCACCAAAATTTCATTTTCCCAAAATATTTTTCAGCAATATTTACCAAGTATTTTGTCCTCAATAGTAGTTGTCACCTAGAAGGGTTTAAGGGATACTAGCTTGGTATTGGTTTTACTTTCAACTAACATTTGATTCTAGGAGATTCAAATGCTTGGATATCTGAAAAGATTTCTCTTGAAGAGTTTAAATTTTTATATTTTAAAATTGAAAATATTGCGAGGCGGAAAATAATATAGGCCTTTTCTTTGTGATTTACTTTTTAGTGTCGAAAAGATCTGTAGATTGATCGTTATCTTTGAGAGCAACACAGCACGTTAATATTTAATACTTTGAAAGCTTTACAATTTAAGAATACGTTTTGTAAAGTTTTAATACGGTTTATATTTTGTAAGCTCTCAACGATTTTCTCACGTTATAGGGTCAATTTTCTACCTAATTTTAAATTTTTGATAAAAAATAGAATGTAAAGCCGTAGTATTTTTAAAATAACGCGCATGTTCCTTTTTAAAATACTTTCCCGAAGTAATTTTGGTGAAAAAAAGTAAGATAACAATTTTTTAAAATAATTGATGTTTTATAATGATGTCTTCAAAAGTGAAAATATTAATATCTGTTACTTCAGGCAGTTCATTTTCAAACATTATCTTTTACACTTTCCAGTCTTTGTCTACAATGACAGTTTTTATTAATATCTGTCACTTCAGTCTTCATATTAATTAAAATTCTTTAGAAAATATGGGAGAAAAAGTCCTAGGCCGTTGCGCGTCCATCGGTAATCTAGCTTAAATACCAGCCGTCGGTAATACGGCTAAATTACCAGTCGTCGGTAATCTAGCTTAATTACCAGTCGTCGGTAATCTAGCTTAATTAACGGTCGTCGGTAATCTAGCTTAATTAACGGTCGTCGGTAATCTAGCTTAATTACCGGTCGTCGGTAATCTAGCTTAATTACCGGTCGTCGGTAATCTAGCTTAATTACCGGTCGTCGGTAATCTAGCTTAATTACCGATCGTCGTTAATCTAGCTTAATTACCGATCGTCGTTAATCTAGCTTAATTACCGGTCGTCGGTAATTTAGCTTTATTACCGGTCGTCGGTAATCTAGCTTAATTGCCGGTCGTCGGTAATCTAGCTTAATTGCCGGTCGTCGGTAATCTAGCTTAATTACCGGTCGTCGGTAATCTAGCTTAATTACCGGTCGTCGGTAATCTAGCTTAATTACCGGTCGTCGGTAATCTAGCTTAATTACCGGTCGTCGGTAATCTAGCTTAATTACCGGTCGTCGGTAATCTAGCTTAATTACCGGTCGTCGGTAATCTAGCTTAATTACCGGTCGTCGGTAATCTAGCTTAATTACCGGTCGTCGGTAATCTAGCTTAATTACCGATCGTCGTTAATCTAGCTTAATTACCGATCGTCGTTAATCTAGCTTAATTACCGGTCGTCGGTAATTTAGCTTAATTACCGGTCGTCGGTAATTTAGCTTAATTACCGGTCGTCGGTAATCTAGCTTAATTACCGGTCGTCGGTAATCTAGCTTAATTACCGGTCGTCGGTAATCTAGCTTAATTACCGGTCGTCGGTAATCTAGCTTAATTACCGGTCGTCGGTAATCTAGCTTAATTACCGGTCGTCGGTAATCTAGCTTAATTACCGGTCGTCGGTAATCTAGCTTAATTACCGGTCGTCGGTAATCTAGCTTAATTACCGGTCGTCGGTAATCTAGCTTAATTACCGGTCGTCGGTAATCTAGCTTAATTACCGGTCGTCGGTAAGCTAGCTTAATTACCGGTCGTCGGTAATCTAGCTTAATTACCGGTCGTCGGTAATCTGGTTTAATTACCGGTCGTCGGTAATCTGGTTTAATTACCAGTCGTCGGTAATCAAGTTTAATTACCCTTAATTGGTAATCTAGATTAATTACCCTTAATTGGTAATCTAAATTAATTACCCTTAATTGGTAATCTAGATTAATTACCCTTAATTGGTAATCTAGATTAATTACCCTTAATTGGTAATCTAGATTAATTACCCTTAATTGGTAATCTAGATTAATTACCCTTAATTGGTAATCTAGATTAATTACCCTTAATTGGTAATCTAGATTAATTACCCTTAATTGGTAATCTAGATTAATTACCCTTAATTGGTAATCTAGATTAATTACCCTTAATTGGTAATCTAGATTAATTACCCTTAATTGGTAATCTAGATTAATTACCCTTAATTGGTAATCTAGATTAATTACCCTTAATTGGTAATCTAGATTAATTACCCTTAATTGATAATCTAGATTAATTACCCTTAATTGGTAATCTAGATTAATTACCCTTAATTGATAATCTAGATTAATTACCCTTAATTGATAATCTAGATTAATTACCCTTAATTGGTAATTTAATTAGTAACCCTTAATTGGTAATTTAATTAGTAACCCTTAATTCGTAATTTAATTAGTAACCCTTAATTCGTAATCTAGTTTAATAACCTCTAATTGGTAGTCTAGTTTAATAACCTCTAATTGGTAGTCTAGTTTAATTAACTCTAACTGATAATTTATTTTAAGAACGTTTAATTGGTAAACTACTTTAATTATTTAAATTCGTAATCTAGTTTATTTATCTTTAATTGAGAGTCTAGTTTAATTATCTTTTATTGGTAATCCAGAATAATTAGCAGGGAAAAGTTAAAATGTCCATTAAGCTAGTTTGAATTTGACTATATCCGCGACAATTTAGACCCGTGTGTTTTGATGGCGTCGCTGTAGCGGCCGCGTCAACGTCACTGCAGCAATATTAAAGCCGTCTTATCTCACTATCGATAGGCCATTCCAACCAAAAGGCATTAAGAAGAAACAATCGGATTATTATGAGGCAACTATACGTTAAAAAAGGCCAACATTGGTCTCGCTGATATTTCCTAATAAAACAGTGTATAAATGCTAAAATATCGCAGATTGGGGTAGTTTTTAAAATTTAAAATTAAACATACTTAAAATTAATTTTTCTCAAAAACCTTAAAAATGGTCCTAGAAAAAGGTTTAAATTTTGATATAAAACCGTTCCCAAACGTAACAAACGAATATTTCATGTCAAAAAGGTGGCCACAAAATGGCTAAATTTGAAAAAAACTCCATGTTATTTCTATGGGAAAATTTAACTTTTTCACCAAAAACACTGACAAATTTATGCAAATGAAAACCACCCTTAGCAACTTTATTTTTTATAAAATAAACTAATGAGTGGATCTTTTTGAAATTTTAACCACATATTGAGGGCCCGAATTGTAGTTCTGTGGAATTTTTTCAAAGCAGTTAATACGATACAAAAAAAGTTATAACCAATCAAAAAACCATCCTTATACATTAAAGTCGGTATGAAGTCTTATCTAAGAGAGCTATCGCTCTCCTAGAATAAAGAATGTTTTACATAATCTAACTTTCTTTCGTCAAAAAACTCATATTTTTTCTGAATTGATAAAAAGTTTGGTAATAGTAAAGGGTACAGCGCCTGTATTTCAAAAACGTTATCCTTATTAAAAATTTTGAGGGTGAGTGTTAACTCATTTCTCGCAAAATTTGTGTTTAATAGAGTTAAGGACTTAAGGTTTTAGATTTGGTGAATCTAATTTTCATACGCCGACATTTAAATACTATAGATGTAAGCAAAAATCCATAAAATTGGCACATTCCAAATTCCAGAGAATTTATTTTAATATCAAAGGATACTATGCTTAATTCGAGTCCACATAGTATACATTCCCTTCCGAAAATATAGACTATTCCATAATTGAAATTGGCGAAGAGAACTTGACAGGGCTTAGGGGTACGTCAAGAAGTACCGCTAGAGGAAGTGCGAATCGGCTAGCCTCCCGCGTGTAGTGAACTCTTGACGAGTCGGAAGAGACTCCCTCACGGCGGTTTCTCTACAAGTAATTACAGGAATGGTCTATATGGCCTAAAAATGTCCTTTCACCTAAGCAATTCTACCTTACAATTCTACCATCTGTTGTCATGACAAATCCGTCGACGTGGCGACGTCAACAAAACTTCCCCTCCATGTGAAAAGGGAAAGTAAGGGTACCAGACTACTCTAGCCCCTATCATGTGCATATCGTACGATTAATGATGCTTCACAGGAACCGTTAAGCTACGTTCGCACTAGGCAAACATTTTCGCCCGCCAAGCTAATTACACGAAGCTCCCCAACTACGCCAACAAAATAGCCTATCTGCACATTGTAATATTTGGCGTTAAGAACGCCGGCCGCTATTAGCGATAGAGGAAAAAAATGTTCAACACGCTCACGTTCGTGTACCCAGCGTAGATCCAATCAGCAAGCTAGTTAACGTCACGTGTGACATTCGGCGAGCGTTTGCGTCTTTCAAAAATACACTTATCGTTTATAACAGTATATCCAAGTAAAACATGTGTTCAAAAAATTTAATTAATGGATATTCACACGAGGCACCCAGCTTTCCAGAGATGTTTTATCTAGTATTTTTGCATTACACTTACTGCAATTTACCCAATCTTTGGACTTCATTAACCATTTCTTCGTCATTAAACTTAAAATATTTAGCCATATTATCAATAAAAATCTGGTAACACATCCCTCTCTAACTACTATTTCCTCTATTCGATCGACCACATTCTAGCTCGCACAACACCACCGTCCAAAACTACTAACCACACCCCACTACTTCGACTTTCTTCGCCAAATCAACACTAAGCCTATTTAAGTTATTCAAAATATAATAGAAGTATAATTGATATTATTTTAATCGTCGGACAGACGGACAGACACACACACAGACTCGTCCAGTTAAATACTCTCCGTGACGTCATCGTCACTCGGAGAGGTAAAAACGGGTTTTCCCCGCAGTGACTTACTGAACGTAACCCTAATGTAAGGTTTTACGCAGCACGTCATCGCTGATGTACATATTTGAAGCGACACATGACGCACGGTTAACGTTTGGCCATAAGGCGAAAAAAAACGGTACTATAACCTCAGCAGAGAATTCCCTTCCCGAATAGTTTTACGCTCTGAAAATTCAGGTTTTTGCACCTCTCTACTTTTTTTAATACTTATTTTAGATTTTTGTAGAGAACCGTTTCAGTACTCTATTCATCTTGTAACACACGCACAAGCAATATAGCAAACCAGTAACACCAGAAGTAGGATAAGGGACTTGAAGTAAAGTGCTTCAGCGTTGGTAATAGATCCCGGCACTAGTTAGTGAACAAATTTGAGGATTTTATGCCGCTTCCATCGCACCTACACTAGAGAGAAAAAATTGGTCGAGTTCCAAAAAAATTTCCTACCCCCTTTCCCCTCAAATTAAATCCGCTGAACACGTACGCGGCTGCTTGAATCTAGTTCGACCGTCTACCGCCGCGAGTCTCACGTTTTGGAGGGCAAATTCAAAAACCGCTACCAGAGGGCCAACCGTTGGTGTGTTATCAAGAATATTCACTTTCGCCAAGTGAAGAATTTGGTTACCTCTATACTTCTAGTGCCTTATCTTACTTCTGATAGTGTAGATAAAAGAAGTATATGTATTCCTCATCCAAGCAACAAACGTTCAAATAAAATTACTAAATTATTTACAGGAAGCAGACGTTCAGGATTTTAATGAAACCAGTACGTAACATATAAAGCTCAAGATCATAAGTAAAATTACCGGGAGAGTGAAGTCCAAGAACAAGATTAAATTTATTTATTTTTATTATCGCCAAGAATTAAAATTCACGTAAATTACCAAACCAAAATATTCGGTTCCCTGTCATTGGACCGAACTCCCATTCGACCACACTCCCGCACTTTTGGCGGCTTTCGAAGAGTGGAAAATAGCCTCACAAGCTTGAACTTAACGAAAGTGTTCATTGCTAACTTCTCTCCGATAATAACCAAAGAAAATGTACCAAGAGTAGTAGAAAGTTTAGCCTTTCACAAGACTTAAAAAGCCCGGCCACGGTTTTGGAGTAGCTAGATCCGGTTTTTAAGCATTCGCTAAGCTGCGACGCCTTTTATTGGTTAAATTATGTCTTCTGCTTATTTTAGTGGTAACGAAGGGTTGATCTCTGGTTTTGGATTGACAGTTGACGTACAAGAGCTAATTTTTAATCAGACGACACGGTCACGTGAACAACCGGAACTTTTTTCTCAAAATTCAGAGCCGATCCCTACTTACAAAGTTTCTGCTCTCCTTGACATATTTAAAAAAATCTATATGAACACAGAGATGTGGAATTGACGTTATATTTAAAAACGGTATTTACCGGGTGAACAAAAATAACCGTTCAGTCGGTTATTTTTGCAAATTTATATTTTCCTGTACCTACAATCCATTACATTAAACAAGAACGAATTCAGGATACTATAAGAACGTGGAATGGTATGACCGTGAAGTCATACTTCTTTCGAAAACCGTTACCGCCTTCGTTCTAGGTAACGCCTTAAAATCCGTTTTTGGCGCCATCGGTGGGTTTTAAATCAATTAAAGTGGCTAGTATCACATTGAGCTTCTCGGCCCTTAAGTTTGAGATATCCGTTGTACTGTATGCCCCGGATAAATCTTGCTCTCTGTTTAAAAAATCTAGATTTACCGACGTCAAATCACCGACTCTCTTCTCTAAAAACGCAGATATACCAGTCTGATATCATTGTTCTTGTTCCACGCCTAAATTTTTAGCCACATCGTATGATGAATATCTAAGATGTGGGTATTAATTTGACCTGCCCTGTTGTTGTTGTCGGTGATTATTACACTGACTTGACAATTATGTTTAAAAAATATATATTTTTTTCTCGTTTTTCTAAATAGGTTGCTAAAGGGAAAACGGACTATGGAAATCTTATGTTGAACAACAAAACAGTTGATGTTTACAAAACGCAAATTAAAGCGCAATATCCGTACATTTAAACAAATATTCCAAACGTGACGTGAGTTGCATGTTTAAATAAAAATCACAGTTCATTAGTGTAATTTTATACTGCGAGAAAAAGGTGCTTGAAATGTGTCTAAATGTATAGTGATTTCATTAATGTACTTTGACAAACAAGCTTTATTTCTTACAAAGATATTTAAATTTAGCAAATATAAAGTTATGATTACGTAATATTAATCTGCACCACAAGGTAAATAATCTCACACACGTAAGTCAAATACTGAGCTACAGGTGATTCAAAGGACCACCCAAAATTGAAGAAAATAAAGTAACACACGGGCGCTATTAAAATTGGTAATTATTTGTTAGCAGTGAAGTTTCGGTGTACAAAATTGCTTCTATAGCATCACGAAATGCCAGTATGACACTTCCCATTAATGTTATTTAAAATTTTCAATTCTACAGGGCCGGTAGGCTTTTATAGATATTACTTGATACCAAGAACTAATTCAGGATACCATAAGAACGTTGAAACAAGGCAATGCTGGAGCCGTGAAGTCATACTTTTCATAATATGAGGGAGGGGCCTATTTATGGGAATATGGAAAATGGATTTTCCTGGTCTATGAGTGTTGGTGTCGGTGTCAAGAAAAAAATTGTTAAAATCGTTAATGATGAACTGATATATTTAAAAAGAGTGGTTATAAAGAATCTAGATTTTTCTATTAGAGAGCCTGATTTATCTGGGACAAAGTAAGTACAACGGATTTCCCAAACTTCGCCATGTAACGCCAAGGCTTAAGGCCAGAAAAGCTTAATGTTATACTAGCCACTTTAACTGATTTATAACCCACCGATGGCACTAAAAACGGATTTTAAGGTGTTACTTAGAACGAAGGCGGTAACGGTTTTCGAAAGAAGTATGACTTCATGGTACCAGGGGACAATAATGCCATTCCACGTTCTTATGGTATCCTGAATTCGTTCTTTTTGACACCCATTTGCAATGCTAAACGGATAAATCACCTCTTTATGGTTAGCGTCCCATATAAATAGTATTAAATTTTTTCCGGTTTTTTATTAAAGTATTTTGCCATGTTTTAGATACGAGATGAGAAACTCTTAAACCGCATTAATATATGTTGGAAAACCAGGAATGAAAACATGTTCCATGGGTCATCTTGTGGAATATTATCAGAAAAAGCATAGTTAAATAACGGTAAGGCTCGGAGAGACAATGGTCGAAATAAAATCGACCCTCTGAGACTAGCCGATCGTACTAGCCCCAGTTAGGCATAAGAGCTCATTTTCACTGATCAAAAGGCTATTAACCCATGCAGTTAATTACCCGAATACGCAACTATCGCTATGTATATCTATATAAATCAAAGTCCTGAGTGACAACAACGCCCAGCCCAAACATCTTGCCCTAGAAGGCTGAAAATTTGCAGGAACGTTACTCATAAGAAGTAGGCGCGTACTAAGAAGGATTTTTCAAATCCGCCGCCATCTTTAAAAATGGCGCCCAGAAATGTAAAAAATCTTCACTATGCAACAAAGGCCGCGCGTTTGAACCGATTTCAAAAGTATTTAGTACACTGGTTTTCTTTAAACAATAGACGGGGTAAATGGTCTTTTGGGTTCGATTTATTGCCATCTTTTTAAATGGCGACCAAAAACTTAAAAACCCTTATTTGTGGAATAATGCCCACGTGAAAAAGTAATAGAAAATGTCCCGACGGGCTGACGGGCAACGCCGAGTGCCTTCGCTCCTAGGGTGCTACAAAAATATTAGTCATCATTAAAATCTACCTATTCTTTATTTGATTTTGATGGAAGTACTTATTACACGCGAGCGAGGCCGCGGGTAACAGCTAATTTTTTTAAAAACAACAACAGGTGATAAAATATTAAATAGTGAATTATTCAAGCGTTATTAAAAGTTCCATTGACAACTCGATTGGTCTGCAATCTCTACCCTCTTGTCACACCTCAACAATATTCCTAGTTATTCAGCATGACTGCAAACGTTTCACCATTCTAAGGTTAAATTGTCTCTAGCCGCTCAAAAAGAGAACATGCAACAAAGAATGGAAGCTTGCTTAATCAGAGCTTTAACCGCGCGGTGATCAAGATGCGATCATAATTCATGGTTCTATCATGGGGTATATACAATTCTAAGAGAACCGTAGTTTTCTCATGCAAGACTTCATACTGCCCTATTTTACGTTACACTATTTTACAAGGATGGGGATTATAATAGTAAGTTTAAGCATTGCATTTAATTGTAGAGGTTTAGGTTAAGCTTTGTGAATTGTAGTTTATGTTTGCTCGATATATTTAAAGATAGAGAGAGAGGATTTTAGTATTGCGTTAATTTAAATGGAAGGTTTACACTGTAAAAAAATCCGTACTATCCAGTACCGACTAAGGTATATTTCAATGCATCTCCAGACGTACCTTTATAGGTACTAGAAAATACCTTTTTGTAAAGGTAGTGTAAAATACCTCTCAAAGAAGGTATTTTTAAGGGTGAAAGGTAATTTCTGGTACTGAAATGAGAATCATTGAAAACCCAAAAAATAGTCGAAATTTTTTGAAAGGTACTCATTCTCACCTAAGTCGGTACTCGTTAGTACCTAAGTGGGTACGCGGTAATACCCAGGTGTGTACTCGTTAATACCTAGGGAGGTACTCTTTCATACCGAAGGGGGTACTCGTAAATACCGAAGGGGGTACTCTTTCATACCGAATTGGGTACTCTTTCATATATATATATATATATATATTCCAATTTTATTTAACGAAATCTGTGTGCCTTTGCAAATACATAAGGATCTGTGTGTACCTTTGCAAATCCAACGGGATCTGTGTGTACCTTAGCAATTTCAACAGGATCTGTGTGTACCTTTCAAATACAACAGCACAAAGGCGTTCTGTGTGTTCGTATAACAAATACAGTACAAAAGTTCCACTCATTTTTGAATAATTGAAATGTTTTCTCGAGAAAAACGAAAGAAAGTAAATAAGCGTTTACTAACGCAAAAAAGAAGAGCGGAAGCCAAGCTAAAATTGCAAGTTCAGAGTAAATCATTGAAACGTGATCAAACAAACAAACTTAAGTGGAAACGGTACTATCTTAAAAACAAGGGGTTCTTTAAGAGAAATAATGCAAAAAACTATGTGGAGCGTAAATCTGTACTTGAGAGAGGGAAAAAACGAAGAGAACTTCGCCGCCAGGTGGAGCTGCTAATTTGCGTTCAAAAAATACAAAACCAAATAAACGGGATAAATTTGTCTTTGCGAAAAAACTCCTTAATGCGGGGATTTTCAAAACGAAAAACAAAAAGTTTATAGCTGAAAGCTATAAAAGATTTCTAGTCAAACGTCTAACTGAAAGACTGGCGGCGTCAAAGTCTCTTGACAAACGCATGAAGTTTATCTCCCACAAGCTAAAATGCCAAGTGCTAGCTGGTAAAATATTGCATTTAAAAAGGCAATTGTATTCGGCTTACCACACCCAACTAACGACCGTTGTTAGTGAATTTAAGGATTTTGCCGAGAAAATCAAAGAAATTGGGTCCATTGATCCTGACAATTTGGCAGAAGTTGTGGGTGGGAAAAGGCTTCACAGTAGCATGAAAGAGGCCTATTTTTATGAGACTACCTATTATCTGATTGGAAATAATGGTAAAATATATGAAAAATGACGATGAGTCACATTATGGCAAAATTTTTAAATTGGATTCTGATGGTCGTGTACGAAAAGTTCTGAAAGACCGTGCTACAAGTTCGACTAAAGAATTGTTTGTTGATGAAATGGGAAATTCCGTTGACATGAAAAACAATAACGAGACTCTTAACGTAGAACGAGTTTTACAAGTTAATGAGTCGGGAGTTGTTACGAATCTTTTTAACATTGTTGAAACTGAAGAGAAGAATCCGAAAGCAAATTTTGTGATCAATGAAGGGGGGTTTATTGAAACCCGAAACAAAACTGTATACTGGGAATGCAGGGATATTTGTAATGTTCGAACTCGAGCCATTGCAAAAGTACTAGCTTTAGTAAACACAGTTGCCAATGCGAATGAAAAATCTTTGACTAAAATTTTTGAGTCTGATTTGGACCGTTGCGAATTAAGAAAAGAATTTTGCAAAAAATCAAACTTGTTTATACCACCAGATGGGGACGAAGTAGTGAGAATAGTTCCGTTCCTAGGACACACCTCTTACTGCGCTGATAGCGAAGAATGCCAAAGTTATTTGCGTTCTTTCGCTGAATTGGCTCCTCATTATTCGGGAATTAGAAGTATTCTGAATAAGATGTATCAAGTCAAAGCTTTGCTCAACGCGTTAACTAAAATTTCGACTGAAATTGAACGTGGTGATTACGATTCTCTGACAAAAGTCATGGCGGAATTGAGAAAAATCCTTGTCACACGTGGAAAAAATTTGAATAAGGAACAAAACGATGCTCCTAAAGGAAGCGTTAACGCTCCTCGGCCGAGTCTCGATGAAAGTGAAATCTTGAGTCTTTACGAGAATCAATTCGCTCGGGCAATGCTACATACCAACGAATTTCACGATACACCCTGCGACTGCTGTTTAAGATTACTGAAAAATCTGATTTAAAAGATGTAGAAAAACTAGTAAACAGTGCTGTTTTTGATAACGAGGCCTATCTGATTTTAAGAGCTGGCTGGGTAATGAATAATTCGGACGCTAAAGAAGCGGACATGCTTCTTTGTCGTTACTGCGCTACGGATTTGGGAAAGGGTAAAGTTCCCATTAGATGTTTTCTGAACAACTTGGCGGTTGACAATCCTCCGCCAGATGTCACCAATTTAAACATGTTCGAGAAAGTTTTAATTCAGCTTGTGAAGCCCTTCCACACTGTGGTGCGGTTAGGCACTAAAACCAATTCCAACGTGAAGTTTGGTACGGTTAAAGCTTTAAAGGGAAGAGTAATTTATCTTCCAATTCCAATGGAAAAAAATTTGAAGATGATTCCCAAGACGTTGCCCAAAAATCACGAACTGCATATCTTGGTGAATGGCGTTCCCACTGCGGACAAAAAGGTTTGGCAGCAGGTTGTTTGCCTCGAAAAAGTGTTGAAAGCTTTCAGTGTGCTGAAAAAAATTGATCCTTTTTACAAACATATTGATATTTCGGCAATGAACGAGGATTATATTTGTGGGACGCAATACATCGATGGCGGGGAAAATTCATTGATTCCCGATGAATTACTGAGCGTACCAGATCCACTTGCGCTGATCAACGATGGCAGTGATGCGGTGCCACGTGGTTCCGCAGCGCTTCCAGTGACATGCAAGTTGACCAAAATGCTTCAAATATGAGCGTTCAGGGTGAAAATCAGTTGACCCATGCAGCAGATGACTACGCAATCATAACACAACCCGAGGCTTTGTTGCGAAAACTTTCTGAAGGCGAAGCCAATGATCTGTACGATCATTACTCTATTCATCCGGTGAACGTCCAACCACCGAAGGATTTATTGGGTGCTTACCAAATGAAGCGCGTCGAGGCCGAGCCGGTTAGCACTTGGGACAAAAAACTGGAATACATGAGCTTCGTTCATTTGTTCCCTCGGGGTCGCTTTGGCAAGCACGATGATAGACCATTTGGGAAAATAACGGAAACCCAGTATCGTTTCAGTCTAACACGATCGTCTTTTGAACAAAAGTCCAATTTTTAGACGAGATTACGCCAATTTGTTCCATTCTTATCAAGAATGCGAAATGAAAGCGATTTCTATCAGTTTGAACTACGTTCTTCGTGTTAAAAAACCCATGCCAATTGGGGTTGAAAATTTGCTCAATCGAGTTGAATCTGGCGATAAAGAACTTGAGAGTAATTTAGCTACTTTCTTGGGTCATATTCGAGGAACGAAGGGCTACTGGTATAGAGTTCTTAGAAACGTTTTAGCGATGATTCGGGAATTTGGTCCTCCCACCTGGCTTCTAACTTTTAATCCGGCCGAGTACGATGATATGGAACTGCACGATCACTTGAGAAAAGTGAATTCAGACGTTTCGGGAGTAGAGTCGATGACGGTGGCTGAATTGTTGAATTTCGACCCACTTAGCGTCAATTTGCACTTTCACAAGAAAGTGCGGTCGCTGTTAAACAACTTTGTCTTGTGTAAGCAAAATCCAGTTCTTGGCATGATAGAACATCATTTTTGGAGGGTTGAATACCAATCTCGAGGTTTACATCACTACCATATGCTTTTGTGGGCCAAGGACGCTCCAAAGATTGGAACTTCTTCGACCCAGACTATTTTGGATTACGTGCAAAAAGACGTCACGTGTTCGATGCCAAGAGCATCGGTAAGTCCGGAACTGCAACGGCTGTTAAAAAAATTCCAAACTCACAAATGCACCTCCAGTTGTTATAAGAAGGTGAAAAATTCTAAAAAAGGAATGAAAGTGTGTCGTTACGGTTTCCCTCGAAACGTAACATACATTGATACTATGAATTCTGTTAGATCAGTTACTCGTCACCGTAAAATGAAAAAGGTGCAGAAACGACTGTACGACTTGCCGAGAAAACAGCACGAAGTTTTAATCAATGATTACAATCCCACGCTGCTTTTGGCTTCCAAAGCCTACATGGATTTGCAATTTGTCGCTGACAAATCGGAAATAGTGGCAAACTATGTCACGGCTTACGTGACAAAGGGAGACCGGGCTGACATGGACCAAACTTTTGCCGAGTTGGGGAACGAAAGTTTGTCCAAAACAATATTTGCCTCTAGATTGAAATCTTTGACGTGCAAGCAAATAGGAATTTAAGAAGCTCTCGATATGATGCTGGGCCAAGACCTTTACAACAAGTCCGACAGCACTAAATTTATTAACAGCAACTTAAAAGAAAACCGATCGAAAGTTTTGAAAGGTTATAAGGAACTCGCGCGTTTGAGGGGAAACTGACCCCGAAAGCACGGACACTTGCCAAAAAGGGTTCGTCGACGACAAATATCCGAATCGTCCTGACAGCTTGGAAAATCTTAGTTTGCGGGAATTTGGTCAGTTTTACGATTATGCGATGCGCTCTGAGGGTGTCGAGAAAAATGCGAATGTAATCCAGTTGAAAAACAATCTGGGTTTCATGAGAAAGAGAATTAAGCCCTACATAATAGAGCACTTTACTCACGACCCGATAGAGGAGAAAGAACAGTATTGTCACGCTCTATTGATCCTCTTCAAACCGTGGCGTGCTGAAACTGAGCTATTGGGCGATTTTGAAACATACGCCGATGCTTTCGAAAACTCGCTTTCGGTGTTGAAGGACATGAGAGAATATCACGAGAAACTCTCGGTTTCCAAAGAAGTTGAAAAGAAACGGGAGGCTTCTAAAAAGGCGAAAGAGCCAGAAACCATAATTTCGGAGGCAGAAAGTGAGGACGATGAAAATACGCTGCAAGGGAAAGAAATTGTTATCGAAACCGAACACGCGATGGCTGATGTGGAAGCTGCCATGGAAATGAATTTCGAGACTGATGTTGACAATGTGGCGTCACTAAACTCGGATCAAAAGAAAATTTATGATCAGATCATGAATCACTTCTCCCAAGAGGGAGAAAAATCTAGAAACAAGTGCCTTTTTGTGTCAGGACCTGGTGGAACTGGCAAATCGTTTCTTATCGACACTCTCGCCAGCGCTGTAAGGCGACGCTTTCAAAATCCTGCTAGCGTGGCCATTGCCGCGCCAACGGGTTTGGCAGCGTTGAATGTTAATGGCGTAACGTTACACAGATTACTAATGTTGCCGGTAGATCATGGGCGTATCGCCGAATACCATTCCCTGAGTTCTGAGAATATAAGCATTATGAAAGAAACTTTGGGTAATTTAAAACTATTAATTATTGATGAAATTTCTATGGTCTCATCGGTTTTACTGACTCACGTTCACTTGAGGCTGAACGAATTTTGGGAAATGAACCAACCATTTGGTGGAGTTGTATTTATTCTTGTTTTGGGAGACTTTTTTCAATTGCCTCCGGTTCAAGGAAATCCCGCGTTCATCAAAATCACTTCCGAAGAAGCCAGACTTAGATTCAATTGCATCGGAGAAAGTGATATTTGGAAGTTTTTTAAATATGATGAACTAACGCAAAATGTTAGACAAGCCAACGACCAAATTTACGGCGACATTCTAAGCAGAGTTAGAATTGGAAATATTTCCGAAGCTGATGTTACAACCTTAGAAAGTAGATAAGTTGCTAAAAGACAACACATCGAGGTGGCTATGGAGCTTTTCATTAAGCTGTCCAATGAAGGGTTTCACCCAATTTGTTTGATGCGTAAATTAGCCATGTGCGTAAAATTCAACTTTGATATGCTGCGAAAAAACGGCGAGAAATTTGAAGTCATTCCTTGTCAGGATAGACTCGCTGACTATGGCAGAAAAATGAATAAAAACATTCTCAGGAGACTGCAAGGGCTACAAAACGAACCGTCCAAAACAGGCGGTTTGGAGAGCGAGTTAGTTTTTTTGCGTTGGCTGCCGAATAATGGTCAGAAGGAATATCAGTTTTGAAAAAGGCGTTGTAAATGGTACGATGGGTTTCGTAACTGGATTCAAGAAGGACGAACAAGGAAACGTTACTGGTATTTTTCTCAGAGTAGATCGCGAACCGAATAACGATGACACTAACACTGACTTTTTAGTTGAGAAAATTTGCATCAAATTTTTGCTCATGGCAAACATATACGTTAAACGCTCCCAGTTTCCCGTCATCCTGGCGTACGCTGTTACGATACACAAAAGCCAAGGCATGAGTTTAAAATGTGCCATTATGGATTTGGGTCCGAATTTATTCGGAACTGGCATGGCGTACGTGGCTTTATCGAGAGTGACGTCCTTAGCCGGACTCCATCTATTACAGTTCGATCCGACTAAAATTAAGGCGGATGGACGAGCCATTATGGAGTATAACAGGCTTCGCAAAAAATATAGGCCCGATCTGCCTCTTTTGGAAATAACGGAGTCGAAAGAAAGTCGAGGTGGGAAAAGAAGTGCGCCTACACTATCTAAAAGCCTTTTAGAAGGCGAGGAAGAGAGATGTGCAGAAACACCGAAGAAGAGAAGGAAAGCCCAACAGAGTTTGGATAGTTTGCCCTTGAAGGGTTTAGCTAACGATGACCAAGTAACGTGCTATTCTAATAGCGATTCGCAACTACTCTTATTAGTGCCGGAATTAAGAGAATTGGTGAAGTCTTACAATGGATCGTTCGTTGAAAAACCAGTTTTACGTTGCCTCCATGACACGATAAACGACATCGAGAGTTCTCAAGGAAGTTTCAGTCGTAAAGGGTTGGAACTGAGAATGGCTGTCGGAAATCATTTTACGCAAAACGATCAACAAGACGCCAGTGAATTTTTGATGGTCCTTTTGACGACACTAAGCCAAGAAATGGAAGCCAATTACTCTAAGGCTCTGAAAGATCTTTTTTGGCCAAAGTCGCGAAACGTTACCAAATGCCCCAAATGTCAAGTTGAAAAAAATTCGGAGAATATTGTTGAAAGCAACATTTTCAATCTTCCACTAGAAAACCGAGATAAAATTGATTGGAAATCTCTAGAAAAAAGGATGAGATTAACAGAGGAGCCATGCGTATTTTGTAACAACCCAAAAATACAAGAGCGTGATGTATTGATATCCAGCGGGAAGTACGTATTTTTGTGTCTTCTCCTTGGCGATTACAAAGATGGTCGACCAATTAAGATTTCGACCAAAATATCAAGTTTTGAAAATCAAAATGTCACTATGAGTAAGATGCTTTTTAAAACTAAAGGGGTGATTATTCATAAAGGTGAATCGTTGGCAGAGGGACATTATGTGAACTTTGTGAGAAAAGACAGCGGCTGGTACGAGGTCAGTGATACAATGATCAGAAAAGGGAGAGATTCGTCAGTAACTTGACTGACGTCACTGTTCTGCTCTTGGAAAGAGTCCAGACACATTAAAGGGAATATAACGTGCTTGAAGAATCCATATCAAATTTTATCCCGAGTAAAGCCCAAAATTTCAATATTCGTACCAGAAAGGAGCATCATATCTGTCAAAGATATACAAATAGTTTCATATTCCCTTTAAAGTAATTTATGACTGGGTTAGATTGTTAATCCTAGAGCAAGTTAAAGGTTAACGATGGTTCTGGAGTAATTTTGATGTTGCCTACTATAATCACCGTGAAAGGGAGAGGAGGGAGGATTGTAAGGCCATGCTATTGTTACGAAAAAAAGGCGATGATTCTTGCATTAATTTTAGAATTTTCTAGTGAAGGGTTTTTAGTACTCTGTATTCTAGGAGAGCGGTCGCTCTCTTAGATAAGACTTGATACTGCCTCTAATGCTAAAGGAGGGTTCTTTGATTGGCCGTAACTTTTTTCGTATTGTGTTTGCAGCTTTGAAATTTTGCCAGTGAACTAAAATTTGGGCCCTAATTATGTGGTTAAAATTTCATAGAGATCCAACTAATAGTTAATTCTATAAAGAAAAAAGTTGTTAAGGGTGGTTTTAGAATCCATAAAATTAATCCGACATTTGGTGAAAGATACAATATTCTTCCATAGAGATAACATGAGATTTTTTTGAAAAATGACCTTAATTGGGATCGTGTATAAAGAAAACTATTCATTCGTTACGATTGGGAACCATCTTAAATGAAAGATAACAGTCCATAGATGTGCCTTTTCTTAGTTTCATTAAGATAAATTAAGTTAAAGTATTGATTTTTATCATTATTAACACATACTTTGACTTACGTTGTTTTGGGTATTGGAATTACGGCGTTTTACCACTGTTAGAGACACGCATTTTAGCCCTAATTTTATATTGGACTTACGGCGTTTTTGTCGTGATTCAAGCCGATAGAGGGATATTAAGCAAGAAAAACATGGCGTTTGAGCTCTTGTAGGTGCTTTGCCTGGGTGCTTGTAGGTGCTTTGCCAGGGTTCTTGTGGGTTTTGTGGGTACTTGTGGGTGCTTGTAGGTACTTGTGGGTACTTGTGGGTGCTTGTAGGTACTTGTGGGTACTTGTGGGTGCTTGTGGGTACTTGTGGGTGCTTGTAGGTACTTGTGGGTACTTGTGGGTACTTGTGGGTACTTGTGGGTACTTGTGGGTTCTTGTGGGTACTTGTGGGTGCTTGTAGGTACTTGTGGGTGCTTGTAGGTACTTGTGGGTGCTTGTAGGTACTTGTGGGTGCTTGTAGGTACTTGTGGGTGCTTGTAGGTACTTGTGGGTGCTTGTAGGTACTTGTGGGTACTTGTAGGTACTTGTGGGCTCTTGTGGGTTCTTGTGGGTACTTGTGGGTTCTTGTGGGTACTTGTGGGTGCTTGTGGGTGCTTGTGGGTGCTTGTAGGTGCTTGTAGGTGCTTGTGGATACTTGTGGGTGCTTGTAGGTGCTTGTGGGTGCTTGTAGGTACTTGTGGGTGCTTGTAGGTACTTGTGGGTGCTTGTAGGTACTTGTGGGTTCTTGTGGGTACTTGTGGGTGCCTGTGGGTACTTGTGGGTGCTTGTAGGTGCTTGTGGATACTTGTAGGTGCTTGTGGGTGCTTGTAGGTACTTGTAGGTACTGGTGGGTACTTGTGGGTGCTTGTAGGTACTTGTGGGTACTTGTGGGTGCTTGTAGGTACTTGTGGGTGCTTGTGGGTGCTTGTGGGTACTTGTGGGTGCTTGTAGGTACTTGTGGGTGCTTGTGGGTGCTTGTAGGTACTTGTAGGTACTTGTGGGTGCTTGTAGGTACTTATGGGTACTTTTAGGTACTTGTGGGTGCTTATGGGTGCTTGTAGGTACTTGTGGGTGCTTGTAGGTACTTGTGGGTGCTTGTAGGTACTTGTGGGTGCTTGTAGGTACTTATGGGTACTTGTAGGTATAGGTACTTATGGGTACTTGTAGGTACTTGTGGGTGCTTGTAGGTACTTGTGGGTACTTGTGGGTACTTTTAGGTACTTGTGGGTGCTTGTAGGTACTTGTGGGTACTTTTAGGTACTTGTGGGTGCTTGTAGGTACTTGTGGGTGCTTGTAGGTACTTGTGGGTGCTTGTAGGTACTTGTGGGTGCTTGTAGGTACTTGTGGGTGCTTTTAGGTACTTGTGGGTACTTTTGGGTACTTGTGGGTACTTTTAGGTACTTGTGGGTGCTTTTAGGTACTTGTGGGTACTTGTAGGTACTTGTGGGTGCTTTTAGGTACTTGTGGGTACTTGTAGGTACTTGTGGGTACTTGTAGGTGCTTGTGGGTACTTGTAGGTGCTTGTGGGTACTTGTGGGTACTTCTGGGTGCTTTTGGGTACTTGTGGGTACTTGTAGGTACTTGTGGGTACTTGTAGGTGCTTGTGGGTGCTTGTGGGTACTTCTGGGTGCTTTTGGGTACTTGTAGGTGCTTGTGGGTGCTTGTGGGTACTTGCCCCGGGTGCTTGTACGTACTTGTGGGTTCTTGTGGGTACTTGTGGGTGCCTGTGGGTACTTGTGGGTGCTTGTAGGTACTTGTGGTTGCTTGTGGGTGCTTGTGGGTGCTTGTAGGTACTTGTGGGTTCTTGTGGGTACTTGTGGGTTCTTGTGGGTACTTGTGGTTGCTTGTGGGTACTTGTGGTTGCTTGTGGGTGCTTCTTGGTACTTGTGGGTACTTGTAGGTACTTGTGGGTGCTTGTAGATACTTGTGGGTGCTGAAATTTGTTTTCCAAAAGTTGTATGAAGCTTTTTATGGAACATATGTTTTACACTCATGGTTTTAGTTATATAAAGTTTTACCAAGAAGCGATATCTAGTTTACTAGGGAGAAGGTATAAGATGCCTAAGTATTCGCGCGCCATAGTCCCAGTCCTACTTTCAAAGTACAAGGGGGGACGTAAAAGGAGGCCGGGCTATTTCGCCTCTCCTCAGTCGGAAAATACGTAGTTTTCGTCATTCGCGTCGCGTTTACGTAAGTTTTCTGGTCCGTGACCAAATAAGCATTTTTTAAACTGGACATTAGGCCAGCGAATTTCCTGACTTGGAATAAATAAACTGGTCCGTGACCATTGACCAGAGCACGTCGTCTGCTAAACTAAAGAAGTGGATAATTAAAATATTAGAATTTTAATGTGTGGAGTCTGATTACCCTTGAACTTTCTTAGTATTCTCGTGGACCACTGACCCCCCCCCCTCCGATTTAATTTTTGAACTGGACCAGGCAATTTTTAAACTGGTCATTTGCCCTGTGTCACCGCCTTATTTCATACGCTGGTGCGAGTTGCTTTGCGTTGTCGAGTGCGTGATGGAGTTGGCTATGCCTGGAGTCCCAACCTTGAAGGAGAGAGGAATGGAGTGGAAACCCCCATATCTATAGCGTTGCCTGTGTACCCCCACCTACGGCAACCTAGTCCTCCCAGCATCCTCAGCGGTTAGGTAGGGGCGTACTAGACGAAATTGTAAAGGGCGCTCCCTCTTTCTTCAAAATAGAAGCTAGTTCTCATACATATAAAATGGCGGTACGCGGCAGCCCTTAGCAATCGCCTACCGAAGGGTAGGGGCGTGCGCGAGGTACATTGGGAGAGATACGGTGCCGCAGGTCGCCCATCATCATTTCCAATCCATTTCAACTCCCTTATCCCTGTCCCAAACCCCGCGACTTCCAACCACTTGCATTGCCCACTCGATCGCGCTCTCTTTTCCCCGACTTCATATTTTGAAGATGGCACTTTTTAGGCATATTAACAATCTTGGATCATCTTTGTGAACTTTTAGGGTAGCCCCGACCATTTTTGTTTAAGGTTTTAAGCTTAATATCAAACAGACGTTAGTTTATGCTACAAAAAAGTTGAAATTGACAATTTTGGATCGTCTTTGTGAAGTTTTAAGGATATACGAAATTGAATTAGGTTAATTACAATAAGAATACAAACTTTTATTGATTTAAGTTTTTTTTTGAAGTATCATTATAAATAAACGTCTGTTTGAGCTAAAGTTATGGCCCCCTTTATATATGTTTCTGCTTAGTGCAGATTTTGAAAATGTAAAACAGTTTCTTAACATTCTTAATTAAAATGAAGACTGAAGGAACAGATATTAATCAAAAATGTCTTGATTAGAATCAAGACCTTAAAAGTATCGATAAGACTGAGGTTATCAATTGTCTGAAGGATCAGATATTATTTTTTCTTTTTAATTGAAACTTAAATGCATGCTTAAGAAAAAACAACGTTCCATTACCGTTTTCCGTTGAAATAAATTATTTTACTGGTAATCAATTTCAAAAATTTACTTATCTCGGCTTTTCGACCACAATTCCATTCCCCGAAAACATTTTATCATTACATTAATTACTTTTGGGAGATAACATGTCAAAATAACCCATAAAACAATAAGAACTGTAATAGCGGTCTGTTTAGCCATGACAACAACCTTTTAAGAGTTACAAGGACTATATAACCCTTTCGAGACTAACAGAACCTGAGCAAACTATAGCTTAACCAGCTACTAGTACGACCAGGGAGAATTGATGTAAACTGGAGTTGAAATTTCATCATGTGCGACCTGCGGCCCAGAAACTCTCCCATAGCCCTAGTGTGTGTAGAACATAATTTTTTCGCTGTTATCTGCCAAAATCAATCTTTCTAGGTATTGCCGCCTCCTCACTTGAATTTTTCATGATATATTAAGGTTTGAACGAACAAAATTCTAGATTACTTTTTTCACTACCATGTCCCTCTGCTACCTTGAAGCAAACCTTACTCTCTTTTTGCTGCTCATTACCGGTGCCATTCCCTTGACTTTCTGTTCGTTATAACTACTATCATGAGTTTATTTATTTGAAACCAAAATATAAAAAAATGGATTATTTTTCCTTTTGTGCTACTTAGAATTTACAAATGTATATAACGTTGTGCCGTGCCCTATCAAATAGGCTCTAAACATTGTTAGAAACTAGATAGAGAAATTGGTCAGTAACACTGATCATGCCCTGAACTATGAAAAAGAACAATACGACGGTTCACTAAAGTACACTTGATATTACATCATTTTGCAAAACCGCGAGTAAAAATGTTACTGTCCCTATTGAATTTGGCGCCATTGGTTTTAGAATAATTAAAATGTTCCACTGCGAAGCGTGCCGGTCACGAATGGGGATGTAACGTCTTTAGGAACCTTTTAAAACGAAAAGCATACACGTAGTCTCCCAAAAGTAATTAATGTAATGATAAAATGTTTTCGGGGAATGGAATTGTGGTCGAAAAGCCGAGATAAGTAAATTTTTGAAATTGATTACCAGTAAAATAATTTATTTCAACGGAAAACGGTAATGGAACGTTGTTTTTTCTTAAGCATGCATTTAAGTTTCAATTAAAAAGAAAAAATAATATCTGATCCTTCAGACAATTGATAACCTCAGTCTTATCGATACTTTTAAGGTCTTGATTCTAATCAAGACATTTTTGATTAATTAGTCTTGCCCCAATGGTGTTTTATGTAAAAAACACGCTAAAAACGTAACCCCTGTTGGTAATGCTATGTGATTAAATATAATTCTTTAATAAGCTGGTGAAACCATTGAGACAAACTCGTACTATTGGTTAACATTGGACAGATTTTTTCAACTGAGATTTAGACACTCCTATCCAAATTTTAAATAAATACTGATTAAAATTAATATATTTGAAGAGTTTTCTAAATATCAGTTTCGCACTTACATTTTTTTCTCTTTTAAATGCGCTTATATTCTTTTTTTAAAATTAAGACGGCCATAAATTTTTTACATTAACAATTTAAAACCATTAAAAACATTAAATTAAATTAATCTAATCTAATATTATCCTGTTACAATATCAAAGATTAGCAAAGATTTTATGTTTAAATATTATCTATTAATATTGTTGTAACGGCTCATAGTGAGAGGGAACGCAAGAGAGAACGCAAGAGATAACAATAAAACAACTTTAGTTTATTACGCCACTAGACCGAATGCGTCTTTTACATTGTTAAGATAAGGTATATATACATAATTTAGAAAACATGTGAGAAGGTTAAAACATAGGCAACATTTATTAGTAGATTATTTTTTCCCATTATTGGAGGAGTTCCAACACCTCCCCTTTTAAGTAAAATTGTAGGACTTCTGGCGGGGATCCATGATGATTCGCTCGGGTATCTTCTTTGTTCTTCCTGACCGCCGTACTTGCTCATCCTCGGAGTCTGCGTCTGGTATGTTGAACCGTACATGGCGTTCGGGAGCGGGCACTGTGGTCCCAGCAGGAACTCGGTCGGGATCTACTCTTCGGTCTGGGATGGGTAGATCGAAGGTGTCCATGAATACCGAGTAGGCATTTCCCTTAGGATCGTTGTTCAGACGGTGGTAAAGTTGATTGGCATGGAACTTCTTATGGGTGGCATCATCCATAAGAACATCATAAACTACGCCTTTGACCGTTTGAATTCTCCCTGGATACCACGTCTTTGACTGGTGTTGTCGAGCATAGACTAGGTCTCCGACTTTGAAGGTGCGTCGTTGAGCTCCATGATGACGGTTGAATTGTCGTTCCATGGTTGGATTGCGTTCTGATGACGGAGAGACCGGCGGATGTAGGAGGTCTAGCTCTGTACGGAGTGTTCGGCCCAAGAAGAGTTCTGCAGGGCTTTTCTGGTCTATACTGTAGTTAGGGGTTGAGCGATAGGACAGCAGGAAGACGTCTAGCATGTAAGGGACATCTCCTTCGCCCTTGAGTTTCTCTAGCGCCCTCTTGAAGGTGTCCACGAAACGTTCCGCCTGCCCATTGGATTGTGGATGGTAGGGCGGGGAGAAGATATGCTGGATTCCTTTGCGGGAACAGAACGAGGCGAAGTCGTGTGAAGTAAACTGGGTTCCGTTATCGCTCACCAGTACTTCCGGATAACCATAGCGTGCGAAAAGGTTATTCAGGACGGATATGGTGGCGGATGACGTGGTGGTTTTCATGTCGAAAATCTCGGGATACTTGCTATAGGCATCGACGACTATAAGATACTGGTGGCCGTTATGGGGACCGGCGTAGTCGATGTGTATCCTCTGCCAGGCCTTCACGGCTTTCGGCCAGGAATGCAACAGAGTCTTGACAGGCAACTTTGCTGCAGAGCGACATTTGGAACATTTCTTCACGAAGTCTTCAATTTGAGCGTCCAGAAAAGGCCAGTAGGCGTGCGCGCGAGCCAAAGATTTCATCCTACTGGTTCCAGGATGTCCTCGGTGAAGTAGTTTCAGAACTGTTGCTCGTAATGGGTAAGGTATTACTACTCTGTTTTGTAGAAGCACGCAACCCTGCTCGATAGTAAGCAGGTCCTTCCTTCTGTGGAATTGTTCGAGGGCAGTTGCCTCTGGTGTCGCTCGGAGGTTCTTTAATGTCGGCCAACCATGCTGAATATACCCGACGACTTTCTGTAAGACTGGATCCGCACGAGCAGAAGATTGAATGTCATGGAAGGTGACTGGAAGCTGTCGGACTATGGCCTCCACATCGTCTGTGACTTGGAGACTTGCGAGTACGATGTCATCGTCCGGAGAGGGTTGTGACGAGATAAGTCTGGACAAGGCGTCTGCCTGCCCGAAAGAGGTAGTCTTGCGATATTCTATCTTGAAGTCATAGGCGATGAGAATGAGTGCCCAGCGTTGAAGACGGTTAGCAGTATGTACCGGTACGCCTTTCTTGCTTCCAAAGATTGCTAACAGCGGTTTATGGTCCGTGAGCAGAGTAAAACGGCGCCCATAGAGCATTTTGTGAAACTTCTTGACCGCGAAGGTAAGCGCGAGACCTTCCTTCTCGATTTGACTATAGTTCTTCTCCGCCGGAGTCAATGCCCGTGATACATGAGCTACAGCTTGAATTGACCCATCTGGCATGCGATGTTGGAAGACCGCCCCAAGTCCATAATCGGAGGCATCAGCAGCGACAATGATGTCCAGTGTAGGATCATAATGCGTTAAAAGGAGATCTGATTGAAGCGTCATCTTCAGTTCCTCGAAAGCGTGCTGACATTTAGGTGTCCAAGACCAAGTCCGTTTGGATTCCAATAATTCGTCCAGTGGTTGTCTCATGAAACGCATATTATTAACGAAGACCTGGTAATAGTTTACCATTCCCAAAAATGAACGTAACGTTGGCAGGTCAACTGGTGCTGGCATGTGGACAATAGCCTTGATTTTCTCAGGGTCGGGTCGTCGACCAGCGCTATCGATAATGAATCCCAGATATTTTATTTGTGTCATGAATAGCTTACATTTCTCGAGGCGAAGGCGGAATCCATAGTCTTTAATGCGGGAGAGTACTTCTTTGAGGTGTCGCTGGTGATCTTCGAAGTTACGGCTGACAATGATTATATCATCGAGGTAAGCGGTTGCGAATTCAAGTCCAGCAAGCATTTGGTCCATTATGGTTTGGAAAATTCCCGGAGCGGATTTCACCCCAAACGGAAGTCTCTGATATTTCCCAGATGAGTGGAAATGGTACAAAGCGGTTTAGAATCGTCGTCCAGTTCTACTTGTAAGTATGCTTCAGAAAGATCCAATTGAGAGAAAAGTTTTCCCCCGTTGAGCGTCGCAAATATGTCTTCCGGCAACGGTAATGGGTGTTGATTGATTTCTATGGTCTCATTCAGGCCGGTGGAAAAATCTGCGCAAAGACGGGTGGTGCCGTTAGGTTTTCTTACGCTTACGATTGGTGCTGCCCAATCAGTGTGCTCGACGGCTTTCAAGACATTTGACTCTTCCAGGCGTTTGATCTCCATTTCGATAGTTTTGCGAGCAGCGAACGGAACTGGCCTGGCTCTACGGTATACTGGAGTACTTCCGGGTTTGAGAGTAAGGCGGGCTTTCGCTTTAGTACACAGCCCCAAACCGTCCTCGAAGACATCCGGAAACTCGTTCTTCAGCGTCGCAAGGCATTCGGCGACAGGTGAGGCAGTACAGAGGTTAATGGCTTGAGTACCGAGTCGGGAGCATTGTCGTAAGCTATCCAGAAGACCGAAGAAATCCAGGGTTTCCACTCCCAGAAGGTTTAGGGATCCGTCTTTTGCCAAGTAGAAGCTGTGTTGAATTTCTGCTGGTCCCAATTTAAATTTTGCCGTTGCTTTCCCAAGGAATGTAGTGCTTGATCCATCGAATAGCACTCCTTGCTCGCTGCAGGGGGTTAACTTCGGCTTACCAATTCGTTCGTAAGTCGCCTCATTGATAATGTTGCCTTCCGCTCCACTGTCCAAGTAGAAAAGTACGGGAACGTCGTTAACCAAGAATTCCCCCGTTATGAGTTTCGATGGTCGCATGGAAATCAGGCTGACTGTATTTATCTGGTTTCTGTCTGGTTTCCGGTGTCCGGATACTCGTTTCTGATTTTCGCATTGACTAGCGAGGTGACCAGTTCGAGAGCATTTATGGCATTCAGTCTTAGCGTGCGTGCATTCCCTGACCCAGTGCATCTCTCCGCATCGAAAACAGGCGTATGGCGGCGGTTTCGAAGATCTTTGAGATGACTTGGCTCTCCGCTTCTCGGGAGATCTGGAAGGATGCCGTACAGAAGTCTTCCGACGACGGAAGCTGTTGATCGGCGTGGCCTTTGCTTGGAAAACCGTCTGTTCAGTCTTCGTAGCGACGATGGTCAGGACTTCGTCAATGACATTCTTGAGTTCAATGTTGGCCTCGGTATTTAATCGTTGCAGGATTCTGGTTCGTATGGATTCATCTTCTGGTCGGGATAATCCACATAGGGAAACCAGAATTCCGAATTGATCTTCGGTCAAATCGGAGAAATTGAAACGCTTTAGAAGTAGTTTAACGCGATTAAAATACGGGCCATAATCTTCATCCAAGTGACGCTGGATCCGCATTAGGTTGAATCTTTCTATGAAGAGTGTCTGTTTCTTCCCGAAAAGTTTCTTGAGGTTCTCTACTGTCGTTGCATACGGGTAATCGGTTGGCTCTTTGGGCATACAGGACCGATAATACTCGCTAAAGGCTTCGTTAGACAGTTTCGAGACCAGATACTTGACTTTGGCAACGTCGGTCAGATTTGGGACACTAATATCCACGAGATAGTCAAATCTCTTCAGCCATTGTTCCAATTTGTCGCCATCGTTTTCATCAGGCTCGAAGATTGGAATGTCAAGGCAAGCTATTGTGGATGTGGGGGCTGATGTCAAAGTTGACGGACCGGAGGTTCCTGTTTTCTGGAGTAGAAGGTCGATGATCCTTTGGTTCTGCTTCTGGGCCGCTACTTGCTGCTGCATAAACGCGTTCAACACGTCTCCCAGGGCGGACGAGGAGGAGGCCTCGGAGGATCCGCTTTCCTGCTTCGGCATGTTCCCGGAATCGGTATCGCGACTTTACCCGAAGTCCGTAACGCGACTATATCCGAAGACCGTAAAGTGACATCCCTCTTCTGACACCACTGTTGTAACGGCTCATAGTGAGAGGGAACGCAAGAGAGAACGCAAGAGATAACAATAAAACATGTTTAGTTTATTACGCCACTAGACCGAATGCGTCTTTTACATTGTTAAGATAAGGTATATATACATAATTTAAAAAACATGTGAGAAGGTTAAAACATAGGCAACATTTATTAGTAGATTATTTTTTCCCATTATTGGAGGAGTTTCAACAAATATAAACTTTTCTTTCTATAACTTATCAATAATGTGTACCCGACCCAATCCGATACCACTTAAAAAAATTTATTTTTAAACTATTTAATAGTTAGGCTTAAAAAAAGCCATATGAACTTATTAATTTGTCTTATAACTAATATCCTACTATTGTTGTATGATTTGTTTTTAAAAAGTGTCAAAATTATTTGCCAAATTGTGGTTACCAATTCTAAAAGAGAGGTAGCTCCCTTAGATAAGGCCTGATGACGGCTCTAATGTATAAGGAAGGTTTTTGGATTGGGTTAAACTTTTTTCGTATTAAGTTTATTGTTTTGAAATTTATCTACTGAACTAAAATCCGGGCCCTTAATATGTATAAAAATTTCAAGATGATCCATCCAATAGTTTATTTTATAAAGCATAAAGTTGCTAAGGGTGGTTTTATTTCCATATAAAATTAATCACAGATTTTGGCGTAAAACTAGAGAATCTCCATATAAATAACATGGGAAATTTTCCAAACTTACCCATTTTGTAACTACCCTTAAAAAATAACTATAGATTTTAAAATGATCTTAAATGAAAGCCCCATTTTTAAAGTGGGCGCCAATTTTTGTTTCATTAAGAAAAACAAAGTTTAAGTATTGTTTTTAATAGTTTTAAGTACCTGCTCCGAATTACGTGGTTTACCTTTAAACTCTGGAACTTAAGACTTTTTTGCTTGGGTTAAGTAATAAAGAAAGTCATTCTAGGACTTACGTCGATTTACTGCGGATAATCAAATTGGTAGAGCAATTAGATAGCTAATTTGTCATTAAAACTTTTGCGCGTCCAACTAAAATAGTTGCGAAGTACAGATTAAACTTTATTAAACAAAATTAGCAATTAAATATAATTACCAATTATAGGTAATTTTTACACGAGTCTAAACTATAACATCTGTTTGTGTACAAGTCTACGGAATCTGTTTAAGCGCAGACCCACAGAATATTTTTGTGCAAAGGGGTATAAAATCTCTTTGTGCAGAGGCCTATGCAATCTTTTTGTGCACAGGTCAGTGGAATATTTTTGTTTCCAGGTCTATGGAATCTTTTCGTGCACAGGCCTATGGAATTTTGTTTCACACAGGTCTACGGAATGTTTTTGTGCAAATCTGCATGGAATCCTTTTGAGTATAGGAGTATGGACTCTTCTGTGCACAGGTCTATGGAATTTTTTGTTCATGGGTCTATGGTATATTTATGTGCACAAGTTTGAAGAATCTTTATGTGCACAAGTTTGAAGAATCTTTATGTGCACACAAGTCTGAAGAATCTTTATGTGCACACAAGTCTGAAGAATCTTTATGTGCACACAAGTCTGAAGAATCTTTATGTGCACACAAGTCTGAAGAATCTTTATGTGCCCAAGTGAAAAAGCTTTATTTGCACAGGTCTACGACTTCTGTTTGTGCACAGGTTTACGACTTCTGTTTGTGCACAGGTCTTTGGAATCTGATTTGCTCATTTCTATAACATCTCTTTTTGCGCAAGTCAATAACATTTGTTTATGCACAAGTCTAAAACATCTGTTTGTGCACAAGTCTAAATCATCTGTTTGTGCACAAGTCTAAATCATCTGTTTGTGTACAAGTCTAAATCATCTGTTTGTGAACAAGTCTAAATCATCTGTTTGTGAACAAGTCTATAACACCTGTTTGTGAGCAATTCTATAACACCTTTTTGTGAGCAATTCTATAACACCTGCTTGTGAACAAGTCTATAACACCTGTGTGTAAACAAGTCTATAACACCTGTGTGTGAACAAGTCTATAACACCTGTGTGCACAAGTCTATAACATCTGTTTATTCACAAGTCAATGACGCGAGTGTCTTCTGTCTGAGCAAGGGTCTACGGAATATTTTGAGCTCTGGTCTACGGATTATTTTTGTGCAAATGGGTATGGAATCTTTTTGAGCATAAGGGTTTGAAATCTGTTTGAGCATAGGGGTATTGAAAATGTTTGTGCATAACTCTATGGAATCTGATGTGCACATGTCTATAACATCTCTTTTTGTGCGAGTCTACGACATTTCTTTGTGCACAAGCCTGTGATTTCTATTTGTGCACAAGTGTACGAAATATTTTTATGCACAGGTGTACGGAATATTATAGGTGAAAATGGATACCGAATATTTTTGTGCACAGGTGTAAGTGATATTTTTGTGCACAGGTGTACGTGATATTTTTGTGCACAGGTGTACGTGATATTTTTGTGCACAGGTGAACGTGATATTTTTGTGCACAGGTGAACGTGATATTTTTGTGCAAATGGGTAAGGAAAATTTTTGAGCATAGGGTTATGGAATGTTTTTGTGCAGAGGTCAATGGAATATTTTTGTGTACAGGTATATGGAATGTTTTTGTGCAGAAGTCCGTGAAATATTTTTTGTCTACAGGTATATGACTCATGTTTGTGCACAAATCTATAGAATGTTTTGTACACCGGTCTAGGACATATGATTCTGCACAAGTCTATGGCATCAGTTTGTGCAAAGGTCTAAGGGATGTGTTTTTGCACAAATATTTGACATCTATTTTTGCATAAATATTTGATATCTATTTTTGCACAAATATTTGACATCTATTTTTGCACAAGTCTATGGTATTTGTGTGTACAGGTCTACAAAATATGTTTGTGCACAAGTCTGAAGAATCTTTATGTGCACAAGTCTACGGAATCTCTTGTGCAAATGTCGATGACATCTCTTTTTGAGCAAGTCTATGAAATCAGTTTTTACACAAGCATATGACATCTGTTTGTGCACAAGTCTATAACATCGGATTGTGCAAAACCGTGTGACTTCTCTTTGTGTACAAGTCTGTGGAATCTATTTGTGCACGAGTCTACGTAATATATTTTTGCGCAAATCTATGGAATCTGTTTATGCGCTAGTCTACGGCATCTGTTTGTGCACGGGTCTACGGGAAATGTTTGTGCAAATGGGTGTGCAATATTTTTGAGCATATAGGGCTGTGGAATGTTTCTGAACAGGTTCAAGGTATGTTTTTGTGCACAGGTCCATGGAATTTTTTGTACACAGGTCTATGTCACATGTTTATACAAAAGCCAATAGAATATTTTGTGCATAGGTCAATGGAATCTTTTTGTGCACAGTTTTATGAAATATTTTTGTGCACAGTTTTATGAAATATTCTTGTGCGCAGGTCTAGGGAATATTTCTGTGCAAATGGTTATAGAATAGTTTTGTGCTATGGGTATGAAATCTTTATGTACACAGGTCTAAGGAATCTTTATGTGCACAAGCCTATATAATGTTTTGTGCACAGTTCCATGAAATCTTTTATGCACATCTCCATGAGATCTTTTGCGCACAGGTCTATGGAAACTTGATGTGCACAAGTCTATAGAATGTTTTTAAGCACAGGTCTATGACTTCTGTTTGTGCTCAAAACTATGGAATCTGGTTTAAACATTCTATGACATCTGTTGTGCACAAGCCTGTGACTTCCACTTGTGTACAAGTCTACGGAATTTGTTTGTGCACATGGCTACGGAATCTGTGCACAGATCTCCGGAATCTGTTTGTACACAGACTTGCGGCATCTGTTTGTACACAGGCCTACGGCATCTGTTTGTGCACAGGTTTACGGAATCTGTTTCTTTACAGGTCTACGGCATTTGTTTGTGCACAGGCCTACGGCATATTTTTTGAGCACAGGTCTAGGGAATGTTTTTGTGCACAGTTTTATGGAATCTCTTTGGGCACAGTTCTATGGAATATTTTTGTGCACAGGTCTATGGAATCGTTTTGTGCAAATTGGTATGGAATCGTTTTGTGCAAATGGGTATGGAATCGTTTTGTGCAAATGGGTATGGAATTGTTTTGTGCAAATGGGTATGGAGTCTTTATGTAAACAGGTCTAAGGAATCTTTTCGTAAACAGGTCTAAGACTTCTGTTTGTAAACAAGTCTAAGACTTCTGTATTTGCACTAGTCCATGGAATCTGATGTGCACATATCCATGAAATCTCTTTTTGCGCAAGTCTATGACATCTGTTTGTGCACAACCCTGTGACTTCCGTTTGTGTACAAGTCTCCGGAATCTGTTTGTGCACATGTCTACGGTATCTGTTTGTGCACAGGTCTACGGAATATTTTTGTTCACAGGTCTTCGGAATATTTTTGTGCTTAGGTCTACGGAATATTTTTGTGCTTAGGTCTACGGAATATTTTTGTGCACAGGCCTACTGAATCGGTGTGTGCAGAGGCCTAAGGAATCTGTTTTTGCAAAGGCCACTGCATTTGTTTGTGCACAGGTCTAAAGAACATTTTTCTGCAAATGGATACGGGATATTTTTGTGCAAATGAATATGCAGTATGTTTGTGCAATGGTGTGCGAGATATTCTTGAACATATTTTTGAGCATAGGGGTGTGGAATGTTTTTGTGTACAGGTATATAACATCTCTTTTTGCACAAGTTTATGACATCTGTTTGCGCGCAAGTCTATGACATCACTGTGCGCGCAAGTCTATGACATCACTGTGTGCGCAAGTCTATGACATCAGTTTGTGCGCAAGTCTATGACATCAGTTTGTGCTCAATTCTAAGGGATCTGTTTGTGCACAAGTCTACGGGCTCTGTTTGTACACAATTATATGACATGTGTTTTCACAAGTCTATGGTATCTGTATGTGTACAGCTCTACGAAATATGTTTGTGTACAGCTCTACGAAATATGTTTGTGCACAGGCAGGGTGACCACAACAAAGCCTTGTAATAGCTATAGGAAAATAGGAAATTTACAATTGATTTACAGGAAATTATAGAAGACTAGCTGTTACCCGCGGCATCGCTTGAGTGTAGTAAGAACTTCCATCAAGTATGGTACATTTTACTGATTCGACTAATATTTTTGTAGCATCCTAGGAGCGAAGGCACTCGGCGTCGCCCATCAGCTCGTCGGGACATTTTTTATTATTTACACGCAGATATTCTATAAAGAAGGGTTTTTTAATATCTGGCCGCCATTTAAAATGATGGCAACAAATAGCTCGCGAAAGAACATTCAGCCCGTCTATAGGTTAAAGGAATCCAGTGTACTAAATATTGGCAAAATCGGTTGAAACGCGCGGGCTTTCTTACAAAGAGAAGATTTGCTACATTTCTAGGCGCCATTTATTAAGATGGTGGCGGATTGGAAAAATCTTTCTTAGTACGCGCCTACTACTTACGAGTAACGTTCCTCCAAATTTTCAGCCTTCTGGGGCCAGCGGTTTGGACTGGGCGATGATTATCAGTCAGTCAGGACTTTGATTTATTTCATGAGTGAATCATACACTAGCTCCCTATAAGTTACTCAGTGATTTATTTCATGAGTGAATCATACACTAGCTCCCTATAAGTTACTCAGTGATTTATTTCATGAGTGAATCATACACTAGCTCCCTATAAGTTACTCAGTGATTTATTTCATGAGTGAATCATACACTAGCTCCCTATAAGTTACTCAGTGATTTATTTCATGAGTGAATCATACACTAGCTCCCTATAAGTTACTCAGTGATTTATTTCATGAGTGAATCATACACTAGCTCCCTATAAGTTACTCAGTGATTTATTTCATGAGTGAATCATACACTAGCTCCCTATAAGTTACTCAGTGATTTATTTCATGAGTGAATCATACACTAGCTCCTTATAAGTTACTCAGCCACACTGGCCTAATGTATCGAGCGTTTTCTTCTCGCCAAAAAAGTGTTACCTATATGCGACCTACAGTGAGAGAAAATAACACTTCTCCCGGCGCTTACGTATTTCCGGTAAAAAACCGGAAAAGGAGATCAACCAATGAAACTTTGAACTGAAAGGTAGTTAGTATAAGCATACGACGTTTTAGAAATGTTGTGATTGTTTGCGGACGGTTCAGAGTCGTATTTTATCTTTGAAATTATTTTAATGGGTTAGGGTTGGCGCAATAGGAAGTTTCATTTTTTCGCATTAAAATGGCAGAATTTTGGATATTTTTTGACAAAACCCAAATAATAGAAACTTATTTAAATTCAGACTTCAGAGCGTTGCCTACGGAATAAAAAATTTTATTCCGTAGGCAACATACAGAGGCAGGAACTATTTATGGTGAGAGAACCGAACTTTATCAAGAAGTAAGAGCTAAACAACAACTTAATAGTCATCTCGAAAACCTTACTAAACTTTTTAATAATGCGTCTAAAGAACTAATAGAAAAATTTAAAGAAAGGCCCAACCCATTTTTAACAAAGCCTGTTGTGAAACCCAAATTATTTTTCAATAAACAAAAGAATGATTGTGACGCAAAGAAGTCAAACCTCTAAAACCGTTAATACCATTTGGAACTATCGTCACTTTCAAGTTCTCGATATATTAATTTCAAAGCCCTAAGAGAGGGCGCCGTCTACTATCCCTTTCACCCGCCTCCCCTCCTCTCGACTACTATTCGGAAGAAAATGCTGGATACATTAGGCCAGTGTGACTGAGTAACTTATATGGAGCTAGTATATGATTCATTCATGTTTATATAGATAAACTTAAACTTAAAACACGATCGGAATATCTGAATCACAGAAGCGTTAGCCTGTATTGTAAATCCACGGTGGCTGATTTCTAGTAGCTAGTGGAAATCGGCATTACTTTCTGTCAAATTTCTGTTTTGAGTGATATATAACAAAACCAAAAGTGAGAGCGCGCAAAATATCTACAATTTCAAAAAATAGGAAAATATAGGAAAATTATCGAAATTATAGGAACTAATAGGAAGACATCCGAAAATAGGAAAAATAATAAAATTTATGAAATGTGGTCACCCAGCACAGGTCTATGGAATATGTTTGTGCACAGGTGTATAGATTGTTTTTGTACACAGGTATACGTAATAATTTTTTAGCCTAAGTCTTCGGAATCTATTTGTATTATTGCATCCACTGTGCTTTGCACGTGAAAACGACGGGAAGGCAATTTGAGTTGGACTGGGCGTTGAAGCAATCAAGATTAATACTTCTATAATAGATGGTTAGGGCCTTGTTAGTTCAAACGTGGTAACTAATATACGCGCAACACCACAAGACTTAAATGGAGCGCCTGCTTTTCAGTATACGTTTTAAAATACTAGTTTCTAAACAGTTTTAATTCATATTAAGACTGAAGTGACAGATATTAATCAAAACTGTCTTTGTACACAAAGACGCGAAAAAGTAAGAGATAAGTGTAGAAAATTAATAGTTTGAAGTAACAGATATTCAAATTTTCATTTTTGAGGACGTGATTATAAAACATCAATTATTTTAAAAAATTTCTTATCTTAGTTTTTTTCACTAAAATTTCAGAGAAACTACTTTGATACTATTGTTTATTTTCGAGAAACATTTGCTTCGAGGAAGTTCCAATACTCGGATATCTGAAAAATAGAGCTAGAAGTATTTATTTTTATATTTCAAAACTGAAAATATTGCGACCCGAAAATTACATTCGCCCTTTGACTGTGATGTAGTTATTAGAGTCAAAAAGATCTGTAGCTTTGAGAGATATACAACACGTCAATTTTTGAAACCTTGAAAACTGTAAAATAAACGAACATGTTTTGTTAAGTTTTCATGCTTATTTTATTTTGTCTGCTATGAACGATTTTCTTTCCATTTTATTCTCCTTATAGGCCCGAATACTCAAACTAACTATAAATTTTAAAAAGAAAATAAAATGCATACGTTTTCTATTTTTAAAATGATGCACATGTTTAAGGATAAAATATTTTACTTAAGGAATTTTGGTGAAAAAAACTAAGATAAGAAATTTTTTCAAATAATTGATGATTTATAATCACGTCTTCAAAAATGAAAATTTGAATATCTGTTACTTCAAACAATTAATTTTCTACACTTATCTCTTACTTTTTCGCGACTTTGTGTACAAAGACAGTTTTTATTAATAAAGAGAAATGATTGCATATCTAGGTAAATAGGTATGTTGGTGATCCTCAAATATTATTTCACTTCCCCTTTTTACCTTAACCCTTTTATATTACACTAACCCCTTTTTTGTTCGAGTCTAGGGCGTTTATGTTGAGATAATATGGATGGGTTTTGCACCAAGAATCGAAGACAGCCATTTTCGAATTAAAGCTAGCATTAACTATTATCCCTTTCTGATGTTACTTATTAATTGTTTTTGCTTTTATCGTCATTTCGACGATACGGTAAGCGGTATCACGAGATTCCTATGGCGAAAATATCACAGATAGAGTCCACTAATGTAATAACTATGGCTTTTTGGAATTGGGTTTTATCGAAAAGATTGTAACTATAAGTGAATTTGGCGATCTGATCATAAATACCTGATACGGAGAAAAGCGTATACATGTTAAATACTAATAAAAAATAATAGTGACAATATTCCAGATGAAAGTCTACTTCAAAAAAATGATTTGGATATTTTTTTCAAAGCTTAAATTACAAAATATTACGCTAAAAGTTAGACTTCAAAGCAAGTGGATTTTATAACATAAAATATTTTTAATAAGTACGACCCTTTTTTCTAAGTAATTTTTTTTCCAAAAATTTTGTCGATTGCATACATTTGTCGGTTAAAATCTTACTAAGATTATTCAATCTCAAAATATATCGTCTAAAATTGTTGTATTGTTTAAACGAATAAACTTCTGAATAGTTTTCGATTATTTGTAGTTAATCGTATTTTTCGAAAAAAAAGACCAAAAAACCCCGAGCCCTAGTCTGGACCATCGTTTTCAAGTTGTGATTGGAGTGTTTTACGGATGATTTCTTAAATTTATTTAAGAAACTGGAAGATAATGATAATTAAATTTAAAGGATCATCCATAAAACACTTCAATCATAACTGTAAAACGGTGGCCCAAACGACAAAATGTCAGAACATTTTCGACTCGAAATCGCCCAAAGGTCACCCCCCATAATTTTCTACAGATCTTCCAGAAACACCCTGTATAGGATTAACATATGCGTGAAAAAACTATACTTCATATCATAGCCGTTTAATCTTAGTAAAAATGAAACTTTAAAACTATAGGTAGGAAAGGTTATGGCGGACAACGAGTCCAACATAACGAAAGCTTTTAAGAATACTGTCCTTCAGTCGGTCACTCCTGAGTGGACACCATTAAGTAGGGTCTATGACACATCGGAAGAAAACTTCCCATTTGAAGAAATGGGCTTAATGAATGACGACAGTGACGATGACTCAGACGATACATTTTTAGAAGGTCGTAATTTGAGTTATAAAGGATTGCACATCCCTATTTTGGTAAATTTTATGCTAATTTTAAAATGCACCTTATTAAATCAACAGGAGTGTCAGAAAATGAAATATCTCAAATATTACTTCAATGGGATAGAATTAGTTGTGTGGCACATACAATTCAACTTGTTGTTCATGACGCAGAAAAGGGAGATTTGGAAGCTGCTAAAACTATTCAACAGTGTAAAGACATAATTAATTTTTTTAGAAACTCGAACTACTACTATGGACTTTTAAAGAAAGTAGCAAACAAGACACTATCTGGATATAACAAAACCAGATGGGACCCTACTCTAACATCCATAAATGATATTTACGAGGTATATGTTTTCATCGTATTGTTTTTCACTGATTACATTTTGCACAGGGTTAAACAAAGTTAATTATTTCTACTCCTACCTACGGCTTGTTGGTAGAAAAATAGTATTTTTAATTAATAATGATGCACTTATATATCAATAGATTTTTTCCGATGTGCAACAATTACTGCTAAGGGCGAGCAATGACCAGAAACTACAAAAGAAGGACAAAATAGAGGTTCCCAAAAATAACTTCAAGTAATTAACTAGACCACTAATAAATTTTACCAGACGAATCTTTCGAAACTTTACGCACCGCCCCCTTTACAGTTCAATGATCTTTCCCAATTAGAACATACATGTCATTATAACATGAATCGAGGCAAATTAACTTGATGTTCCCTCTTCACCATCCCTTTAACGGCTAAAGCTGAACCCATAGAAATGGGCAAAATTATTTATTTTTATTAGGGCTGCAATTGGAGAGATAATAGCGCTACTCAAACCAATCCACGAAGAAACAAAGATGGTACAATCGGCAACCAAATCCACATCTGCCATTGTACAATCATTAATTGTATACACGTATGGAAAAATCAACGAAGTCCAGTGTTCAAGATATTTTGAGATGAAAAACTTGCTTTTGAATGGAATAAAAACTCGATTTGAAGCCAGACTGTGTAAAGATGAATCGTTCACTGCGTCCACAATTCTAAGTCCAGCAATTAAACTGGGGCTTTCTGAAAGTGAGTTTTTTTATTTCATTACAACGAAACGCGCAAAGTTTCGCTTTAAAATTTGTGGGGCACATGCAAGAAAATATGATAACCCGATTCAGAACAAAATTATACTAACCCAAAGTTCAACGACTAAACTTTTTTTATATACTCAAATTACCAAAAATATTTCTTAGCATGTTAAGCGTATAGCAGGGTTCTAAATTTACTCTCTGCACTCTTAATTTAGTAATGTTTAAATATAGCTGGTTTATCGTCAAGAAACATGACGAAATATTAAAAATGTTCAAATTTGAAACGATATTATGAACTTTTAAGGTTTTTTTTTAAATTCTGAATCCTATTTCTAAATATCAATACAGATGCACTGGCGAAAAATCTTGGTTTACCAACAATTCAAGAGGCACGAGAAGCCCTTATCAATCAGCTAAACTATTATGTCCCAGATGATGAAAATCTCAATGTAGATTCTGGTGAAACAGAACTGAATAGAAATGACTGTCATGAAGGCAATGATGGTAAAGTAGAAGATAAAGGTATTTATTTTTCTAAAAACGATCGCTATCGTAACCTCTATATGGGTAACCTTCCATAGATGGCTTTAAGTGTTTTCTTGAAACAATTTCCCAAAAACCTCGACTAAATACATGCCAGTCCAAAGTGTCCGAGATAGAAGCGTATTTAAAAGAAGCATTTTCTGATACACAAAACCTTAAAAATCCAATAATATATTGGAAAAACAAAGAAGATTTATTTCCTAGGTAATATTATTCAATGCCATAATTTATATCGACTGTATATAGCTATACGAAAAACGTTACAGGCTCAGTAAATTGGCCAGAATTCTTCTGGCAATTCCAGCCTCGTCAGGGGACGTGGAACGACTTTTTAGCGTTGCCGGATTCATCAAAAATACAAGGAGAAACCGGTTAAAGCCAGATGTTGTAGAGCGGCTAATTCTCTACCGGGAAAGTCGAATGGCTCATGTAATGAGGAAGCTGGATGTTTTGGAGAAGCGGCAAACACCTCTACAACCTGCATAAAAAGGCAGAAATAAAAATATCTATTTTTTCACGCAAGTTTTAATACTTATTTACACGCTGCTCAAAAAACGTTGACGGCTACCGTCTACGGTCCTATAGTTTAATCTACCCTTTGAGCTCTGATTTCAATCTCTCCGCGGTCTGTAGCCTATCGGTGCAGAAGATAATTGCTTTAAAATTTGGTATCCATAGAATATGTAGAATCAATTTTTAGGCTTAAACACATATAAATCTATTTTCATTTAAACAAGTTCCTTCTTTATGGTAAGTACCTGCCGATTCTAATATGCAAATTATTCTACCTTAAATTGACACCGCGCAGAAAGCCTAGCGTTCGGCGTGCTATCGAAACAAGAGAAATAAATGACTAAATAAAACTGAAATGAGTGGTGATATAGTGAGTTTTTTTACAAATGAGATGAGTGAGATATAATAAGAATATCATAAATGAGATGAGATGAATGGTGGTACATAGAGAATTTCATAAATGAGATACAACAGGCGGTTATACTGTTCGAAATTTTTAATTGAGAAGAGTACCAACACGATTACAATTTAAAATGAGATGAGATGAGCTTTGAAAAGAGCTCATTAATATGAGCTTTGACAATGAGTCGAGCGGTAAAATATATGAAGAACGCCAGAAATAAATGAAAAGAAAAAAAAGAGAAGCCCTAAAATTTTAATGAGATGATATTTGGTATTGAATTGAGAGCGAAATATGAGATGAGCGTCATAAGCTATTGAGTTCACAAAATCCATAAAGAGTGGTGAGCTTCGAGTATCGAAAAAACCAGTTGAAATGAGATGAGAGGAAACCCATAAATTCCTTGTGGAAATGTGCCCAATAATTGAGAGCTGACGGACGTGGTTTATGGAAGAGTGGAGAGCACTGTGAGCTCGCCATATTTTTTTGTGTCAGTGTGAGGCAAGAGCTTTTTGTGCCATTTAATTACTAGAGCAATTGAGCAGAGAGCAGCGCCATCTTGGAGAACACGCACATATTATTTTATGAGAGGAGAGGCTATGACAAATATATTGTAAAAGAAAGCGGAGAAGAGTAGCAACTCTTTTTCGCAAAACCAAAAGTGAGCGAGAGCTGAGAGCTCCTACTCTCTGAGTAAATACTCGTGAGCGTGAGCGTGAGAAAATGAAAAATCAGGAAAATGCCCATCACTGGGTTGGAATTTATTATAATAGCGTACCAACCTCCGTAATTTTAAGTTGTAAAGCTAGGTGTTTCTTTAATTTGGGAATGGGTTAGTGATCACTTGAATGTGTAGTGAAATCATTTCTAAGAGAGTCAGCAACGTAATGCCCTTGATTCTGACTGATAATACTTAGTAATGGAGTTATTGAGTTAGTTATGTTTAAGACATAAAAATTGTTTAGTCTCTGACATTGCTGCAAATTATCTCCCAAACGTTTCTGAAGTATCACTTTTTCTTTTCGTAGTTTCAATCTTTTCGACAAGATAACTAAAATGCTAGCCGAATCCCAAAAAACCTTAAGCGACACATGGGCCAAGATTGCCTTATGTGAAAAGCACCAAATGGTTAGACTGCAAAACTTCTTCAAATATCACCAAGACCTGCAACGTCAAATGGTAAACGAGGAGAAAGATCAGCGTGTTCGAATGGAAACCTTCGTTAAAGAGTTAGAAACCAAGTACCACAATCTCTGCCAAGAATTAATAGTGTTCCCGTTCTACGATTTTAACGACATGGGAAACATGGGACTCCTACAACAGGAGTTCCATTTGAAAGGAAGAGTCGAAAGGCTTTTGAAGGAAAAGTACCAACGTATGGAGCAGCTAACCAGTTTGCTCAAGGATGAACGAGAACTCAGCCAGCTTCTTGGCATGCCTCCAATTGATAATGGAACAGCCAGAACTGGAGACGATGATCGCGATGAGGCCAAAGTTCCATCCGAAGAACAGTTGAATGAAAAAAAAACAACTTATCCTGATGTTACAAGAAGAAAAGGTAAAAACATTTTTATGAACTCGAGGTATTCGTTGATAAGTTTCATACTTTCTATCATTGTATTCGTTGATTATACTCTACCAGAATATCTTCTATGATTAAATGACAAAATCCAAAAGATATTGTCGCCATCTAGTATTCAACAAATTTCTTTTTTTATTGCAGCGGCCTCATCCCTGAAGCCGTTGCAGACGATGACGGAGGGCTGAGCACCCTAGTCCATTTTGGGACTATGTTCCGCCCGCCGCCATCTAAGCCCCTCCTCCTTTCTTATTCTATCCTTAAAAAACCCCCGTTCTAAAAATCAAACCGAGGCGAAAAAGAACGCCGGTTTGTTTCATATAGTTTAGTTCGCCTTTTTGTTTCTGCGGATCAGTTCGTTTTGTGATTCTCACGGGACCAGGCACGGGTCCTATTCGGTTAAAGTATTTTTGAACGAAATAAATTGTATTCCGCGTGTATTGCGATTCCAATTTTGGATCTCGATTAATTTTTGACAGTTAAATTATTTCGACATAATAAAGAATTATTCAAAGATCAACCACAAGGTATGTTTATTTTCCTTTAAAGCAAATTCCCTTATGGGACGATAGTGACGGTTTTGAGTTAGGCCTACACAACTCCCCTCGCTATTGCACACAAGGGACTTGTAGCGCGAACCCCTCCAACGACCGGCCGATAATTCTTTTTCCGAGGGGGAACCGTTACAAATGGTGCCGTGCCCGTCTTTCTAAGCCTCGGTCTCTTTTTTCCGTCGGGGTGGTCGGTCCCGATTCGCGAGTTAGCTACAGGTTGATACACGTTTAGACAGAACGCCGCCATGATGGGATCTTCCTTCTCGAACATTCGAGGCGAATTTCCGATTTTATTTTTAGCAGATTGAGTTATAAAAATTATTTCTATCATTATTTTAAAGTGAACATAATTATTTTTGACTTATCTTGCGGTAATTAAATTTCCGGGATAAATATTTTGAATTAAAGTATTTCCTAAATTAAATGAACACTCCCGAATCGTGCTACAATTTAAAATTATACCGTAAAAGACAAGATACAGAAACCTCCTCAGCTTCGGACAATAATTCGGAATCTTCAGAGTCAACCTTACAGTTCGCTAAGCCTAACCTCGCGGTCGCGAATATTATACGCCCACCTAGATAGAGCGATTTAAATATGGCATATGCCCAAAACCAAGGTGACGATTCCCCGTGGGACGATAATCTGGATTTAACCCCATACTGCAATACGCAGGAACAAGGAACTGGACATGAGAATAATTTAGCCCTATATGAAAGTATGAGTCAAAGTTATTACCCCCAGGGGAATAACCTCGTTAGAAATAGACACAAGGGGAGTACCCCAGATTTAGTTGCGTTAAGTGGGATAACGAGACCCAGTCTACTCAAACCAGACCCATCCAAACAAACGGAAGAGGTTAAATTAAATGCATACGCCAGGGCAAAGCATACTCTGAATAGTTTGGTTTCCTCAAAACAAAATATACCACAAGCCACGTCAAATGCATATATTTCGCCAGTCACAGTAACTACTATTGCCCCCAGTGGGTCATTTCCACGTGGAAGTTCGGTCACATATACAAATGCCCCTAGTAGGCCAAATAGACCCAATCCAATAAACCCTGGACAAACCCAGAACCCTACGGGACATATTCCACAGGGCATTCCCCAGTCCCCTCCTAGAGGACAACCTCAAGGTACACAAGGTACTAGTCAGCCCCAAGGGACATCAAACCCTCATCCCCAGAGTAGTCCAAATACTGGAGGTGCCCAGCAGGCAGCCTTCCTAGCGTCAGTCCTACAATCCTTTTCAAACCTGGCAGTATCAAACCAGGGTAACGTAAAGGGTTTAGAACCCGCTGAGAGATTAGGTTTTTACGGTAGAAAACACGAAAGTGTCCCCGAGTTTCTTAAACAATTCGAAGAATACGCGAACTTCTATAAACTAAGTGACGAAGATAAGATACTTTTCAGGCCCCTCCTGTTAAGGGACAACGCCCTCTATTGGTATCTTTCCCTCCCGCAAGGAGTAGATTGGGCAGAATTTAAGAGACGAATGAAGCATCATTATAGAGTTAAGGATGAGGGAGCTAAGGCCCGAATAGCTTTACATAATAGACGACAAGGACAAAATGAATCCATCGACGAGTTCTTTGGCTATTTCGTGAGGGTAAATCAGAATTTACATCCCTCAATACCGGAAGATGAACTACTCATAATAATGAAACAAAATTTAAGAATGGAGTATAAAGGTTTACTAATGGTTCTACCAGCGCAAACGTTATCCGAATTGCACGATGTATGCCTACAGATAGAACAAACTTTTGAGTTAGATCAACCCCTCTCATCCCAAGACAACCCAAATTCTGTCACACAACAACAGCCACCTATGCAACAGGCCTTGAGATATATAGCACCCAAAACTAAAGTAAACCCTCAGTACTCGGGTGTACAACCAACAGCTTTCCCTACAACTGGTTATTCCCAGACAGGGACGAATCAAGGGTACATCCCGAATATGGGAACTCATACTAACAGGGACATCCCGCATGGGAACACTAACACCCCCCATCAGGAGGGATATTACAACCCTCCCCCTGTCTAAAATGATCCCCAAAACTATCCGAATCAAAATTATCGAGCTCCTTTCCCGAGGCCCAGTCCCCAACCAAGGCAAAACCACCTTGCGTCAAGACCTCGACGAAGAAGAAGCCTACCCCGAGATTTTCCTCAGCAAACTAGGGTCTTTGAGAGAAGGAATCTTGAAGTTGAGCCTCGAGAGAAGCAACCTCAACAAAATGAAATGCAACTCGTCCCAAGACGTCTACAGAATCAAGTCCAGGAGAACCAAGATCCTCCGAGAGTCACTCAGGACGACCGACCAGTCACTTGTTTCAACTGCGGTGGCTTACGTCATTATGCCAGTGAATGTCCGTCACCAAGGGTGGAGAGAAAAGAGGTCCGTTTCCGGGAAACGCCAACCCGGGGGGGGGAATCCCAGAGGACGTCTCCTTCCCGCCAACCAATAGTCCCACAGGAAGAATACCGAATTGTGGCAAGACCACCGTTACAATTGGCCACAATTCGACGAAGAAGAAGACCCCGCAAAAGAAGTCCAACCTAATAAACATTAACTTTGAACATACAACCCTACAAACTTGAATAGATAATGGTGCAGAAGTTTCCATGATAAGTTTAGACCAATGGCGGGCCATAGAAAGATTTCGAGGAGATGTCAGATTAGAACCGAACTCGGAAAAGTCAGAGTGTATCGTAATGGGAAATGGACAATACTCTTTCACTAAAGGCTGTACCGCATTAGAATTTGACATTAAACAAGATATAACGAGGAGGTTTAGTCAAGAGTTCCACATCGTCCCTTCACTTCTCTGCGATGCAATCATAGGCCAAGATTTTCTAGAAGACTGGAAAACCATTATCGATTTTGGAAATTTAACTTGTAGCATTGATGGACTTTTATTGAAACTCGTAGACGTATCAGAAGATAAGCTTCCTCCCTCACCTCAAATGGTTTCTAATTTCAACGAAGAAGTTGAATCAACCTCTTTCTCATATAAGCAGAAGAGAGAGTTGAAAGAACTCCTTTTCCGATTCCCGGAACTTTTAGTGACAAGTTAGGAAGAACCAGCTTAGTGGTCCACGAAATACACATCGGAAATGTTAAGCCGATACACAAGAGACCATATCGAGTTAGTGATGCCAAGAAAAAAATCATTGAACAAAGCATCTACTACATGCTTAAGGATGGGATCATCAAGCCTTCTACGTCTCCATGGGCTACACCAGTGGTGATCCTAGAGCAAGACGACGGGTCCGGTACCGGCAAGAAAAAATACCGTTTCTGCATAGATGTCAGAGAATTAAATTCCATCACAGCAAAGGATCCCTATCCGATTCCAAGAATCGATGAAACCCTCAGTAAATTGGGAAAACCCAAATACATCACCGCATTGGATTTGAAATCAGAATACTAGCAAGTTGAAATGGAACCAGGAAGTGCGCCGAAGACAGCTTTCATAACGCATGCGGGCCAATACGAATTCAACGTATTACCTTTCGGACTTTGCAACGCGCCAAGTACCTTTCAACGGCTCATGGACGAAGTCTTCAGAGATGGAGAAAAATTCGCTATCGTCGTGTACCTCGACGACATTCTTATTGCCTCCGAGACATGGAAAGAGGAGAAGAACGCTCTGGAGTATGTAATGAATAAGCTAAAGAATGCTGGCTTAACTCTTCAGCTGAAGAAATGCCGCTTCGCCCAATCGGAAGCAGTCGTCCTCGGACATGTAATCAACGAAACCGGAATTTACATAGACCCTTCCAAGGTTGACGCAATCAAGAAATATCCTCAGCCAAAGACACTGAGACAACTCCAACCATTCCTTGGAATGGCCGGATGGCATCATAGGTTCATACCTCATTATTCAAAGATAGCCACTCCACTCAATAAATTGAAGAAGAAAGGCGTTAAGTTCACATGGGGTCCTGATCAAGAGGAATCTTTCCAGAAGATAAAAGAAGCCATTTGCAGTTCACCACCATTGGCCGCGTATACACTGTAAAAAATAAGCGTGCTTTTGGCATTCAAAAATGATAGTGACCTTTCAATTTTTAACAAGCAACTATTGACGCGTTCACATTTAACTAGAGACATTCAATTTTGAACAAGGAGTGTTTTAGGCGTTCAAAACCAACCATGAACATTCATTTTTGAACAATCTACCGTCATAGCGATCAAAACTTGACTCTAGCAATTATTTTTGAACAGCTTATATATTACCATTCAAAAATGAATCCTATCCTATTCAATTTTGAATAACTGCCTTGCGTTAATGAAGCGTTCAGATATGGTCGTTTTTGCGTTCCTATAGGATTGTATTAGTATATGTATTAGTATTAGTATTAGTATTAGTATTAAAACAAGAGCGTTTTCAGCGTTCAAATAAGAACTTTTTGACTTTCGAACGAGATTGTTTTTGACGTTCAAACGTGTGCATTATGCGCGTTCAAACGAATGCAATATGGCCATTCAAACGAACGCAATATGAACATTCAATCGAATGCGACATGGGCATTCAAAAGAGTGCGATATGGGCATTCAAAAGAGTGCGATATGGGCATTCAAAAGAGTGCGACATGGGCATTCAAAGAGTGCGATATGGGAATTCAAAAGAGTGCGATATGGGAATTCAAAAGAGTGCGATATGGGCGTTCAAATGAAAGTGTTTTTGGCTTAAAAACAACACTAAGAAAAAAAGCGTTTCATTGGTATTCAAAAGTGAACGAAATTTTTCAATCACAAAAGGTGTGCAAAAACAACTTAATTCTGCCCTAAAATTACTTGCTCCGCTGCTGTAAGTTTGTACTACAAACATAGCTCTCATTAAATATACAATAACTTCTCAACAATTTACTATAACTTGCTTATTTACCGTGGATTAAATTTTTATTTGTCTGTATAAACATCATTATACAATAATATCAAAGGAAATGTTACGGATTATTGCCTATTTCACCTTTCCCTTACATGGGCCTTTCATTAAATCCAGACTTTCTTCATATAACTAAATTATTATTTAACACAACGGGTATAGTTTATGTGTTTCAAATTCACCCACCCTCAGAAGATGTACAAGCTCCAAACACATTAAATTTCTTCCGTATCAGTGCGTATATTAAATATAGTATGCCCTACCATAAGACATTCAGCGATGAAATTTGAAATCAAATTTCAATGCTTCATCAAACGCTTGTCCACCATGTATTATTAAATGGTGAATTACTCGATTTTGAACTTAAGCAATTGAATATGAACGCTTGATCAAACTCTCCGATGTTGCTCAATAATGAATGCGTAAATATACATTATTAAACGTTTAACCACTCTCCTCCCTGGTTTAACTTTGCAATTAAATTTGAGCGGTTTCGTGCTTAAATTTACACGATATACTAACCTCTTTCGCACCGTTCAAATATGAATGCGTGAGAGTTTAATTTTGATTAATAGGGTTCTGTTCAAATTTGAACGCAAAGAAGTTATTCAAATTTGAACGCAAAGAAATTGTTCAAATTTGAACGTTAAAGCGTACCACCACAGTGTCGGGGCTATGCACGCCTAAGTATTCAAATATGAACCTCACTTTTTTACAGTGTAAACCCGATGCGCCGAGCATATTAACAACAGACGCGTCAGACGCGATGTTCTCTCAAGTTCAAGATGGAATCGAAGTCCCGATAGCATATGCCAGCCGAAATCTCCGAAATGCGGAAGCAAAATACAGTACTTCCGAAAAAGTATGTCTAGCGATCTATTGGGCCATTGGAAATTTCCGCCCTTACCTGGAAAGTAAACCTTTTACAGTCGTAACAGATCACAAGGCATTACAGTGGCTATTTGGACTCAAAGAACCAAACTCAAAACTTGTCAGATGGGCAATGTATCTACAGACGTTCGATTTCAAGGTTCAACATAAGAAGGGAGTCGAAAACGTTGTAGCCGACGCTCTCTCGCGAGCTCCAATAGGACTGTTCGCCATGTCGGTAGCCTCCACCATGGAAGAAGACAATCAGATCACGTCATCGGAAGAATCGACCGCACCATCGGATCATTCACACGTCGCGTACATTTTACCACCTTACCCTCACGCAAATTTTCATATCTTCGATCGCGATGACATGATTACCGCTCAAGGAGAAGATCCAGTTATTCGCGCAATCCTTGAACAATTTCGACAAGATAATCCTCCAGACAACGCAGACTACGAGATGGTAAACAACCTCGTGTACCGAAAAGCGTCAGGAGTTCGTCCAGCGAGGATTTATCTACCACAATCTCTCAGAAGAGAAGCTATGAGACTCTTACATGATCATCCTCTCTCTGACCATAGAGGAAAATACAAGACAAGAGAAAAAGTAGGACACAGATACTGGTGGCCCGATCTCGACAAGGACGTCAGACAATATGTCAAGGAGTGCGTCCTTTGCCAACAGTATAAGATCAGTAACCGTAGAACTCCTGGCCTTATGATATCTACCATTCCAACTGTACCCTTTGACAAAATAAGAGTCGATATCATGGGAACCTTTCCAATCAGCCGAAGAGGATATCGATTTCTCCTAGTCTTTACGGATTACATGACGAAATTCGTGGAACTAGTCCCTTTAAAAAGAATAACAGCCGACGCATGCGCCCTCGCATTGAAGAACTTCATATGTCAATGGGGAGCGCCGAAACAAATCCTAAGCGACAGAGGAACGCAGTTCGTGTCCTCCCTATGGCACAACACGTGCAAACTATTCAACATCGGACCAATACACACTTCACCGTATCACCCTCAGTCGAACATCACTGAGCGAGTGAGCCCAGTCCTTGGAGAGACCATCTCGATATATGTCGAGAACAATCACAGAACGTGGGATGAAACCCTGAACGCTCTAGCGTTCGCGATAAATTCAGCTCCCCACGAGACGACCAAAAGATCTCCCTGTTACTTAAACATGGGACGAGAACCGAGACTCCTATGGGACATCGACATAGGGATGCCCATCGAGGAATTTGAAGATCGTTCGGAGACCCTGAAAACCTTGAAGGATCAGTGGAAATTAACTAAGACTTTCTCCAAATTGGCTCAAGGCAAACAGAAAAAATACTATGATCTCAGAAGAGAAGATCTAGAATTCGACATTGGGTCAATCGTTTGGAAATTGACTCATCCCCTATCAAACGCTAACTTGGGACGAATGGCCAAGCTATGTCCAAAATGGACAGGTCCCTACAAGATCATAGAAAAATAAAGTCCACTAGTTTACGTTCTCGAAGACCTGATCTCGGGACAAAAGACCGGTCCAATCAACATATCACAACTTAAATTGTAGCAAACCCTGGAAGTACCGTTAGAGGACAACGAAGAGACGCCTTCTCCAGGAGAAGAGTCGAAAGAACCAGCCGAAATTGAAACCAACACTGAAGAACAGATTTCGGGAGATGAAAACAATCAACCCGAAGCACGTATCTCTCCACGGAGACGAAGAGTGCTAACTCCAGAGAGAGTACCGCCTCACCAAGTACCAGAAGAAGACCAAACCGCGGAAGTCGTGCAGGAAAGGGAAAATACCATCCCGAAGAAACCCTTTCCTCCAGTAGAAGAAACCAACACACCACCTCCTGAAGGAACACCTCCTCAAGAAGTACAACAGGAAAGACCACAACCTTCCTCAGAATCCTTTGAGGAAGTTGTGGAAATGATCGGACCTTTCCGATTTGTGGACAAGATACCGAAAACGAAGTCAAAAGAACCTGGACCGACTAACACAGGAGTCCGGCCAGCGGAAAACGTCCAGCCGGAAGAAGGTCAAGAGAATATAGTCAGTCCCGACGTAATACATCCGGAGACCGTACCATTGACTCCTGAACCACAAGCTCAATTGGAACCTTCAAAGCCTGAAAAAGAAAAAAGAGATCACCCGACTACGACAACAACCGAAAGCGTTCAACCCAAGAAAAAGACTCTTCGAAAATTGAGCACTTCAACGGATGTAGAGAGAATATCTGAACCGGAACAGGAGAAGAGAGGTCCTACAAACACCTTGTCCGCCGCTCCGGAACCAACACAAACACATATAAGGAACGTATCGAGTAGCAGTCATTCGAGTGATGAGCCAGAGATCCACGATCTCCGCAAAAGACATCACCCTACCACTTCCTCTTCTCTTATTGGAAGACGAAAGAAACCTCTACGAAAAGTATCGAGTAGCAGAAATACCTCGATGAAAGAACCATCCATTTCTCATCCGCAAGGTAAACCCCGAAGCTCGTCCACAAAGCCCGTGAAAAAGACGCCGAAAGTTCATACCATATCAACTAGTCCTGAAGGCGAACACCCTCAACCGACAAATGAAGCAATTTCGACGTCGCCAGTAGCTGCGAGCCTAAACCCTTTAGTTCCCATGGATGAACTGTCAGAGTCCACAAGTACTGGAGAAGATATTCACTCTCCCGAAACTCCGGCCCTTGCAGGACAGTTCCCCACGAACTATGAGAAACCATTCAAGTCGGGATGGGTTCGAGAACTGTGTCATAGACACACAGTACAGCCAGGCAAAGTAGACCTAGATGTATACTATTGTCCACCGGGAAGAAAGAGTCGCATGCTACGCTCAACAAATGAGGTTTCGCAGTAGCTACGCACTAACAACATTAGGGACCTAGAGCCTATAGACTTTTGTTTCAAGCGAAAACCCATTGCCAAACCACCTTGGGAAAGAGTTAGACTAGCTCACCCGAGACGGTTGGCGCCAACAGCCGTTTAACCAGAAACAACGTGTTCCCACCATTGCGATTCGTCACGCTCGATCTCAATGGGAACCCTTCCTACATCCCTAAGGGACTCTTCTAATTCTCTTCCTTTTTAGATGGCTACTCCTCCTCCTCCTCCTCTAAATTGGAGACTGGCTCCCCGTCAACAACGCGGGCGGATGACCACCATCGCTCCGGAGGACTACCTTTTGAGACCGGTCCCACGAGAACAACCTATAGTATCGTTACCCGTAGCCCATTCCTTTGGACCACTCTCCAGAGAAGAAGAGATCACTCCCGATGTACAATTCCGTCCTCCCCGGATCACGACCCTGGTTCCCGAACCGGACGTACTGGTCCTGACGGAGGAAAATGAGGATTTTGGAGACGACCCTCCATACGACCATGATCACCCTGGGGCAGAGGCCTTAGACCTGCTGCGCCAAAGACCCAATTGGGGAACAATACCGGTATTGTCAGTCTCGGACGAAACAGGACCATTTCACGCGGCCGCTGCCGAAGCAGCCCCACAGAAATCCCTAGACGAAATTATGCTCGAAATAGCCATAAAGTTCCCAGACCCAATGACGACCATTCGTCCACCGGTCATAGCCCAACTGCACGGTCCACCAGTTGCCATGCTGATGACCCCTCCTTCCGCTGTCGTCCCATGGCCAAGAGCTCCACGAGTGGACCCAGCGTCGTTAACGGAACCGGTTCCCCAGGAGGCCGAAAACCTTCAACAGGTTCCCGCCGAAACGATCCCCAAGGTAGCCGCCCAGGGTCTCGTCACCCCACAGCAAACCCCTCTTCTCGACACCGTCCCACTGCCGGACCCGCCAATCGCCGACATCCAGCGTACCCCACCACCTGAACCAGAACAACTTCCATTGCCGGACCCCATCGAGGCAGCCGAACCCTTTTCTGCCCGGGTCGCAAGAATTCCATGATTTCGAGGATTATTGCCCCCTTCCGATCCCCCAGGACCGGCTTTACCGTTTTGACGAGTACGATAAATTATTTTTCGAGGATCTCCCCTATCTTCAGGAACCTCCACAAGACAGGGAACTTTTTCCCGTTGCATGGGACAGGATCCCGAACAGCATGGCCATCCGTCTATACCCCATTCACCCAGACGGGTATCCCCTATTGCGCCGTCCCAGCACGGCCTATGTGTGTAAAGCATGCGACGCGGTCGGGCGACACTTCTCATCTCTTTGCCCCAGAAAATTTATTCTTCGCGACCGGCGTAACGGCCTAACGAAGACGACGGTTCAAACCGATTGAACCTTGAAATTAACCTTATGACGTGCCATTTTTTGTTTCCCCGCTACACTTTCCTCCCTTCTAATTATCTTTCCTTGCTTTCTTCTACATCTTCTCCTTTTCCGAGGGGGTGCATGCAGCGGCCTCACCTCTGAAGCCGTTGCAGACGATGACGGAGAGCTGAGCACCCTGTCCACTTTTGGGAATATAATCAGCCCGCCGTCATCTAAGCTCCTCCTCCTTTCTTATCCTTTAACCCCTGTTCTAAAATCAAACCGAGGCGAAAAGGAACGCCGGTTTTGTTTCTACGGGACAGTTCATTTTTGATTCCCGAACAGTTAGTTCGCTTTTGTTTCTCACGGGACCAGGCACGGGTCCATACTCGGTTTAAAGTATTTTCGAAAACGAAATAAATTGTACTCCGCGTAATACCGCGATTTACAAACTTGGATCTGGTTAATTTTGAAGTTAAAAAGAAATCGAATCAATAAAAATTTACTCAAAGAGCAACACAAGGTATGTTTATTTTCCTTTGGATTAAATTCCCTTACGGGACGATAGTGACGGTTTTGAGTTAGGCCTACACAACACCCCTCGCTATTGTACACAAGGGACTTGTGCGCGACCCCTCCTACGACCGGCCGGTAGTTCTTTTTCGAGGGGGAACCGTTACAGTCTTCATTCTTAAGTCTGAAACCAAAACGACACCAAGAAGAGAATCTCAAATGAAGGCATTTGAGAAACAAGTTGGGAAAACCAAAATATTACCTCTTCGTGTCGAGAAGATTATATAAACTTAAGTATCCAATGAAAACTTCGACCTTCTTGCCCTCATTCTTTCCCGCGCTTTGCGCTTCCGCATTTCATCCTTACTCTCAACATTATCTTCCTCCATTTTACGTACAAAAATCAAATACTCACAAAAAGAAGCGGCAAAAACCTGCTGGCTCTTTACAACCACTTAATTTGACTTAATATCCAATTTCCAACAACAATAATAATATACCGGTAGTTTAATTGACAACCTACTAGCATCGAAATTCTCATTAAGAATGGCTCCCGCAGATAAAAAAGGGCAATTTTCAACTAGGTGGGCGTTATCTCGTTAGATTTGAAAAATATCATTTGTCTTTTTTACCAATGCCTAACCGTTTGGATTTTTTAAAGCAATCTTAGCACCAAAAAATATTTTTTGATACAAAATAAATGTTTTATATTCTTATTAAGAATAAAACAAGAGGATAAAAAAGGTCTGTCCTCTAGTAATTTTTTAAGTTTTTATCATGATTATTCTATACAACAGTAACAAGGAGTATAAACCCATTAGTGGAAGCAGAATTTTTTTCCCGAAACAATCTCGCTTATGTTTATCCTCTCTAGACTTCGCTAAAAACGTATTACTCCTACGTAAAATATTAATAGACAGGCAAGGATTCATACCATTAAAGAAGGAGCGCAATATTATCCATTTTTTCATTTCATATACAGAGAAAAGAAATTATTATGTTTCTGAGAGGAGTTTCCCATTTGGTTGTTGTTTTGAAAAGTATATCGAAATGCACGGGCCTTGATAGATATAGGAGGCAATGATGGAAATATATCGCATGCACGGACCTTGGTAGATATAGTAGGCGATGATAATCTCTCTCTTTGCACGAGAGGTTTATCTTTAATATTTAAATAAATATAATTATTTTTAATTATTTTAATCTTCAATTATTAACATTAATAATAGTTAAATCGTTTAAAATAAAGTTATACCTATTACCATCTCAAACTTTGCTAATAATGACGTTTAAAGTGAAGGGTACCCCTCTTGCCCGCTTTCCTCAAATTTTGGGGTATATATACGATTCGTTTCCATTATAATAGCAAGGAAAAAGCGCAATTGCGAAAACCTTTGGTGGCGATCCCACCTTAGGGAGGCTAGACGTTTCTCGTAACCCTAGCTGATCGCCGCGTACATCCTAAAACCAAACGATGATAATGGAGTAGAAGCCAATGATACAGATTGGTGTCTATTTGGAATAGACGGAAGACCAGTGGATGGTGGTGTTAGAAGCCAGTGTAAGTGCAGACTGGTGTCAATGTGGGATTGACAAAGAACAGAAGCTGGTGGTGATTAGAAGCCAGTAAGAACAGACTGGTGTCCGTGTGGGATGGACGAAGACCAAAAGATGGTGGTGATTAGAAGCCAGTAAGAACAGACTGGTGTCCGTGTGGGATGGACAAAGACCAGAAGATGGTGGTGTGAGAACTCAAGTAGAGGAGCCATTTCCGTGACTGTGAAAGCAGTTCGGAAATGGCGAACACGTTTGCTCCGATTCGCAAACTGCGAACGCGGTCACGTGGGTGTAACAACGGACAGACACACACACAAAGACATGCCTGTCGATTTTAGAACCTCTCCATGACATACGTCACTCGGAGAGGTAATTAGAACCTCTCCATGACATACGTCACTCGGAGAGGTAAAAATGGAAAGCATTTGTTGTGGGCCCATATCAAAGAAATGTTCAAAAAAGATACTTCGTCGACTCTACGGCTTTGTCCAAAATTGACTCTTGATCATATTGAACTTGGATCTTTCAACGTCATGCGTGTAAAGTTGGCTACACAAATACTAAGCGCAACTGCAGCTGGAGCTGTTGAAAAATTGATTGGGGATGAAGCTTCAGAAACGGTCAAATTCCAACGCTTATTCAACAGGTTTTTTGACATGCTGAACTCTAGAAATGTAGCTCAGGGGAAACGAACTACAAATCCAGATTTGAGCCCTTTACATCTATTGATGACTGGCGTTTTAAGGTAATAATAAGGGAATAAATTTGACAAAGCTGTTTGAATTTGTCCCTAATTATCCTTTTTTAATAGTGGCTTGAAGACGACTTTTTATGCTATTTGAACGATTGGAGAGATGAAGCTGAGAAAGCTGATGTTTTGCCCGAAGCCAAAAAGAAAATGCAGCTTAGTAGAGAAACGTTGGATGGAATTTACACAACCGGTAAAGCATCATTATATACAACTTAATAACTGGAATTTAATGTTAGACAAATAATTCTAGTGCACTCGGTGATTGGAGCAAAGGAGCGCCATTTGTTTTAACTGGAGTCTTCAACCAAGATCCCCTAGAAGCATATTTTGGTATGCAACGCCGTTCTAGTGGCTGCAACCAAAACCCAGATCTCTCTAATATAGGCTTCAATGAACGAAAGTTTAAAATAATGCAACCTTTAATTAATGTATCTAAAAAAGGAAATACAACTAAATATCAAACATAAACTCAACTGTTCAGTTTATTTTCTATTAAAATAAGGTTTCATTGAAAGTTTGTTTCACTAATTTCTTATCACAGTTATAATCTGTTTCACTAATTTCTTATCACAGTTATAATCTGTTTCACTAATTTCTTATCACAGTTATAATCTGTTTCACTAATTTCTTATCACAGTTATAATCTGTTTCACTAATTTTAATCACAGTTATAATCTGTTTCACTAATGTTTATCACAGTTATAATCTGTTTCACTAATTTTTATCACAGTTATAATCTACAAGTAAAATTAACTTCGTTCAGACTTGCAGTAGCTGTCACTTTGCATGTACACAAAGAACTTTCTTCCAACAATCTTCTCAAGCTCTTTTTCTTTGCTAAAGCTTTATGATTAGCTTCGTTAAATTTTATTTGTGTATAGTTTCTCAAAGCTGATGCCCGGCAATTAATAAATGTATCAAAAACGAGTGACATTGCTCTTTCTCTATGCTCTAAGTTTTTGCTTCCCCATTCTATATTCCATTGATTTATTACATTAGTTTCCTTAAGCCTCGCAATCACCATTTCTTTGCGTGTTTTATTTTGACCCACCAACTGTTCAATTTTGTTTACGTTTTCATAAAATGGTTTTGTAAATTGATCTAACATTTTGAATAGTTTAAATCCTTCAATGGTTAGGGAAAGAAGCCCACCTTTACTTATTAAGTCTGTCCACTCCGCGAAAGATTTTTTTTGGAAACCCTCCTTTGCGATGCAGTTTTCGAACAAATCTACGATCATTGGTTCTTCATATCGCTTCGCCATTTTTCTCATAATGTAGCCACCAATGTGATGAATTACTTGATCTTCTTTATCACGGATTTCTTTTAGAGTCAAGACAGGGAATTCTCTGCCTTTCAATTCAGAATCCAAAAAATTGGGTTTCAAGGCCACCCATGAAGATAAAACATTAGCCATGAATCTTCTTAGCCAGTTAAATACTACTAGCTCTTGAGATTTTAAATCAATCTTTCTAAATCCATCTAATTTACCAAAAAGGGAAATTAGCTGCAAAGTTAGAACTGACTTTTCTCTGAGTTGTCTTGCATGTATCACGAAGCTACCCTTGTCTTTAATGTTTTTAGTACTTAATAGTGCCAGAGTTTCAATAACTTCAGCGCTTAAATTAAATTTCACTGAACTTAAATCCTTAATAAAATCCACTACACTTTCTCCCTCAAGATGTGCGTCTTTCATGTCAGCACATGTTTTTTCAACCAAATTGTTTCCGTACGTTTGAAAAAAGTCAGCATTGAAATCTGAACTTAGAAGAAATTTTTAAAATAATCATACTTCTAATATAGAAAACCCAAAACCAAGCAATACAATGCTAACCACTTGAGGCAAAGTTCTTGGCAAAATAAATTTGTGGTTTAATTGATTTTTTGACGGTGCTAACAGGTAGTGGATAATCTTTCGATGTGGACAAATCCATGGGTGCATTTTCGTTATTTTCCCCATAATATGGCTGTTATCAGAAGAAAATAGTAGAAGAAGGTCTCTCTACCTTTGAGCAGTGCAAGTCGTCCCATAACCCTGAAATATTCACCCACCACCCCTAAAATTTAAATCTAACCAATAGGAAGAAGGCACAAGTAGTTCTTGGGTTAGGATGATTTTGGTCATAAGCGCCCCTGTGTGTCTAGTACAGAAATTACAAATTTCGGCTGCTAGTTGTCATGTTGTGTAGTTGTTTCATTGTTTGGGTTAGGGTTGCGATTGAATAAGAAAATGAACGCGTCTACACAGTGTTATTCCACATTGAAAGAAACCACCGATAAGAAGACTCAAGCAGTATTCAAAGGAAAAGTTAAATCTATTCAAGTCAAGCCAGAATTTAAAAATAAATCGACTACAACAGAGGATATTTACTTAGGCCTTGGTACAAGTGTTAACGCTGACGTTTCTCTGCTTTCTCATCTATCACAAAGACAATCAAGTTCACAAGATAATTTTAGCAATAATGTTTGTGATAGATTAAATAAATCGGCGATTCCATTAGGAAAGGAAACTAACCCTAAAAATGTAGTCATAGGCGAAATTGGTGAACAAAAACAGTGTGTAGATTTGGATTATCTACCAAAATCGATAATATCAGTAGGAACGGAAACTTTTGAGAGTATTCAGGGTAAAACTCATATCATTGGCCAAATAGGCGCACTAAAACGGTGTGCAGATTTTAAGTCTCTACCAGAATATGAAGCTAAAGTTCTCAAGACTGCGAATGATGTTTGTAATAGCGAAGCTTTACGGCAAGTGAACCATTTATTGTGCGTTGAGAATAAACTGGGTAAGATATGAAACTAGTTATATTATTTGTATGACTGCTATAGTTAGAAATAATTTTTTATAGATTTGGAATACCACTATCAACATAACTCTACTGCATCCTCTTCTTGCCTCACTGTTTCTCGTAGTGATATGTTTCAAGACCTGGGAGGTCTGTACGAGGTTCCTGTCAAAGTCCAATTTTCCTCAGATGGAAAAGTGTCCGTTCTTCTAACATTTAAACCTGCTGTACGCGAAACATATTTCGATATCGAAACCTGTAAAATTGATAAGTGTGGTTTTTAGAGCGCTAAATTATCTAAATCCAAATAATGTTTTTTGCTCGGGTATTAAAACTGTAAGTTTACAATATATAGCTGCTAGTTTGTTAATGATTACTAAATATATTTTTACTGTTACAGGAATTCGAATTTGCTAAAGCTACGTCATTGGATGTAATACATCATCCCTGTGAAAGACGCCAATCAAGGCATTGTCCGATCATATTTAGACCACCAAAAGCGTCGTCACCCAAAGGAGAACAAAAGTTAATTTGTCCCAAGTGTGCGTCTTTAGACAAGTACGTTATTTCCTATTTAATAACTAATAGCAGAATAAATTGTGAAAAACAGAAGAAAATAGATGTTTTGTTTGATTTAAACGAAGCTAGTTTCAACATGTTTTTACATCAGTATAAACGCAAAGGCTCATTTTTATATTTTTAAGGTATCTCAAACGAAGAGAAAAGGATATGAAAGCAACAACACCTAGAACAAAACTAAGACGACGTCATATAAGCTCAAAATTTCCAATCGAAAGTCTAACTCCGAAAAGTAGGCGTATCAAAATAAAAAACATTCATAACGATAGATATCGCCAAAAGACAAGAATAGCCAGGATGGAAAAACAACTTAGAGAAAACTGCGTCACGCTTAACCCTGAGCAAAGTCACGAAATGTCCCAAGTGTTGAAAGAGATGAATGAAAACCACAAAGGAAGAGTAGACAAGATTATTTTAGAAGTAAAACGACGCAACCCCTTGCTTGCTCAAGCTTTTCGGACAAGTTGGGAAACAGATAGCAAAAATTCTAAATTAACAGACTTCATAAATGATCAAGCTAAAAACCCAGGAACTAGCACTGGGAATAGGCTTAGTCCTCTAACATTTCGTCTGGCACTTAGCCTTTATTCAAGATCGCCAGCATCATATAGAACCTTGCATGGTTTAAAGATTTTTAACCTACCAAGTGTAGAAACTGTTAAAAAGAAATTGCACAAAATAAAGTGTGGCCCTGGTATAGACATTGAACATTTAAAGAAAGAGAGTGCCAGATTCAAAGCAACATTTAGCTCCCTAGAAAAACCACCACCACAGGATGGAATTTTGGTTATGGATGAAGTAAAAGTCATTGGGAAAATGGTTTGGAATGGTAATAGCAATGAATTTATTGGTTTAGCGATGAACCCAGAAGAAGTACCTTCTTTGCATAATTTTTATAAGACCAAATCAGTCAATAATTGTCTTAAAGCTGAATACGTTCTACAGTACATTTGGAGATGCGCAGGAGAATTATTTGATGTTGTAGGTCCTTATTACCCAAGCAACGTACCATTCGCTCATGAATTATTAACCGCAATAACCCAAAGGGTCACGTTTTCATTTCAATCAGTTGGATTCATAGTGTCAGCTATAGTATGTGATGGAGCAAGCTCCAACCTTACTATGATTAAAAATAGTCACGGTGTTTCGGGGCGATATGCATTTACCCAACAGCAAGATGGAACCTATGACTTTGAAATATCACCAAGAGTACAGAACTCTTTATTACCTGACAGGTGGATTTATTACGTTATATGCCCTAGTCACCAACTAAAAAATATGGTAAATGCTTTGAGCCACTCCAAAGAAGGTGGAACTAGGGCCTTTGAGAGAAATGGCTGCTCATTTGGGTGGAAGCAAATTGAAGAAGTGGAAGCTAGAGAGATACAAAGGAGAGACAGTAAGGAGTTGACCCAAGTAAAGGGACTACGGCATTCGTATATCATCAGAGACTCTTGGACCAAATTAAACGTAACCCCCGCGAAAATATTACAACAATTACCATTCCTCAGTGAGCTCTATAATTATACACATCCAACCTCGGGTGATCCACCAAAGGATAGCAAAGAGGTTTTGGCTTGTTACGATTTTCTGTTTGCTTGCCACCTAATATTTGAAAAAGGTCTTCTATCGCATAAGAAAACATATTGTGTACAAAGTGAACCAATTCAAAACATGTTGAAAGGTTTAGCTTATTTTGAAGATTGGGCTAAGGAAACCATCGAACTCAGTCTTGAAGGCAAAACTTTCTTAGCCTGGCAAACGTGGGACTTGCTAAGAATATCGGTATATGGATTTATAGGGTTTGTAAAGGATTACCATGAAAGGTATCCGTACTCTTATATTTACCCAGTTAAAGTAAATGGAAGTGTGGTAGAAACAATGTTTAGCCAGTTGCGTTTCATAACAGCGGGAAAATTAACAGGTTCCAACTTTAAAGCATCAAGGAGATCATTCCTAATAAATTCTGAAATGAAAACAGAGGTAAAGACTGGCGAAAGATTTTATCGGGGAACCAATATTAATATACCCTCTTTTTTGGATTAAAAGGACATATAAAGCAAATAGTTATTTTTATGAATCATTTTTATTAATCATTTGTACGAGCTAGGAACTATTTGAGATATTTGGCACTTTTTTTATCACAGTATAATAGCAGAATATATTTTCTTTTGACCATAGTTGAAGACATTTTAAAATAGTAAACCTTAGATATGTTAATAACTATACAAACAAACTTGAAATGAAATACTTCTACTTGTTCTGGTACTTATAATAAACTTAGTACATGAAATCATTTTTGAAATTGTTTTTTATCACTCTCTCTCGAGAAGAAGTTTGTACTTGACTGAGATCAACTTTAGCAGGTACAGAAACTTGACTAGTACAACCGTTATCTTTCGATCGTTTCTTAATTTTAGCAGTGGCACTGGCTGTATTTTTGATACACTTTTTCTGAATGAGATCATTTTTGGCAGGTTCTGGAACTTGACTAGTAGAGCTATCAGCTTTTCGTCGTTTCTTGGAGCTTTTAATGTTATTAGTGGCACTGGCCGTAGCTTTAACAACAGACTTTGTTTCAGTGATATTATCTTTGGCTGGAACACAAACTTGACTGCTGGAACCATCATCTTTCCATATGTTCTTGCAGCTTTTAGTGTTGCCACTGTTAGTTTTGCCTTCACTGAACTGAAACAACTTGTCTCGTAATAGCTGGCCACCCTGACCCCAGGACTTATCATTGATATTTTTGGCTTCATTTTTTCCAAAAATGAAGTCATTCAATAAGGCATGTCCGAGTTTTCTTAAATAGATTAATCGGAACATTTCAACTATTTCTTTCGTAAAATCTTGACTAGTAAACTTTGGTATTAATGCCAATGCAGAATAAAACATTTGTTTCAGATCTTCATCTTGAAGTAAAATGGCCATAGTTTTTTTGATGACATTGGTTTCATCTGATTTAGCCCACTTTAAGTAATGAACACCGACAAAAGCCATAATTCTCTTTAGGTATATAATTAACTTCTTATGTGGGAGGTGTAAACCTCCACTATCCCTATTAGTTGTTGCTGCTGGAACAGTTTATGATTCAAAACTATCCACATTTGTTTCTGGTGACTTCTTTTCATCACAGAGAGAAAGACCAATTTCTAAGAGGACACGTGCTTCATTTCTTTGCCTTAATGATAAGTTCTCATTATGAGCTCGACCCTTGTTAACGTTAATCATTTCCCATAATGCACCACCACCTAGACAATACGCTGAATATTGTTCATCTGTAGCTTGATTTCTTAGAGAATCTTTAACTGGCCGCGATTGCACAAATGCCGAAGTTTCAGCTTGAGCTTTAATAATCATTATTTCGTTTTCATTGTGGCAATCTAACATTGCATGCGCTAAATAATTCAAGATCACAACTATGTCAGCAATAACACCATCGGCTTTAGAATTTATGTATGGTTTTAATATTTTTACACAGTTGAAATCTTCGGAATCTTTGGGTTCATCACCTCCAATTTCCAATGTTCTAGCTGAAATACTATTAATCCAATTTTGCCATTTGTTCAAGAAATGTCCATAGCCTCCATCCTTTTTATTTAAATCGTTAGGTTTTTCAGATTCTTTTAAAATATAAAACTTAGATTTCATGTTTTCCAATAATACTTGTATTTCTCCTGTCTCTTTAAGCCTTTGCCAAATTTCGTTTCGGCTAACATACGATGTTACTACTTTTAATTCTTCCCTATCGCCTTTTAAAACATTTGACAAGTCCATTTTTAACCTAGAATTTCAGAATCACTTTAATTTAAATCAAAAGAACTCTACAGGCTACAGTATAAAATAATTAAAACTCCCCCAGTAGCACAAGCCTTCCGCATAACAGTCGGTTAAAGGTCGAATAGTCGGTTTACGGTCCAGTCAGCTGTACCATGCTTATTCCGACACTTTTCCGACTCATGAAGCCGACTACTTCTTTTAGTTGGCAATGCCGACATCTATCTGACAGTTGGAACTGTGGTGGTTTGAAGTAGGCTTGCCTACAGTCTAGAAAATTCCAACTTATTTTTTGCCAATTGATTACCGACTCTCTCGCGCTAGTCGGTATTGTGACGTTTAAGAAGAGTAAAATTAAAAGCAAAGTTATTCTTGGGCCGTTTAGTAACCGACATTTATCCGACAGTTGGAACTGTGGTGGTTTGAAGTAGGCTTGCCTACCGTCTAGAAAATTCCAGCACATTTTTTGCCAATTGATTACCGACTCTCTCGCGCTAGTCGGTATTGTGACGTTTAAGAGGAGTAAAATTAAAAGCAAAGTTATGCTTAGGCCGTTTAGTAACCGACATTTATCCGACAGTTGGAACTGAGATGGTTTGAAGTAGGCTTGCCTACCGTTTAGAAAATTCCAACACATTTTTTGCCAATTGATTACCAACTCCCTCGCGCTAGTCGTTATTGTGACGTTTAAGAAGAGTAAAATTAAAAGCAAAGTTATTCTTAGGCCGTTTAGTAACCGACATTTATCCGACAGTTGGAACTGTGGTGGTTTGAAGTAGGCTTGCCTACCGTCCTAAACATGTTACCCATTTTTGCCAATTGATTACCAACTCCTTCCCGCTAGTCGGTATGGACACGTTTTAGAAGAGTAAAATTAAAAACGAAGCTGTTGTATAGGCCTTCTTTTTCCGTGGGACGGTTTTTTTGACTTTTACTATCCCGCATATGCCACCAAATTTTTTTTGTTATATATTTAGCTTATACTATATTTCGACCCACAAGCAGAAGTTGATAATACTATATTTTTGGCAACACTAGAAACATAACGTTACAAAAAAACTGCAAAGCAAGAAAACACATCTGATTTTCTAGTTTGAATTTTCCCTCCTGTAATTTCTCGGGTCAGGTGACACGCCTCTGTTCTATTGGCGTAACTAAGATAACGCCATGCACGCCATCATCGAAGAGGGCGCTGCTAGTGCGAAAACAAGTTAGCCTTTCCAGTATCTCTGACGCGGCTGGGTCGTTAGAAAGTTTAAACGAGATTTTTGAGGTCGAAAATGATTAGTTCTAGGCTTGCTAACTTTTAATTTCATCGCTAAGGTTCTTTGTCACACTATATAAACTAGAAACGACTTCGTTTGCCACGTAAGGTTTGAATTTTGTTATTGAATTATCAATTTATCTACTTTTTAGAGCCAGTTTTATGCATAAGCCTTTGCTTTTTTACCTAGCTTCTCATCTGCTGGGAACCACACCCCTATAAAGTGAAACCAAAAATTAAACGTTTATGTATACCTTCAGTTTCTTTGTTTGAATATAAAAGAAGCAAGTGCTTTGGGGCGCTTTGAAATCAAAAACCTTATATATTAAAGATTTTTGGTTGTGAAAATAATACTGAATTCCAAAATAGATCTCAATTTGTTTTAGTTACAGAATTTTTTTTGCGGTTTCAAACATTTTAAGAGAAAAATGTGTGAAATAATACCCTTTAGAATTGTATGTTTTTCTTTTTCCTTAAAAAAAATCTGTAAGTGTATATCAGGGTTGCCACAGTACCTGGATATCCTGGAAAAGTCAGGGAATTTAAAAATGGGCCAAAAAGGTCAGGGAAAAATCGGGAAATTTTAAAAATTTTAGCAAATTCTGGGAACTTGATTTTAGTGGGTAAAAGTATTTATTGAAAGAGTAATGAAAGTTTCTCCTTATCCTCTCTTAACACAGAAAACTCCATGAGCAATCCTTAAAAATGTCTAGAATTGATTTTATAAAGTAAATGCCTTCAAAAAAGCTCTTAAGACTGTTATTTATAGTTAAAATGATTCTTATTCATTTTGGTGCATTGGAAACTTAATGTAGAGAGTTTATTTAATTATAAGCACTTAAAACGTGCTGTAAAAATTTACCCTACCGCCCTAAAAGGTCTGGGAAAATCTGAGAAAAAGGTCAGGGAAAACCTGGAAAAGTCCGGGAATTTTGTTCTGAAAATTCCGTGGCAACCCTGTATACTTTTCATTAAGATTTTTGTAATTTAAGAGATAGTAACTGGCCACATCGAAGATTTTAACAATGAATATTAATAAATGCTTTAATTGATGTAAATATTATACTCGCCGTGAAAAATTTTACTTTTGGTTAAAACCAATTAGCTAGGCAGCTAATATTTCCATTCGACTAGTCGTGTAATATCGAATACATTGTTTAATATTTGAAATTGTTATAATTGATGCTCAACCTGTATGTTACTTGAAATAACCAAAGTACAAATTCTAAAGTGATTTTCATTGAAAATGTATTAAAGAAATTTCAATACTTGGTATTAGTATCCTTTACTATAAGCGAATGAAGCCTCGAGTTAAGGCTTGATCGTCGCAAAACCGTCGGGCCTCGAGTTAAGGTTTGATCGTCGCAAAAGCGTCGGACCTCTTGCTGACAGGCGGTTAAGTCGACTCTCAAACGTGTTGGATGAGAGTCCTATTTCATTCGTGTCGTAACAGTCGGTAAACCAGTGGGCCGTCGTCCCACCGGGCGGACATTTCGATTCCTCAAACCCTTACTCTACCAGCCCTTTACCGACGATTTACCGTTCCTATACTAAAAAGCCGCGAAATCGACGGATTGAGCGCGGCTTTAGGTAGGCATAATGACGGCGACCTATAGTCGGTCAACAGTCGTTTTATAGTCGCCTCATAACAGTCTGAAAACAGGCGGGCCGTCGTCCCGCCGGGCGGACATTTCGACTCTCAAACCCTTACTCTACCAGCCCTTTACCGACGATTTACCGTTCCTATACTAAAAAGCCGCGAAATCGTCGGATTGAGCGCGGCTTTAGGTAGGCATAATGACGCCGACATATAGTCGGCCAACAGTCGTTTTATAGTAGCCTCGAAACAGTAGGAAAACCGGCGGGCCATCGTCCCTCCAGGCGGACATTTCGACTTTCAAACCATTACTCTCCCGACTTATTAGTGACTTTTTACCAACTCGTCGGTAACACAAAGCCGACCATGTAGGCCCTACGTCGGCAGTGCTACTGGGGTCTACTTACAATCTTATTAAACCAGTGATCCCCTAAGGTACTAGCAGACTACAAAATACACATAGAGACATAGTCCCTGCTTCAGTGCTCAGCTGACGCGAAGCGGCGTAGCGCACATTGCGTGACGTCACTCTTGTGTTAATCCGCGATAAAATCGAGACTTTCCCTACTCCCCCTGGGTAGGTGAATGGCGCGAAAAATCCGTAAATGGACGCCTCGCGAGTATGCCTGAGTAACCTTCTTCTACTATTTTCTTCTGCTGTTATTCATATATCGAAAGCATTACTTTTAAAAATCGTTTCATTTTGAATAATAAATTCATAATATAATTATATAATTTACTTACTTTGGCATTAAGATATCCTTTAACGGGTTCAGGACCACCCATAAAGTGTCTCGAGCACACATAGTGTCTTTGATTTATGGTTTCCACTGTTAATTTTGGATTACCAGAAGCTTCTACCCAATTTAAACAACGCTCTATATTTCGCTTCGGTTTCGTAAATATTAAAAACGTCCCGTCTTGATCAAATTTTGAGTGGCTCTTACACTCAAAATAACAACACTTCTTGTAGTTAACCATTTCTCCCTGCTTTTCTAGTGAGTCGCGCCACTGGTTTTTAAATTTATAAACAAACGTTATGACGACGTCACAACAGATAAAAAATTTCGATTTTGCGCAGTAGAGCTCGCGGTGGCCCGGGCGATACTACCCCCGTTGGCTGGGAAATTTACTTCCCCCACCCAAAAGAGAGACACCTCGCGCTATTCACGCGGCATCTCCCTTTCTCTCCCTGGTCTGCGTAAATACAATAATGATCTTTCATTATTCAGGATTTTGCATTATAAAACGTTAGATGTACCGACAAGAAATTTGGTCCACTCAAAACAAAATCCTCATAACTTCGCGCTAATAGAAGTTGATGTTAATTCCCTGTGACGTGGAAGCTGCAAAGCGTGCACGAAATAAGGCTTAGGCTTAAGTCTAATCTTACATACATTAGACGAAAATTAAACTTTAAATTGAAGCATGCAACTCGCGTGTGCCAACCTCTTCAAAGACGGGGAGAGAAAATAATTCCCGGGCATCACAGTAATTTTTTTTCAACCTGTTTTTTTAAATTATTTCAAAAATTTCTATCTATTTAATGAAACTTGTCTTGATTTAAAGAGACAATTACCCTCTACGTCAATAATGTAATATCACTCTCTTTAGGAAGTAAACTTTAGCATGACGCTTCAGAACAGCTTACCAAGAAGTCTGGTGGTGGATTTTGTCCATCCAGATGTCAATGACAAAGCCACCTTCGTTTTGCGCGCTCCGCTTGAATTGCCAAGAGCCCTGGCACTAATTAAACCATTTAGCTTGGAAGTAAGTACACCAGTAAAGAAGCTCAAAATATCATAAGACGGGTAGACGGGCGCTAGCAAAAGGGACTAGTGCGTGGTAAGCTTTAGTGATCGGAAAGATAATTTAGTCCTTAAGAGACATATCAAAGAGTTACATTTTACACCGAAAATTTAAAGGTGAGCTTAAGAGAATACCCAAGTCTATCTTTTCTTTGAAATTTCTAGTAATATGGTTGTACCAGAAAATAAAATGATCCATATTTACCTCGTACACTAAATGCATTAAGCGTTACTAAGAAATTCGAACGATCCAAGATTTATTAGATTACTAATCTGCTATTGCTCGTGCCGTGATTTCCATGCCGCCACCGCGTCTAGTTTTCCCAAGGATGATGAGGGGAGAGTGCGAAATCTGAGAGAAATATAGGCGCGCTAACTGTGGTACGACTCAGTTTGGGTGGGACGCCAAAAATGGGGGGAGGAATAGTCGGACGCATTGGTAATTGGCTAAGAAGGGCTACAGACGAACCAATTACAATTGAGTCCGAGAATTCCTCCCCCATTTTTGGCGTCCCATCCAACCTGAGCAGTTCCACAGTTAGCGCACCTATTTCTCTCAGATTTCGCATCATACCACCATCAGTCTTGGTTTTCCTATCCCTATTGGGTTTAAAAGATCCAGACAAAAAATATTTCTTCATTGTAACTTTGCTAGGTATGGATTTGCATTCTGTGCCTGTTTCCCGCTATGGCCATTTTCTTGAAGTTTTTGGCGGTGCGATTCTTTGTCGATTTGAAGGCCTCGAATAAAAGGTTTTTTTTGGTCGTTCGGTGACGCTCTTTGGTATGAATACGGCGCCCTCCTTGACACCGGAGCCGATCCACCCAGGCAGTTCCATGAAAGTCGGCTTGATTGGTTGGCTCATCTTTTCCATGATCGCTTACGCTTCCTTTTCGGGTCAATTGAGTAAGAAGCAAACTATCTTTCATATATTTCGCTATATTAAGTTGTAGGCCTATATGCAATTCGGTTTACGCTCGCGCTTTTCATAGACGATTTTACCCCTAGAAGTTCGCCAGTCAATGATAATCATGGGTTGTCTACTTTTTCATTACTGTCTCACTTTTTGTTATTTCTTTGTGTATATGTTAATTATGGTATCTTTTTTGAGCAGTTTCATTTTTGAACTTTCCGGGTTTGGAGGAATCGATCGACACTCTTGACCAATTAGCCGCCGCTGTCCATCAAGGGAAGATAGTTGCGGGAAGTTTGCGTAGCACTTTCTTTCATCAAGCCTTAGAGGTCAGTCATATAAGGATAAAGGCATTTTTTGTGATCTCATTTAGCTTAGGTAAATACAGCGCTCCTACCTAGTGTCTGTGGTAGACTAAAAAAATCATTTATTACCCCCTCTTATTTAAGTTCTAGCTTTCAAAATTTATTTCAAGTTTAGAATGGCCTTCATATAGCAGAATTCCATTTCTATTTTGGTATCGCCAAAGCACCCATTTTTAACGCTTGTAGGTCAAAATAGCGAAATCCAAAATGTTGAAGGCACAATATCGACGAACAAAATAGCGAAAACAACAACAGCGAAATGCAACAGTAGCGAAATATCCTTATAGCGATAGCAAAGTAGAGAGTAAGGATGTCGGTATAAACCCAAAAATTTTACCCCCCTTCTTTCCCCCCCTTTCAGGGGGTTGTAAAATTTTTTGGTTTATACCGACATCCCTGGGGACACAACAAAGATCCTGGTAGGGGGGATATGGGGGGATTGATGACGTCACGTGATGGTGTTGGGGGGGATTGGGGGGATTGATGACGTCACGTGATGGTGTTGGGGGAGATATGGGGGGGGAATTGATGACTTCACGTGATGGTTTTGGCGGTAAATTTGAATTGTTTAGCCACCTGGTGGTGGTTTTCTTGATGACGTCATGGCTAATTTTTTGATGACGTCACGTGGCTGGTACCTGTAGGGATAGGATTATGCTATTGTAGGCTTATGCTATTGTAGATCCTGAAAAGATAGGCTTATGCTAGTTGTAAAACAATCGGATTTTAAATCAAAAACATTTAATTAGCGTGATAAAATACATACATACATAATTAAGTTAAATTAATAGTAAATTAGTTAAATATTTAAAAAACCTCCTCCTCCTTAAACTTGATTCAAGCCGTATCTGAAGATTTTTTTCTATTCCGGACTAATAAAGCGCCGTTGGTAGGAAGTCGAACCCTGGAATGGAAACTCAAATGTTGTTGAAACAACACAGAGCTGGACGCATTACCACCAGGCAACCACACGGTTTGTTAATAAGCTCCTTTTACACTTTTTTAGTCGTCGTATATGATTTTGAAATTGTTTAGCAATTTTCATATCGTTAATTTTTCGATTTGCGGTAAAAGCTTTTAGGAAAGCTTTCGTACTTTTCTTCTTACTTCTATGAATAAGATAGAGGGCGCTATACTGCCCACATACGCTACTTTCTAACCTCTGAAGTTGTCGCTTACCAAAAGTCCATTTTCTGCAGTTTAAAGATAAAAATCTTCTTATACTAGGCAGAAATGGTGGTAAACCGTAGCTATCGAAATAATACCCTACACGAGCTCCATCTATGAAGGCCGATACCCAGTGAGACCCCTTTTCATAGTGCTGATCTAAATTTATAATTAACGATGCGGGATATCTGGTAACCTTAGGTAACCTATTTGATGCGAAAACACCCAAAAAGTTGGGCGTATCTGATAAAGCGAGAATCAAGTCTACGGTGGTAGTTTCTGACATTTTAATAATCTACAATTACGTTTCTATTTTTATCGATTTGAATCATGCTTTGAAATTCGGCGTATACAATGCAGACTGCGGCTTCCGACAAAGGTTTAGCGAATCCCATGTCCAATCTTAATTGTCCTTGCTTAACGGGGTTCCAGTGGTTTGTTTCGCTAGCAGATAGGTCCGGTGTCAGATCAAAAGCGTAGAGGATTAACCCGTTGGCAAACTCGTTGGGAGTAATATCGTTACCGTCGTCTTTATAATGAATACCCGTGCCCGCGAACAATGTTTGATAAGCTTGTATATACAAGTTTTTACCGAAATCAGGAGTCAACGGTTTCGAGGGTATTTGTTCGTTATCGAGGTACAGAGACAAAAAATTTAAATCCCAAGTTTTAAAGTTAAAGAGATTCAGAGCGTAACTGCCCTTGAACGCCGCGTTGGAAACTATTCCAATAATGACGCGAAGAGGCTGAGGGCCTAGATATATATTGTTAAAACTCTCGGTGCTACTTCCGGTAGAGATAGTTTTAGTTTTAAGTTCGGTGCGCGTAAAATTATATTTGGCAGTACCGTTATTAAGCGCTGCTTCATGCGCTAACAATATTTTAGGACTGAGTTTAACTTTACGTACCGCGAGTGCAGCGTCTAGTATCTTGACTTTACAGTTTTTGAGAGTGGCTGTTTCTTCACACATTAAGGCAAACTCGTCCTTGTTGCGAGTAAACACGACTTTAAGGTCTACCCCGTTTAAGAGATATTCGGGAATATTAAACACGTCACTAAACACGGGTGTAAAAAATTCAATCACGGCCGATTTAGCAGTTTTAGCCATTCGAGCGACGAAACCTTCATTTGAAAAGTCGTCGAACTTTCCGGCTTCGTCCTTTTCCCATCCGGCCATCATGAGGTGAGACTTTTTGGCCGCGGGTCCGTAATTTGAGACAGTTTCGATAAAAGAAGTGAAGGCGTAGTTTTGGGCGGCTGAAGAAACTCGGGTATTGTTCAAGAAAACATCGCAAGTTCTCCACAATGCATGGCCAGCGTTGTTCACGAAAGCTACCACGGCGGCATCAGGAAGATCACTTCCATCTTCGTTGGTGATTTTGACTTTGTTGTAATGCATGGTGTGGGCTACATCGATGTAGCTATCTCCATTGCACGAGATGAGGTATTCGAGGGTAGAGCTATCACCAATGGCCGCCAAGGGTTTGGCCCATACACCTTGAGCATGTTCGACACTAGTTTGAATCGGCACAGGGGCAAAAATGTCCAATTCACTCTTAAGAGCTTGGAGAGAAAACATGATTTTTTCAGGAGCTAAATATATCGCGTGGCGTCTGCTTTGAATGACGGTGATAAACTGACAGGCGTTTAACTTTGCGTCTATCTTTAATCCTGAACCTTGCTGAGCAGCAGTCATGTTCTCATAAGTTTCCTGCAATCTCTTTTTCGCGGCACTTTTCACATTCTGACCTTGCATTACGTCACCATGAATCTTTTGTCCCGTACTAATGGCTCTAGTTGCCAAATACTTTGCACCTCTAATTAATAAGGGGCGTGCCCATCTAAATAACCCTTTCAGGGCGCTCCCTATCCCGTGACCTTTTTAGTGGGGGGTCCCGACAAATACTTTTGAAACCCCTCCACCCCCTACCTGATCTAAATAATACCTCCTATACTCGCAACGAGACTCTAATGTTTGGGGTTTTGGCATGGTCTAAAGTGTAGTTTACAGGTCGACGTTCCAAACTCGAATGACGCGGCTTGGCCTAAACTATTCCTTATATCAATGTCTATAGTATCAAAGTAACGTTTAGCAACTTTAACGTAATGGGGAGAGTTAAATGATTTAGTTATAGTCGAACCGTGAGGTTTTTCGCTGTCTACGCCTACTATACGAAGTAGCGGGGCTACCATATCCCCTATAAATTCATTAGCTACTATATCGGAATAAATAAACAATTGGTCGGGAATATAATAATTTAAATTAGCCGGAACAGAGCTTCTATACGATTGGCTGGTTTTATCTGAATGGCAAGAGAAAGACGTACTTTGGCCTTTTGGGGTTTTAAATCCTAATATCCTTTTCAAAGTGGGAGAAAGAGCCAAGATACCGTTAGGTTGAATAGTTAAAGAAATGTAATCAGAGAGGGGATCCGAATCAAATTTAAACTTTGAACCGTATTGAAAGCCGCTTAATCCGGAAGCTATTTGTTTAAGGAGGGCTTCTAATGATTTGTAATAACCCCCGGGAACTATAAAGGCCTCGGCTTTAACAATAGGCTGTGATTTTCCGTCCCGACCTTTTTTATTTTCATGCGAGACCACTTGCACGTGACCTTCCTCACTGGGTATGTTAAAAAAGGACATTGGGTACAAAACTTCTACAAGAGCAACATCCCAGTCATCCCCGATCAGCTCTATAGCCTGGGGCAACTTGGTAGTGTACGAAGACGTCTTGTTGTTGTCATAAATTTTCATGCTAGCGTTGCTGGGGAGCGTTAGGTAAAAGGGAGACTGCATATTTAGCCGGAATCCAACTATTCATAGAAGGGGATAGCCTACCCACTTTACAAAGAGCTCCTTTTGTCCTCTCCTAGTCCGCTTACGAATAACTTTCTCGATCTTGTACGTCTCGGGTCTAGCTACCGACTGTAGTTCCATCCCGTAAAACACCCCCTTTATTGGTTCCCCGTTTAAATCTTCTAGTTTGAATACCGGAGGGCGTCTCTCTATTTTTCCCACTATTTTAAAAACCTCTATTGTGTAAGTTCGCTCGTACCCTTTTTCAAAAATCATCTTATTCCTACTTACTCGGACGTATTCGCCCACCTTTAATTTTTTCCCGTAAACTTTCTTTTCGCTAAAGTACTTTCCGTAAACATTTTTAAAAACCTGAAGGACATTGGTGCCAGTAACTTCCAAAGTAGTCATTTTTATCGCTGAATGCACCGAGTTATTGTAAGCATTTACCAGGTCATCTAAAACATCTATATATCTATTGGTATACTTTTCTGTAAAATACCTGTACAGACTGTTAAAAAAAGTCTTTGCGCGTTGCAGTTTTCGCACAAATTTTACTATATTTCAAAAACTATTCAAGCTAGTGCTCTGGAATAAAGTGCGTTATAAGAGTTTTGCATTTCTATTTCATATTTTACCCGTTTCACAGTTGTCTTTTGCATACTTATACCGGAAACCGGAAATGTCAAAATGATCAAATTTGAAAATATTGGATTCTCGAGGATATAAATGCGATTTTCGGATTCCGTGGGGTCAATTCATATTTGTAAAGTTTTCACCAAATTCAATTCGGATGAATAGGTCACGAGTAATCAGCCTTTATTCAAAATCTGGCAACTTCGATTTAAATGGCGATAATTCATAATCGAGTATCGAATCTTTGTCGTAATAATGCTTGTTAGATGTTATGGCCAGTTAGATGTTATGTATAGAGCCAGTGTACAGCCTTGGGGTTGAGGCCCCAAGTCTGGCGGACAGAGCTCCTGTTCCTCCAGAAAAGCATTTTGGCCTTCTTGATGCACCGATCAAGATGCGGCTTCCATGTGAGTCTGCAATCAAAAGTCACCCCAGATATTTCACCTCGGTGGACTTTGTCAGGACCTGGCCAAAGAAAGAGATATCATTGAACAGATCCTTAGTGTTCTTCTTCGTAAAAGGAACAAGGACAGTTTTGTCCGGATTAACAGTGAGGTTGACCGCCTGACACCATTGCTCAACGTTAGAGAGGGCAGATCTCATAAGTGCGGTGACAGTAGCCGGGAACTTTCCATGTTCCCAAAAGAGGGGTTCAGAAGGGACCTGGCTACACCTCATCAGTCCCGAGAGGGCTAGTAGCACCTCCCTCCCTGACAGGCAAGCTCCCAGTCCCAAGATCCTCCCCCGTCAGGATCGCTAGAACGCTCATCGTCAGGACCCCGAAGGGTCGCATCCGATTCTTCCAGCAGGGTGCATTAAGGCCTCTCATTGAGGTCCGCACTTTTTCCCCAAGTTCCATCCAATTAATTTTTAATCTAAGGTTTCAGAGCTCATGAAATGCAACCTTCCCATTTCAGAGTCACTCATCAAAATGGGAAAATGGCGTCGCCTTACCGTGTCAGCAACGAACGTTTGACGTCAATCACGTGAGTAGTAATCTTAACTCTCCCGTTATCAGTTTGGGAAGTACACGTAGCGTTTCTTGTTTGTTTTTCAAATGTTTTCTTGCCCATCCAAAATATTAATAAAATAAGTTGGGCCTTGTTTGAAAAAGCCTCAGAAAAGTTAGAGCTATTCCCAGAAGCGTTTGAAAAAGATAGAATTTTGAAAGTCACCCAACTTGAGTTCTTTCCTTGCGTCAAATTTGAGGCCTAAGTATGAGAAATTCTGAAGAGAGGAAATTTTTTCCATTATAGATGGACGATATTTTTGTTCATTATCATGGTAAAAGTAAATCCGCTTTGTTTACATAATCTTCTCCCGTTGATAATCACCAATGAACGCAAACTCTCTAAATGACGAATAAGTACAACATCTTTTAACTATGTGAAACTAATAGACTTAACGTTAGATATACTTCAAATGATTTGACTAAAAGATATAGGATTAAAAGCAATAGGATTAAAAGCATTATAGGTTCGACATCTCTGGTTCAAACAACCCAACTAGTATCACGTTTAATTAAAGTCCAAGCAATTCCTAGAAACCGGAGCAAGTTTATTTTATTTTTAAGAATTAAATTTGTTTGTAGTTCAAATAAACGGAATTTTATAGTTAAAATAATATTAACTACAATGATCAACATCTCGCGTCAATTAACTGTTTTTTTAGTATCAATACAAGTATAATTTAATTACATAATATCTCTTCCCAAAAGGCCACCAAGGAGAAAGTCTCCTTACAACAATTAAGGACATAAATAATTCAAAATTATGATAATTATACGTGTTTATTATTATTTATTTAGGCCCAGAGCTGATAAGGTTGTTTTCAATGAAAATAGCTACATTATTTCTTAAGAGTCGGCCGCTGCTATTTGCACCGGATTGTTTTGATGAATATTTATTTAATCTCAAGAGCTGATAAGGTTTTTTCAATGGAATATTTTAGATTGGAATTACTTTTAGAGACGGGGGCTGAAAATAGGAGTTTGAAGCAATGAAGGAAATTTTCTGAATTATTATTGCTCACAATAGAGAATAAAAATGGTTTTGCATTCTCAATTTTACCAAAAATCTTTAAGTTTAGAGCCTATTATTGTATTTAATTATGAATTAGATTATGCGCTTTAGTCGATTGAATGAAAGGTTTACTAGCTTTCTTTACGAAGACCCCTTTTATAACATTGAGGAACCATTAATGGATCGCAAGCATGAGTGTATTAAATCTTAAAAATTGCTTAATAAATGTCAATACTATTATCTTTATATAATGATAAAACGGCAGAACAAGAAACGGAAGAGTGAACGCGAGAACATAGATACTCAATTCAAATGGATTCGGCCCCAGAAGCTCAGTATTAAAAACTATGATAAAATGTGCGAACGAAGAAACCAAAAAATTAAGAAATTTGATTGCAATTTCTCGATTAATTCTGACCATTCTAATCATTAAAAACTATGTTATTCTGTTCTCGACAAGATACATTTTGCATTTTAAGCTAGTCAAATAGTGCAGATAAGAAATATTTCGATTGTTGTTATTTTCTTCAAATATTCCATATTCTATTATACGGTAAGTTTCAGTTAATATTAATTTTTTGTCTATTCCTCGGCGAATAAAAATAAATGTGGATATAGGTAACAATAAATTTTTGTTTAATATCCTCATAGATATTAGTCAAAAATGTCTTGATTAGAATCAAGTCCTAAAAAGTATCGATAAGACTGAGGTTATCACTTGACTGAAGGATCAGATATTAACTTTTCTTTTTAATTGAAACTTAAAGGCATGCTTAAGAAAAAACAACGTTCCATTACCGTTTTCCGTTGAAATAACTTATTTTACAGGTAATCAATTTCAAAAATTTACTTATCTCGGGTTTTCGGGCACAATTCCATTCCCCCAAAACATTTTATCATTACATTAATTACTTTTGAGAGAGTACGTGTATGACATTGAGTTTTAAAAGGTTCCCTCATTTGTGCCCGGCATGCTTCGCAGTGGATACGTTTTAAAACAATGGCGGAAAATTAAGTAGGGACAGTTAGATTTTTACTCGTGGTTATGCAAAATGATGTAATGTCTAGTGTACTTCAGTCAACAGTCATACTGTTCATTCTCATAGCTCAGGACATGATTAATGCTGCTCACTATTTCTCTCTCTAGTTTCAAACAATGGTTAGAGACCATTCAGTGCCGCAGGTCGCACATGAATATATTTCAACTACAGTTTACATCAATTCTCCGTGGTCGTACTATCAGAGGGTTAAGCACTAATTTGTTCAGAACATGTCTCGAAAGTGTGCTTGTTATAAGTTTTTAAAGCAGTGTTGCCAATGTGTGGGTAATTTCCCACATCGTGGGAGATTTAGGTTTGGTTTTAGGCTCTGTGGGGAAAAAGTAATATTTTTCCGAAATCAATCAAATGTCGGAATTTTCCTGTTCAAGGGTTAATAGTGCAAAATTTTCAAAAATGCACTAATTTTAACTGCACAGTTAAAATAAGTGCATTTTCGAAAATTTTATTCGGTTTAATAATTTCAAGCGACATTTTGAAATAAATTCGGTGATTTTAAGTTTGGCACTGAAAAAAAGAAAGCATATTTTGAGAATTTTAAAGCTTTAAAGCATTTGTACATATTGTCAAAGCCATGCGGAGTGATATTCCATATTAAACTTAGTATGATAAAATAGTCCAGATAAATATGACTGTAAAAAAGGGGGTGTGGGAAATGCGGCAAATTTTTAAATGGAAGTGGGAACATCCACTTTCTAACATTAGCAACACTGATTTGAAGGTTTTGGTCATGGCTAAACAGACCGCTCATTCAGTTTTTTATTGTTTTAAAGCTTATTTTGACACGTTATCTCTCAAAAGTAATTAATGTAATGATAAAATGTTTTGGGGGAATGGAATTGTGCCCGAAAACCCGAGATAAGTAAATTTTTGAAATTGATTACCTGTAAAATAAGTTATTTCAACGGAAAACGGTAATGGAACGTTGTTTTTTCTTAAGCATGCCTTTAAGTTTCAATTAAAAAGAAAAGTTAATATCTGATCCTTCAGTCAAGTGATAACCTCAGTCTTATCGATACTTTTTAGGACTTGATTCTAATCAAGACATTTTTGACTAATATCTGTTCCTTCAGTCTTCATTTTAATTAAGATTGTTAAGAAACTGTTTTACATTTTCAAAATCTACACTAAGCAGAAACATATATAAAAGCGACCGTAACTTTAGCTCAATCAGTCATTTATTTATAATGATACTCCAAAAAATAAAAACGTAACTCATTGAAAGTTTGTATTCTTATTGTAATTAACATAATACAATTTTTTACAACCCTTTATTGAAACGCGGGGCGCTCCCCTAAAAATTCCACAAATCGAACCAAATTGACAGTTTTACACAATTTTTTAAGACGCTGATTTATGTCTGTTTAACCTTTAGCTCAAACTTTTCATAAGCCCAATATGAAATTCGGATATCCTTAAAACTTCTCAAAGACGATCCAAGCAGAGCTGTGCTAATTAGCTGACAACTAATTGAATTAGAATTAGCAATTAGGGAAATATTTATGAATTAATTAATTAGCCAATTAGCAATTAGGGAAATATTTATGAACTAATTAATTAGCCAATTAGCAATTAGGGAAATATTTATGAACTAATTAATTAGCCAATTAGCAATTAGGGAAATATTTATGAACTAATTAATTAGCCAATTAGCAATTAGGGAAATATTTATGAACTAATTAATTAGCCAATTAGCAATTAGACATAGAAACTAATTCAATTCAATTAGAAATTAGACATTTATTTATCAAACTAATTAATTAGAATTACTATTTTCTAATTAAGGTAAAAAGAAACCATAAGTAAATATAAAAGTTTGAAAGTGCCCATGGATTTAGTACTTTGGTAATGCAAAGTTTAATGTTTTAATGCCATTGAAAAACGGGTACGGAAGCCAAAAATGAGACAAGCCTCGAGCCTTCCGTCATGTTAAAATTTGTGTCATTTCTTCATTTTCTTGCCACAGTTCCTATAATGGACTCCTGAGTAGTAAATACATGCGCACTACTATTAATTCGAGTAGGTAAAACAGTCGAAATTTCGAAATGGGGCAGTTGCGAACTACGAAATTTTCTACTAGTACTAGTATTCTCTCATATTTGAGGAGCTGAAAAATTTAGAGTAGCACTAAGGTTTCCTCATCGATATAATAAGGCTTTTTCATATTCAAATAGAAGAATCAAGAGTTAATTCCTCGATTTTTTTACAACAAATTGGCGTAAAAGAATAATTGAAAATCCAATTGGCTAATTAGTTAATCCTAAATCTAATTAAATTTTAATTAGATAATTACCTTTCCGATTCATACTAATTAATTAGAATTACTTCTCAATTAGAACTAAGGTAATTAAAATTCAATTACCATTTTCAATTAGTAAATGTTGCTAATTAATTAGAAATTCAATTAGCTAACTAATTAATTAGCACAGCTCTGGATCCAAGATTATCAATTTCGAACTTTTTTGTAGCATTAACTAACGTCTGTTTGATATTAAGCTTATAAACCTTAAACACAATATAGTCAGGGCAATGAAGACTCAATTTATAAGGGCTACCCTAAAAGTCCACAAAGGTGATCCAAGATTGTTAAAAATACGCCTAAAAAGTGCCCTCTTCAAAATATGTAGCCGGGGAAAAGAGAGCGTGATCAAGTGGGCTATGCTAGTGGGTATTTTGGTAGTAAGTAACGGGGGTTGGGACTCCAGGCATAGCCCGCTCCATTACGCACTCGACAACGCAAAGCAACTCGCGCCAGCGTGGGAAATAAGGCGGTAACACAGGGCAAATGACGAGTTTAAAAATTGCCTGGTACAGTTCAAAAATTAAATCGGAGGGGGGTCAGTGGTCCACGAGACTACTAAAAAATTCAAGGGTAACCAGAGTCCACACATTAAAATTATAATATTTTAATTATCCACTTCCTTAGCTTAGCAGACGACGTGCTCTGGCCAATGGTCACGGACCAGTTTATTTATTCCAAGTCAGGAGGGTCTCTGGCCTAGTGTCCAGTTTAAAAAAATCCTTATTTCCCACCCTGACTCGCGCTATAGCGCAAGCAGTTTGTGACGTGTTGCGCGTGATCGAGTAGGCTATGGTCCGGTCAAAAGAAATCTTCAGATCAGCGTTGCAAATAAGGCGGTGGCACCGGGAAAATGACCAGTTTAAAAATTAAATCGGAGGGTGAGCAGTGGTCCACACGACCATAATGGAAATTCTAGGGTAACCAGGGTCCAGACATTATCTCAACTATTTTAATTACCCACTTCTTTAGTTTAGCAGACGCCGCGCCCTGGTCAATGGTCATGGACCAGTTTATTTATTCCTGGGCAGGGGGTCGCTGGCCCAATGTCTAGTTTTAAAAAAATTCCTATTTCCCACCCTGATTCAGTTGGGAGTCCTGGAGCTCCTAAAGTCCAGAGATGCATATGACAAGGATTCATTTCTCATAAGCGAGAATGGCCAACTCTGTTGTGTAAGAGACAGCCTGGCAGCCTGGTATTTTTTTACTTCTAATAGCGTTTTCCTTATAGCGATTTCCACTGACTGCTCGCGGAGCGCTCCCATGGAGCTATATAAATGGGAGAAGTAGTTGTCGGCTTCGTTAAAGACTGTTTATGCTAAATCAGGGTCTCCTATATTTATTGCTCCATGGGAGCGCTCCGAGAGCAGTAAGTGGAATTCGCTATTAGGGTCCTCGCGGAGCGCTCCCATGGAGGAATAAAATTAGGAGATCCTATGCTTCAAAAACAGTCTTTAACGAAGCTGGAAACTACTACTACCATTTTTATTGCTCCTTGGGAGCGCTCCGCGAGGACCCAAAGGAAAACGCTATAAGTCAGCTGGGTTTTCACCTTATGAGAACAATTAATTATGTGTCTCTTTGATATTTAGCTCTGATAATTTCAGAAACTTAATAAAAAGTAGTGTTATGTATTTAACCAGAATTTATTTTATTGAAATTTATTAATAATTATTTAATTAAAAAAATTGTAATACTATTTTAAGAGCTCCACATTTTCTATCCATTATCCACAAATTAGTAATTAATTTGAATGAAAAATAGGTGGATATCTTTTATTAATTGGGAAATAATGCACACACTTTACATTTAAATTTTAGAAGTCAATTTATTATTTACTTTGTGTATATAATATTCAGCATTATTTTCACTAAGGAAATAAACTAATTACCTACGACTACGAGGAATTAACTAGTATATATATGTTTAAAATTATAATTTAATCGTTTCAAAACTAATATGGTTTTGAACCGGTTTTTGTGATTTAGTTATTAAATTTTGATTATCGATTGGTCAATATTGAAAATCAACCAATGGTGGAACTAATTTTTTTTAAACTCAATGAAACTGAAATATCAATGAATCATCTACTGAAAGAGGTATTAACCTATTTTTTTTAATTCAAAATAAGGTAAATAAGGATTAGATGGCCGCTTGCTGCTTCAAACAAGATTTTTAATCACGAAGAGAATATTTTTTTAATTTTGGTCAAATTTAGATATTCGGTAATCGAGTTGATATTTATAAAGCCCTTTTTGCTCATGTCTATTTTAAACTTTAATCACAGATTTCGCTTACCATTTTACAAGCATAATAAACACTACTGAAGGGCGCAAATCTATCTGTGATCGGTAATGGTGACCAATATAGCAATTTGCCCAATTAATCAGTTTGAACTTCATTTGCACATTTCTATTCGTTAATTTGAAATGTTGCGAGAAATTTGAATGGAATATTAGTAGATATCTCTTTCAGTAGATAATTTTTGATGTTGATATTTAAGATTCATTGAGTTAAAAAAATTGGTATTGGTATTTCAAGTAAGCTTAGATATCAACATCGGTGAATTTACGATATGGGCTTATGATGTTAGTCTGTTTATAAGATTAAGTCGTTACTTTAAGTGTCACTAGACAGTATCTACCTCCAAAATCGAGAGTTAGTAACTTTATAACCATCTCCTAGTCAGAGGATATCCGAGGGTCAATTTCTTATATCATTGACTGACGAAGGCTCACTATAGCTTAGTCAACTTTTGGCAAGGCCTAATACCGTTTTTGCATGACTGTCGCCGTCAAATTCCTTTTAAAGCATAGATCATTAGATCATATAGTATCCACCCTTGATTTTCATTACGCAACACACGTTGGATTCGTAAACCTCGACGTGCACCACGATTAGAAGCATTAAAATGCAAAAACAACACACTGACCGCATACATTTTTGGTAAATAACAGTCACTCACTACAGCTGTTTTCGGGGGAATCGGGGCTGAACGAGCGACCGAGAGGGCGTAAAAGAAAAAGCCTCCGGCGGCCGGTCTCTTAAAGGGGGTAGTTTCGAGGGAACGAAATTCAAATGCAAGGCGCGTCCCTTCAACAAAAAACATTGAATTCGTTAATACGGACGTTTTAGGCAATTATAATATTGAAATTTTATACAATTAAGTAATATTTAAGAAAACAAAGCACTACTTTCAAAGTCTAAACTTTTAAAGTACGACGATACGAGAAGGCGAAGTAACGGGCAACGAGAAATAAACATTTTTATAAACGGCAAAAATTAACGTTAAGCCAAGGCTTAGCGCAATTTCACCGCCTTAAAAAAAGTGCCAAGTTTACAAATAGATTGTGGGACAATAAAAGGTGGAAAATTATGAAATTAGGCTTATATTAAAGCTTGAAACCTACTTTATATTATATTTAAAATCCATCCATGAGCAAATCCTCAAAACATATGAAAATGACAACGAAAAAGGACCCACTCTAAAATGTTTTCCCCTTAAAAAAAATGGCGGCCACAAACGGGGTGAAAAAGGGGAAAAGAGCTATTAAAGCAGTCTTATCTCACTATCGATAGGCCATTTCAACCAAAAGGCATTAAGAATAAACAATCGGATTATTATGAGGCAACTATACGTAAAAAAAGGCCAATATTGGTCGCGCTGATATCTACTAATAAAACAGTGTATCCATGCTAAAATATCGCAGATTGGGGTAGTTTTTAAAATTTTAAATTAAACATACTTAAAATTAATTTTTCTCAAAAACCTTAAAAATGGTCCTAGAAAAAGGTTTAAATTTTGATATAAAACCGTTCCCAAACGTAACAAACGAATATTTCATTTCAAAAGGGTGGCGACAAAATGGCTAAATTTGAAAAAAACTCCATGTTATTTCTATGGGAAAATTTAACTTTTTCACCAAAAGGGCTGATTAATTTTATGGAAATGAAAACCACCCTTAGCAACTTTATTTTTTATACAATAAACTAATGGGTGGATCTTCTTGAAATTTTAACCACATATTGAGGGCCCGAATTGTAGTTCTGTGGAATTTTTCAAAGCAGTTAATACGATACAAAAAAAGTTATAACCAATCAAAAAACCATCCTTATACATTGAAGTCGGTATGAGGTCTTATCTAAGAGAGCTATCGCTCTCCTAGAAA